>JAHWFO010041828.1:640156-687235 GCA_023313115.1 Rhysida immarginata | reverse complement strand
TTTTTTAAAACGATTTCTACATATCTGAAATCTATTGCATTCTTTTCAGTTCATATTTTCCGTTCATTTTTGAGCAAAATGACATCAAAAATAAAGATGTATTGAAATTGTCTAGTGATTGTATATTTTTGCAACTGAGTTGTATACTCTATTGACCTGGATTAATGTTATGATGCAAAAAAATAAAGTCGATTTTTTCTGTGGAGTTTACCTTTAAGTCAGGATTACTTCAGTTAAAAACTAACTGATTTTTAATTTAGATAATTTCAAAGTAATTAATTAAACAAATTAAATGATGCTTAATTGATTTTTTATTTTGAATTTCTACACTAAGCTTAGCATTTTTTTTTTCTTGTCAGTGATGCTAGTAGCTCAAATGGGCTCGCCTGCAGCAAAATACATTCCAAAATCCATTGTTGGTAAAGAAATTTGAGTCATTCATTTTGTTATTAGTAATTAATATTTTTTGAGTTTTAATTGTTAAATTCCCTGCTCTCTTATTTCTTATGGTTTGTGGTTATTTTTGTGTTTGTACAAAGTTGCTTAATAAATTTATTTAAGATTTCAGAATGCCAGAGTTTACCACTCCACTCCAATTGGAATCATCTTATTTGCAAAGGCATTGCTTAAGTTGGATTGAAGAGTGAGTAAAAAGAAGAAAAATAATTTTTTTTCATGAACTGATTCAATGCTTTTTACATGTTATGCTTCTCTGTACATTTACCTTTAGGCATTTTTAAAATGTATAAGATTGCTCTATTAATATTGCTGTATTGTTAAAATACACATGTCTTGTAGAATTTTAAACTTGTTAATACAGTAGTCTCTTGGTATTCACGGGTAGAAATTTTTGTTTATTGTAGGTTAGGTTACAAAAATCCATGCATAATACAATAAAATTTTGACGATTAATATAAATAAGTATGTGTGCATTGTAAATAAGCATATACTATGTATATTCAAAGTCTCGGTATCACAATTTTATTTGGGTACATAACTCCCCCAAATACCAAGGGATTAATGTAAAAACATTATAACTTGCTACACGGTTTCTTATACAGGGCGTTTTTGAATTGAGTACAGGGAGTTTTTTGGGAGATGATAGAAGAGGTCCTTAGAAGTATTTTTTTGTCATATGAACATGGGGTCCCCGCAGCTCCGTTTACTTACAATACTGCATTGAACAATCAAATGACACCGGGACGCAGTGTGCGTTGGTAGGCCTAGATTATTTTATTTTTAACAATTAACACAAGCAATCTACTGAAATAACTTTTAAAGTAATTGTTTTCAAAGAAATTTCAAGGTGCACGTGCTTGTTTGTTGAAAAGTCTTAGGACAAACTTCGTCAAGGAGATTCCATGGTATCCAACCCCTTTGTAAAATATGATTAGTCCATATGGAAATGAACTAATCGCATTCTGGGAAAGCAGTAGGTAAAGATTTGTTTTAAAAAGTTCACTTGATGTACTTTTTATGTGTGTAAAATTAAACAAACAGTATGAATCGTTTTACATGGAATGATTATGCAGACATGCATCTGTGTTTCAGTGCTGCTGGTACCATGGATGGTGCAAGGCGTTTGTATGCTGAATGTTATCCCAACAGAATTCTTCCCAATTCACGAACATTTGGTGCAGTAGATCGTCATCTAAGAGAAACAGGCGCATTCGCTCATGATAATCATCAGCATGGACGTCGTCGGTGGTTACGCTCTCCTGAATTAGAGGATGAAGTTTTGGAAAGGTTTAATCGAAATCCATCGACAAGTACTCGTGCGGTCGGAGCTGCTTTGAATACTAGTCATACCACTGTATGGAACATTTTACATGACAACCTGCAACATCCGTTCAAGCTTCGAAAGGTGCAGGAATTATGTCCCAATGATCATGGTCCCCGGCGTGCTTTCGTGGAATGGTTTATGCAGCAACAGAATAGGATTCCAGACTTTCCTTCCATGGTTTTGTGGACAGATGAGGCAACGTTGACGCGAGAGGGAATGTTCAGTAGCTACAATAGTCATCTGTGGTCTCATGTCAACCCATGTGCAACACATGTTAACAGTTTTCAGCATCGTTTTTCGTTGAATATTTGGGCTGGCATGATTCACAATGTCCTGATTGGGCCATATCTCCTACCATGCCGTCTTAACGGGCAAACATACCTTGTTTTTCTGAAGGAGGAGCTCCCTGGTCTTCTTGAAGATGTTCCACTAATGACCAGACATTTGATGTGGTTTCAACAGGACGGCGCACCTTCACATTACACAAGAGCAGTTAGAGATTACCTAAATGAGACATATCCTGGTCGTGGCGGACCAGTTGCTTGGCCACCAAGATCACCAGATCTCACACCGATGGATTTTTTTTTATGGGGAAGCATAAAATCAATGATGTACTCCGAACCCGTACATACCGAAGAAGAATTGGCGGCTCGTGTTGTCGCGGCAACAGGTGACATCAGCAACCGTGCAAATCAACTGTTTCCACGCGTACATCAATCCGTCATAAGGCGTTGCGAATTGTGCTATGAAGCAAATGTGGTCATTTCGAACAATTACTGTAAAAGTCATACAGTAGATTGCTTGTGTTAATTGTTAAAAATAAAATAATCTAGGCCTACCAACGCACACTGCGTCCCGGTGTCATTTGATTGTTCAATGCAGTATTGTAAGTAAACAGAGCTGCGGGGACCCCATGTTGTTCATATGACAAAAAATATTTCTAAATAATATTTCTCTTCTATCATCTCCCAAAAAATCTCTACTCAATTCAAAAACACCCCGTATATGCATCTTTATAAACAACCATACATAGTAATTTTTTTTATGAGAAGTCTTAAATTTAATAGCCAAATCATTAAATTTTTTCCTTATTTAGGATTACCAAATTAGTAAAGATAAATTTGCCAAAATTACTGCATTATATAATCAACGTTCGTGGATTGTCAATTGTTTGTGATGCTGTGTGGGAAGTAATTAGAGAGGTAGGTTTGTTATTTAAAAATACAGTAATTGTTTTTTTGGTTTTACAGATTTTTTTTTTTTTTTTTTAATAATCTCATAATTCATAAGTTCGACAAATTAATTGGCTGATTAACTCCGTGTCACTCAAAGTGTCTGCTGCCCATAGCCAAGTGAGGGCATAGTATTTAGAAAATGAAAAAGAGCTCTATCTTTCCTTTCTCATCTTTTCCGATCGAATGGCATATCACATGCCATTTGTTGCCATAGTTCTAAAGACCAAATGACTGCCACCCCCCACAAATCTGATCCCACAGGGACAATTTGATGTAAACTTCATAGTATATAAACATGAATCTACAGTTGCACAGAACAAATGTTAAATGCATCTGTTAACTTGTTTATTAAGATCCTTCATTTATTTTTATTTTAATTTATTTATTTTATTTTATACGAGGGTTGGGGCATAAGTCATGGCACCTGTTTTTTTTCTTGTAGATATGTGAACAGATCACAAACGTATATGTGTCGTGTGGAAGTTCTGCAGGCATAGTGTGTATGCAGAACAACAGATGGCTCTGTGATAGCTGGGTAGTAGCGCAGCGAGGGCTGTGAAATCAGTCAGTTGGCGAGTGTCGTGCGAGATGGAAGTAACCCGTGTTGAGCAGCGCGCTTAATCAAAATAGCCGTTCTCCGAGGGAAAAATGCGATGGAAAGTAACAGTGAATTAGTGGAAGCCCTTGGGAATAATGCCCTACCATACCATACAGTAGCACGGTGGGTAGGAAAGTTTCAGCAAGGACGTGTGTCAACCAGTGATGAGCAACGTTCGGGCTGATGATATTCAGCGCCTCCCACATCGTTGGCAGCGTGTGGTGACAGTAGCAGAGGACTACTTTGAGGGTCTTTAGGCTCAGGTTTGTCATGTCAACTTTATGTGTACTGTGTTGTCATTCTTTTGCACCGTGAAGGCCATATTGCCCTGTATACTACCGTAATAAATTAGTGTGTTACGATATTTCAGTGCTATTCATTGTCCACACATGTAGTTAACACCTTGTCCTTTCATCTGTATATGTCACATTTTCCAACCGGACTGGTATCTTCAAGAAAAAAAATAGTTGCCATGACTTTTGCCCCAACCCTCGTATATTTACCAAAAACTGTGTTTTTGCTGTGCGTGTATCTGAGTGCTTGTGTACAACTTAAAAGTGTACAGTTCTCCTTCTTAAGAGACTCCCAGCCATTTCATATTGCAACTACTCTTAAGAGACAGCTCTATGCAAACAGTCGATTATAATGTTGTTTTTTTTTCGTTTTTTTTTTTTTTTTAAATAACAGTCTTGATATAACTATAAGGGTCGTACAAATGAAAACGAAAATTTGTTTGGGGAAAAAAAAAAAAAAGATGACGTGTAGGATCATAAGTTTTTGTTTTCAACAATTGCAAAACCCCACGTGCAAATTGAACAATAGGTTGCAAGTGTTGCATCACATGAGAAAGAACAATAGCTCGCGCTTCGGAGCTCTGCACCTGATCGCTTCGTCCAAACAACAAAATGGAGTCAACAAAACAGGAACAGAGAGCAGTAACTCGTTTTTTGACATGTGAAGGAGTTTCAGTTTCTGAAATTCATCGTCGTATTCAGAATGTCTATGGAAACAACTGCCTAACCTTCACTCGTGTTTGGGCATGAAGCAAGAGGTTTTCGGAGGGACGGTCATCATTGCAAAATGATCAAACGACCTGGACGAGCAAACCTCGCCAGGACTTCTTACAGAAGGAGTGCTTCTTCTCCACGACAACGCAGATCCTCACACCTGGAAAGCAACTTTAGACCTCATCAAAAAGTTCAACTGGGAAGCAATGCAGCATCCACCTTACAGCGCTGACTTATCCCCATGTGACTTTCTTGTGTTTGGGGATCTCAAGAAACATCTGAAAGGTTTCAGTCAGACGATGAAGTGAAGGAAGAGGTTTTGGAATGGTTCCACACGACTTCTTCCATAAAGGAATTACACGTCTTGTTACACAGTGGGATAAATGCCTTAACGCATTTGGAGAGTATTTTAAATTCCTTGTATACACTTTGGATAAAATAAATAATTTTCGTTTTCATTTGTACGACCCTTATACCTGGTGTGTCTAAAAAGTTCGGTGAATGGTGTCATATCTAAACAGCAACTTGGCGCATGCGCATGGTTCTTCAGAGACTTGGGGAGAATCGATACACAGCATGCAATGCATGTGACTGGCAGTGTAAACAGACTGCGACCAGTTGAACGTCGTCAGTGTGAGAGGAAGTGTCACAGCGCAATGGAGCAACGTGTAAACATCAAGCTCTGCTACAAATTGGGGAAGACTGCAACAGAGACACATGGAATGTTGGTGCTGGTGTACGGGTTCGGCCAGAGTTGCACAGGACTGGAAAATGCAGCATTAATGGTTTGACCTGCAGGAACAAATTCCTTGTGGATGATGCCGTTGTTGTCGAAGAAGGCGATCAACAGTGTTTTCACCTTGGATTTTTGCAGACGGCTTTTTTTTGTCTCGGCTTCCCTCCCGTACACATGCACCAACATTCCATGTGTCTTCGTTGCAGTCTTCCCCAATTTGTAGCAGAACTTGATGTTTACACGTTGCTCCATTGCACTGTGACACACTGACTACGTTCAACTGGTCGCAGTCTGTTTACACTGCCAGTCACATGCATTGCATGTTGTGTATCGATTCTCCCCAAGTCTCTGAAGAACCATGCGCATGCGCCAAGTTGCCATCCAGATATGACACCATTCACCGAACTTTTAGACACACCTCGTATAATACATTTCTATTGAAATTTTTAATTTTGGTCCATAATTTCAATATTAAAAACTGCTTTGGAAAGTGAAAAAAAGTGTTTTTGCACTCCCCTCTTGCTGGCCATTTTTTTCCGGAAGTGACGTTAACGGAGTTAAATGAGGACAACGAGAAACTAGGCCCCTGATGTGAAAAGTCACAAGACAAATATTCCAACCCTCATTGTTTTCAACGAATGAAAAAATAATGATTGTTAAAACCCAAGATGGAAACAATGAAGATTACATTGTTATTTGGACTACTATGGTGACTTTTCCAGTCCAGGGCCTGTCTTTCTCGTCAGCTGTGCACGACTCCAGTGACGTAACAGCTTCACTCAAGATGGATGCCTTTCTGTTTCAAATCACACTTATTATTTTCGTTTTTTCACGCATTTAGAGTTCGAATTAAACATTTTTAAATACAATCTGTGACAATAAAGTTCGGTGAATGATGGCATGTTGAGAGTGGATTGCTCGCTTACATGAAACAGCAGTTACTCTCCTTCAAAATAATCCCCGTCGATGGTAATGCACTTCTGGGAACACCTGTACAAGTCCTGGAAACTCCTGGCGTAGTCGTTTTTAGGGATAGCCTTCAGTTGGGTCGTAACATTACGTTGGATGTCTGGCCACTTCGGGGGGCGTCTTCTACGGTGTTCCGGCCTCCTCGGAACCGTTTAAACCACTCATAAACACACTTCAAAGTAATAGCACTTTCTTTGTAAACTGTTGTCACCATTTCATGAGTCTCTTTCGTTCGCTGATCCATTTTGGGTTTCGACCGTGCGCGTACTACGCCTTCTCTCTTCAATGTCCTGTTTAAACACAATAAACACACTCGCAGCGCTGATTCTCTCAAATTTGTTTAAACATGTCTCGACCTGTCTGGGGGAGGATACGACGATGGTGCACTCTTACGACCGTTAGCAATTTGACGTCATTCACCGAACTTTATTGTCACAGGTTGTATGCCACAATGCTATTAATAGGTTAGGCTTTCAATTTAAATAAAGTGGTATATGACTGTAGAGTTGTCCGTTAATCATTATAATTCGTAGATAGGAATAAAATGCTGCCATCTTTATTTTTTTGTTTCTTGGTGTTGGGTTGGTATTGAGAAAATCTTGTGAACCCACCTATCAAGTTTGGTCTCGATTGGACAACCAGAACAGTTCATTCTTGAAAACACCTTAATTTATGGGTACCAGTATATCTTATACAATATCGCTTGTATGAGGACTGACTGTACCCAATCTTTTTTAGCATTTAAAGAGTTTGTTTGATAATTTTAGATGAATTAAAGGATTAGAAACTTGGATTTTTATAACAATATTGTATAAAATTTTTTTTCAGAATGAAGCAAGCCAGTTATGGAATAATATTTGTAAGGATCTTCTTCAAAGGCCTTTATTTATTTGGAACGAATTATTTCGAAGTCTATTTCTTCAACAAATTCAGGTTCAAAGAAATTTTTTTTCACCTTGAAATAAAGGATGCGCCTTTATTTTAAAAGTTATTGTTTTAATTTTAAGACCATCATTCAGTCGTTTCTGGATTCAGCCTTTAACAAAACGCAGCAGCAGATATTTGAGTTTTTGGACAATGAATTACAAAACCGGTTTGTGTTTGCATTTCACTACAAATTAAATTCTTATCTTTTTTAATGAGGTTCTTAAAAGAGTTCTTATTTTTACTTTCAAGATCGTCTACCCATTTGGAACGGGATATTTCAAATTTTTTATGGACAGAATTTGACGACATTGGTTCCACCAGTATCACGGCTAAAGAGAATTTATTGATGAAATCTAAAGGTTTCACGCCATTCACGCAAAGGTTTAAATTTGAATTTGAAAGAAATTCTTAATTAAGAAGCAGGTGTACCTTGAATTGCGACGAGGTTACTTACATTCCAAGTGATCCATCATAAAGGCAAAAACAAATGCATTATTGCAGCATCCATGCAAAGAGTGTGTCAGCTATTTGAGAACAAAATTTGACTTTTGAGTAAAACAAAAATAAACGATAGAAAAATCAATATACAGGGTGATTATAATTAAAGTTACGATTTCAAAAATCGATAATTTGAAAACTACTCGTCAGAATGACCTGATATTTTAGCAGAACAATCGTGAGGCAATGGAATTTTGTTTGGCGAAGGGAAAAAAATAGTTTCAAAATCTGCCGATAGATGGCGCTGGCAGGGTTTACATTGTTTTGAGATATGCAAATTACTAATACGCGACATGCGCACCTCTATCGTGACCCCTGAACTCTATTGTTTCCTTTTGGCTACAACATTCCTGTGTTTCGCGAATCCATTTTTGGTTTTCCCCCTGACATTACCCTGCCAGCGCCATCTATCGGCAGATTTTGAAACTTTTTTTCTTTTTTCCTTCGCCAAACAAAATTTCATTGCCTCACGATTGTTCTGCTAAAATATCAGGTCATTCTGACGAGTAGTTTTCAAATTATCGATTTTTAAAATCGTAACTTTAATTATAATCACCCTGTATAAAGTATTTTCCAGAACTGAGGTTTGTTTTCTTTTTTTTCTTTTTTTTTTTTTTAAATACAGGATTAGCGAGAAATAAGTTTCCCACTTCAAAGCTCAATATGTCCCCCTTCATTTTGAAATATATTTCTTTCATTTGGAGCAGTAGAATGCACTCCAGAGCTCTCTGAAGTGGGAAACTTATTTCTCGCTAACTGTGTATTTGAATTTAAAATTAACACTGCATATTTGAATATTTTTCTATGTTCTCGTTCAGTTTCGTGTTGATAGATGGCAGCACACACATTTCCACGCTGACAGAGTTTTTGCATCAGCGATTTTTGTACACAGAAAATGGTTGACCTTAAAGAACAACGAACTTGCATAATGAACTTGCAAAACTGAAAGTAGTTCTAAGGCGGCCGTCAGTTGGTGCCAAGGGTTTTTTTGCTGTGAGATCACTGAGCCATAGAGAGTTAGTAGAATTCTAGTAGATTTTCTTCAAGGTGTTAGTGGAAAAACATCCTCCACTGTTGACAACACTGATTACACAGTGCTACAGATAAATTCCAAGACTCTTGGAATAAACAGCACAAACGTACAGACAAAGGTGTTTATGCACCGGGATTATTCAAAGTAATCCCCCTGTTGTTGAATACGTTTATGGGAATGTCGGTATAGATCCTCAATACATCGGTGAAAGTCTTTTTCCGGAACCTCTTTCAGTTTCCATGTAACTTTTTTTGGATAGTCGTAACGTCTTGAAAAAAAGCCCTTTCATGGCAATCTCGACTTTGGGAAGCAAAAAATAATCAGGGGGAGAGAGAGATCAGGGGAATTGGGTGGGTAATCAATCCCTGTAATCATTTTTTTTCGCCAAGTCCCGCACATCTGTTAACTTGTGCAGAATGAATCTGGCGCAGATTTTTCATTTGCCCAAGTTGTTATGTAAAATGTTCCTAATCGTTTCAAATCCAGTCCCTGTCGTCTTCCATCATTTTCAGCCAGAAGTTGACGAATGGTTTCAATCTGTTCACCTTGTTTTGCACATACAGGTCATCCATTATGCTCATCATCATACAACTCTTCCCGTCCTTTTCGAAAATGCTTAAACCACTCAGATGTTCACGAATGTGATAAAGCTTCGTCTTTGTAAGCTTGTTGCAACAATTCATGCATTTCAGTCGCAGTTTTACCCACTTTCATGTAAAATTTTATCGTGGCTCTTTTATTCCATCCTGAGTATCATGACCGCATGCAATAACAACCTTCAACTAATTGATTTTCTAAATCAAAACGCGCATGGAGGAACAGGTTCAAACGTGTTCACATTTTGCACAATAACATGTGACCACAATCATGCAGGTCCAAGCATGTATGGGCGTGTTAACCATGAGCCTTAGAAATTATCTGTCGAACAGTAGAGCAATGAAAATTGCAGAAGTGAAAATTCTGTTGGTGTGTAAGTGCGCTCGAGTAATGCTGCCATCCATCAACAGGAAACTTAATGAGATCATAGAAAAAATTTTAAATAAAATATTGATATGCATCTTTAATTTGAAATTATAACATAAATATAACAAGGTATACTAGTTTTTATTATGTCTAAACTAAAAGATTGTGTGTCATAACTGCCTTCAACCTCAATAATGGCCTCGATGTGGCTTCTAAAGCAATTACTTGTGTTAATCAGATGATCTTTATTTATGTTGGCCATAGCGCCCTTCAATGAGTCCTTGCAGCACGAAACTGGGAATCCACACGTTTGGGTGGTTTTCGATGGAAAACAGGAAAATTTGGCCAAATGTGTGCACAAAACTGGAAATCCACACATTTAGATGGTTTTCAATGGAATACAGGAAAATTTAGCCAAAATATATTATGGGTATATTTGTTGACCTCTTTTTCAAAGACACCCCAGACGTAGTAGTCGATTTTCCTGACAGTGTCCAAATGTCGAGAACGTGTTTTCTTTTGGGCACTGAAGAAACGTTCCTGTTAGAGGCCTCTGAAGACAAAAGACCTCGCAATATTAAAAAATGTTGGTATCTCTGAATCTCCATGGTTAATGGTTAAATGTCTTTTCATTTAGTACTGTTAGATTTGAAGGTTCTATGATGGGGCTGAAGAACAAAAAATTGTTTACTGTAGTTATAATTTGGGCCACTTATGCCCTGTCAAAACTGTCTTCTCAGATAGCTGATGCACTCTGTAATTAATTATTAAATTTCAGAAGAATTATTTTTTTTGTTTTGAATTGATTGTAACTTTGAAATTATGACTATGACTATTGTTGGATGCGACTCAATATTGCTTATGAAGACTACGTAGGGCTTCCATCTTAAATATTTTTTTCAAAGTCGAATTGTCCTAAATCAAGGTACACCCCTCATTTTTATGAGCATCATTTAATAAGTAATACAGCACAGTTTTCTCTTCCCAATTCTTTGCACTTTTAAAAATAAACTCCATTCAAGCCTTGCATGGCCTAGATATAATGCAGTGTATGACTGCATGGCATAGTCTTCTGTCTGACAAGGAGACTCCAAATACTCGGACTCAGCGATTTTGATTAAAAAAAAAGAAAGAAAAAATGACGTGTAGCTTTCACCAAATTAAAGTTCCATGCAAAGATATTTGACGCACTTCTCAAAGTTTGTTATAATTGACTACACTTTATAAATGCCCAGATTGTAGCATAGATTTTTACCGCGTTCAGATGGACTAAAACCAGAGATCCTTAATCCTAATAAGATGCAACAATCCGTATATGCGAAATGGTTCACATAGCTTTCTTCTGTGCAGGTTAGTTGTGTGGGTACTGAAAGCAGACAACGGCGACAAGGCAAAGATTTTTAAATATTTCAATTTGTAAAATAAAACATGTCCCTTTTATACGAAAAATTATTTAAATTAAATCAGAAATTAAGAAAGAAATCAAATTAAGAGTTCATTTCTGTTTATTTAATAAAATAAGTATTTTTAGTCGACCATGGTTCGTTCATGGCTGTCTAAATCAGGCCTGACAACTGAGGATTGATGACATCATGCTAGAGGTCGGTTGCCATGGGAACCCCCTTCTCAACGGAAATACTTTAACATTGAAATACTTTAATCGATGACAAATTATGTTTAATCAAGTTAAACGACTGCTTCAGTAATATGAAAAAAAAATTATCTTCTCCGTCAAAATGACAGGCAGACGACCTCATGCCTCGCCGACCTCTAGCATGACATCAGTTGTCAGGCCTGGAGATATAGTACGGCCATGGTTCGTTACACGATGACAACACATGCGAATGCTCTCTTGTCATTTGAACGTTTGTTCTCAGAGGGCGCCATGGGTATTTTTGCCATATCAAGTTTGCTATGGGAATTTTGTTTGTTGTCGCATCTCGTTAGGATTAAGGATCTCTGGGTAAAACTCTAGAATTCTGTTTTGCAGGTACGGGTTTTTACTTTATGAATTTTTTTCTCAGAAAGTTTTGAGAAGTGCGTCAAAAGGCTTTGCATTGGTGTTTAATTTGGTGAAAGCTACACATAAAATTTTTTTTTTTTTCAAAATAAGTCAGTCTGAATACTTTGAGTCTCCTTGTGAGTTGTAGTCACTCTCTTTATTCTGATGATGATAGACATTGCATCCAACAACTTGCAGAGCCTTTATTGTTTATAGATATTCCAAAAGTGCTTTTGAATATTTGTTATTGTTGCCTTTTTCCCCAAACTGCTAGATGCCTCTTGGTGCACCTTTCAGCTGCTGTTCAGCCAAGTTTCATAATGATAGGCACGTTTCTTTATGTATTATTGCTGTTTGTGTTGCAACACATTCTTGTGGTTCTGCGAATTTCCAAATTATTCGACCTGGTCAGATTGTCAACAGGAAGTTTTACTGCGAGGTTTTGAAGAGACTGAGGGAAAATTTCGTGCAACTTTGCACAGCAGAGCTAGGATGCCTCAAAATTTAAGCTGTGCAGCATTGTTTGTATCATAAAATAAACTGTGGAGCATAACTTTTGGAACGCTCTTCTTAATTAATTTACACATTCATATTTTCACATTTAAATTACTCGGAAACTTTTTACGATTCATTTAGGTAATGATAGCATGCACATTCTCAACTGGCTTTGTTTATCTAGTTAATAATCTAAATCATGTTTATGTAAATATATTTTTAATTTCAGTATTTGTATGACATTGAACTCTCAACTGACGACACTCTTAGATGATCTCACAACATTCCAGCAAGACTTCAATTTGGAGTCTGAAAAAGGAGAAGAAATCCAAAAGTTTTTAATTACTGCTATCAATGACAATTTAAAAAGGTACATATTGCATTTTAGTATATTGTATATACATAATATAGGATGTTATAATAAAAGTCACTCATAACACTAAAGATTTGCATTTGACATGTAATTTGTCATAAGAATACCACTCTTATTAATATCAACTTAACACTTGTTAATTAGTCACTGTTAAATATTCTATTATAACGCGAAAAATATGTAGGATCACATTATACAAAAGGGAAAAACTAGCACTACAACGACTAGGAGGGAGGGGGGGTCAAACGAAACTAGCGTATAATCTATATTCAGGGTGTCCGGAAATAAATAGTAAATATTCATGCACGTGAGAGAACATGTATAAAGAAGCATTTTTACTCTTATGAACATGGTGTCGCAAGCCAACCCCCACAGAGATACAGGGGAATTAAAGTATGTTGCGCTGCCTGATTGTTGGCGTCCCACGAGCGACGAGGCAATGTGGTGCAGCCCACATTGGAGCCTACAGACCTGTTCGAAGGTGTTGATGTAATGGAATAAAATCAAGCAACATGTGGTGCTTTCATGTTCAGTGTTCTCCCCAGAAAATTTTATCAAGTGGGCGGTAAGCTAAAATAACCGGGCGGACAAAAATTAAAAACAAAAACAAATAAAATATTATGCAGTGATGTGCAGTTTTTCGTGTATTCTTCAGCCGGGCGGACGCCAAAATCAGCCGGGCGGCGCGCCTGTTAAAAAGAGCCTGGGGAGAACCCTGATGTTGTATAGCACATTCGAAAGGACACACACAACTGCCCCAAGCAGCAATACTCTGGTATCTTTTATGATTTTGCGGTAAATACATTTTAAACTTGGAGTATGGGGACTTTGTAGAATGTTCCAAAAATTGAAGTCATATTAAAAATAGGTATCATGAACTGATAACTGATTACAGGGTGTCAAAAAACGTGTGACGGTATTTTGCTTGCTTATAATTCCATTTTACAACGCTTATATAACTTTAGCCATTTGGGTCATGTTTGGTGGATGAACTCTTGTGATCAATATTTCAACTCCTTCCACTAGTCCGATCTTGCTGAAATTTTGTACACATACGTAAAGTCGGTGACAATGCATGAATCTAAAAAAGTTTTTCAAAAAATCCAAAGGGGGGGGGGGGGTTAAAATGAAATAGAATTGGCTTATGTTTGTTTGTTTGCTCAAGAGATGGCGCTATGTGTACCTAATTTTGCCATAAGCGTTGTTTTTGAAAATTTTTATTTTCTTCACTTGTTATTGCTCAATTGCATTGACGTTTTACAGATATATTCTCAGACTCGTTACTTTTCTTAAATTTCAAGATGTGCACCGTTTGTATGGGTACACATGAAATACAGGTATTGGACATTGAAACTGAAACACCTGGTAGAAATCCAAAATCTTTATTTAATAAGGTGTTGGGGCACCGTGGGCGGCCAGCACAGCAGCAACACGTCTTGGGAAGGATCGGTAGAGGTCCTGCACAGTTTGCACCCCAAACCATTACTGATCCACCCATTACTGATCCACCTCTGTGTTTGACTGTGGCTGCCAAGCTGTCTGGGTTGTAGGCATCAGAGGGGCTCCTCCAGACGTATACCCTCCCTGTTGTTTGGAAGACAGTGTAGCTGGACTCATCCGAGAATATGACGCGTTTGAGGTCATCCAACGTCCAGGTTTTATGCGTCCGGTACCACTGAACCCGCTTGGAGGCATTTGTACTACTGATGAAAGGCTTCGGTATAGCAACCCTGCCATGGATGTTGGATTTATGCAGGTAACGACGGATTGTCTTCGTGCACACAGGTTCCTGGAGGTGTGTATTCATTTCTGCGGTGATTTCTGCTGCGGTGGTTTTCCGCTTTCGTGCAACAATCCTGGTCAATGTCCTGACGTCTCTTTCCGACAACTTCCGTTTTCTCCTGCAGTTGCTCCTCCTGGACGTGGTTCGTCCTTCCTGTTCATATGCACACATCACCCTGGATACTGTAGCACGTGAGACATCACAAAGTGTGGCAATTTTGGACACAGATGCACCTGCTAGACGCGTGCCAACAATCTGCCCTCTTTTGAAGTCGGATATGTCTCCCATTATAGCGCTCTGCACAGACAATTTGAAGCTTACTATCGAACTTTTCTACTGGAGTGACTACCAAGAACTCTGACACGTAATTCATTGATATGCATACGATTAATTACCTAGCAGAAGGTTCTATTCAGCCCTGGGGGTATCCAGTGCTATTTGCGAAGGTGTTTCAGTTTCAATGTCCAATACCTGTATGTACCATGCACATAACTTAAGGACCAAAGAGCATAACTTATTGATGCACGCCTGCTTTTATATGCAGGGCGTCCAAAAAGTCTGGTAACATGGCAGGTATCTCAAAGCTGCCTGGTAGGCGAGATCTGATGGAGTGTGGTTTATAGGTAATGGGGGGGGGGATTCATTGCCGCACTCAAATTTGATCTTGACTCCCAAATTTAAGGTCATCCATTTGCTAACTCGAAAACTATTAAAGATAGAGAAAAATTTCCAGTTGCTACCCTGTAGAGCAACACCACATTAGTCTAAAAACAATTTTAAATCAGAACCTTCCCCTTGAAAGATTTTGAGAAAATGGGCGAGAAAGAGTCACTCTAGGTCAGGTTGGCTGCCATGTTACCAGACTTTTTGGACTCCCTGTATAATAATTATTACTTATAAAAGACCCTCGTACAAATATTTATATGTTATAATACTTTAATTTTTTAATTTAAAAAAGTTTGATAGAAAATTGTCAGAAAAACCTTAGAAGTAAGCAGTGCATAGGAAGGAAAAACTTACATGAACCTTCGGTATCTTCTTATATTACATGGTGAGTTATATCTTAATAAATCTTCATTTAAGATTTGATGCGCGATCTTGTTTAGCAGGCGATAATTTATTTTTCCTTAAATTTTTAAAGTATTCTCATGTTAAGTCGAATATGGAGAGCCATTGTGGAAATGTGTCCTTCTCTAGAAAAATGCCTCACCATCGCATCACCTCATTTAACAAGTTTAAAGGCATTATCCAAGCCAAACGAGAAAGTAAATTCCCATCAAGGACAAAATTTATAATGATGTATATACAATGTCATATCACTGAATTATGACCACCCGCTTAGTAATGGGAATAGCCACCCTTCGCCGCTATAACTGCTGCTAGGCGTCGTGGCATGGACGCAAGAAGTGCGTGGTATGTGTCCGATGGTATGGCACTCCATTCCGCTTGAAGCGCTGTCCACAGAGCTTTGAGAGTCATAGGTGGAGGGTCCAGCTGCCGTACATGGCGATCAAGGTGCTCCCACAGATGTACGATTGGATTGATGTCCGGTGAATTAGCAGGCCAAGGGAGCACTCAAAAGTCAGTAGAGTGTTCCTCAAACCAATCCAGAAGGAGACGTGCCTTGTGGCAGGGTGCATTGTCCTGCTGAAACACACCATCACATTGGGGGAACATCGTGGGCATGTACGGGTGCACCTGGTCCGCTACGATTGACAGATAGCCACAGTCATTCAAATTGCCCTCTAGATCCCCGAATCAGTGGACCTAACTGCTCCCAACAGAAGATCCCCCACACATATGCACAACCCCCACCAGCCTGTTTCCGGCCCACAATAGCCTCCTGCAGTCTCTTTTCATGGCGTTCAAGACCCACCTGCCATCGCCCGTCAATCTTATGGAGCAAAAACCTCGACTCGTCGGAGAAGGCGACCTTAGCCCTCTCGTCTGTGGTCCAATGGTGGTGCTCACGTGCAAAGTCTAGGCGTCGTCGACGATGACCCCTGGTCGACATGGGTGCAGCAACCATGCATCGACTGTTCAGGTCCATCCGTAGCCGGGTGCGTTCAATGGTAATGTCGGATAAACGTCTGTTGGCACCACTGTTGAATCTGGTGGTTAGTCGATGGACTGTGGCTCTCCTGTCACCTTTTACGAGTCGTCGGTCAATGGCTCGGACCCTTTACAGTGATGGCGTTGGGACGCGATTTCTGTCCCTGCTGTCCACTCTTTTTACACCTTCACTACAGCGGATCGTGAACAGTTCACAAATCGCGCCTTTTCGGAGATGGTGCCACCCTTGCTGCGATAGCCAATTATCATCCCTTTGTGGATGTCCATTAAATCCGGACGTTTACCCATCTTGAGGCTCGTGCATCTGCCGTTTGGTGCACCAGCTTTAAAGGTTTTCAGCCTCTTATCCAAATTTTGCAATATGTAATCATTGTTGGGGCGAAACATGCATGTGCCTTGAAGGGTGCTGGTCATAATTCATTGATATGACAGTGTATATTTTTTTAAAATGATTATCATTGTATTAAATTCATTTTCCTTCCAGAGTAAAGAAGAAACAGAAAATGTAACATGGCTGAGGGTGAAGAAGATGGTTAGTCAAGAGTGCCATTCAATGCTCAGGCAAGTTTTACTTTTTATCAGTTGCATAGTTATGTTTTTTTTTAAGATGCAGTGTGTGCCAAAAATCTGGACCCACCTAAATAAAACCTAAATGCTGTAGGTGGAGCTAGTAATTTCAATAGATGCCATCTTGGATACAACTCCAAAATTTTCAAATGGAAAGAGGGTCATGTGATTAACTATTTTCAAATGGAAAGAGGCCTAACTATTAAAAAAAGTGAAAATATTTACATGTGCGGGCTAACCAATGCTGCAGCCAAACTAGCGTTTTTTTGGAGGGTTTTTTTTCAGCATAACTTGCATATGTCTAAAAATCTTGTAAGTTTCCCATTCCGTTCTAGTTTCTGATACGTATATTTTTAGAGTATCGTTCGAGTTAACCGAGAATTTGGGTTATCGGAGTTCGAGTTATTCGGGTTCGACTGTATTGGAACCATAAAATATGTAAACTTTTTTTTTTTGTTAATTCTTAAAAAAGATGTAAATATGTAAGTTGAGGCTCAGAGACCCTAGTGTTTCCTGTTCCAGGGTAAAAGATGTTCGAGACAAAACATTTAAATTTTCTTTCAAATGTGTACATTTTGCATGGCAAAAAGTAAAAGAAAATACAATTTGAAATGCTTTTGTGAAAGCAGAAATACACATGTTTTGTTGTATTATGATATTTGAAAAAGTGGAAGGAAAAATTTCTGCGACCTGGATTCAAACCGGGAACCTTGAGTGTCATATGCTCGATGCCTCTAACAATTGGGCTATCACAGAAATTTTTCCTTCCAGTTTTTCAAATAATATCATTGCCTGATGTTTGGAGGTTCGTCTCCAATTTATTTTTATTATTTATTTGTTACATTATGTTCATTTATTGTGAATACTATTCACTGGCTGCATATACACACACTGGCCAATGAATTAGAAACCCGTGATGAATTACTGTACTGATATATAAAGCGGGGTCACAGGTCAGAAACGATTGTGATATGCAAATGAATGCAATCATGCGAGGTACATGCTCATTCCAAGCTGCAGCTGCTCAAGTTGAGTAAAATGGGGAAAACCGCAGACCTGTCTGAATTCCAAAAAAGGAGTTATTGTGGCAGCCCGTCTAGCTGGAGCTACGATTTCCAGGACAGTACAACTGACCGGTATCTCAAAAGGTCAGGTCTCCAAGGTGTTCAATGCGTGGAAATGGAATCCACAAGAGTTGTCGAAACGGCAGATTTGTGGATCAAAAACAATCAACACAGACAGGGAGCGACGTCGTCTGAGACGGATTATGCGGCAATACCGAAGGTCTACTGTGGAACAACTGACGGCAGACCTCAATGAAGGATCGTCGCAACCCATCTCCTCCAGAACAATGCACCGAGAGTTGAAGCAAATAGGGATGGGAAGTCGCACGCCAGCGAGGAAGCCCCTGGTATCGGCAAAAAACCGGAAAGTATGCCTGCAGTGGTGTAAAGAACGGTGTGACTGGACAGTAGACGACTGGAAAAAGGTGATGTGGTCGGACAAGTCACGTTACACATTGTTTTGCACCGATGGCTGGCAGAGAATTTGGCAGCAGCCCCACGAAGCGATGGACCCCTCACGTGTGAACACAGTTCTAGCTGCAGGAGGAGGTGTTGTGGTATGGGCCATGTTTTGTTGGTATGGCAAGGGTCCCCTGATATTCCTTGACAGTCGGGTGAAAGCCAAAGACTACCTGAACATTGTTGCAGATCAAGTCCATCTTGCAATGGTGCATTTGTACCCAAATGGTGACGGGTTCTTAATGGACGACAATGCTACTGTCCATCGAGCAAGAATTGTTCAGGAGTTGTTTTCTGAACACGACACCGAGTTGCAACATCTGCCGTGGCCAGCGCAAAGTCCGGATTTGAATCCGATCTAGAATGTTCGGGACATGTTGGAAAGAGATATTCGTCGAAGGCATCCGCTTCCGTCTACTCTGCAGGACCTGAAGGTTTCTCTGACGTATGCATGGTCTGATTACCTTACCTGCATTGCAACACCTTGTAGAGTCCATGCCAAACCGCGTGTGTTCTGTAATTGCAGCCAAAGGAGGGTCAATACCATATTGAACAAAGGTTTTTAATTCATTGGCCGGTGTGTGTACTATTTCGTATTAAAAATTGGAATTTTTCTGAAAATCAAGTCATAATTTTAAAGCGTATTCTACAGATTCATCGTAAATAAAAATTTTAAAACTTACTTTTTCAGATTATGGAAAGAAGCAATAATAGGTCATTATAAGGAAAAGATTTCAAATTTGATTAGGCTTTGGACACCCGAAGAAGCTCTATTGTTTATTCCAGTAAATATATTTTAAGAATAATTATAATAAATGATTAAGATTGTACAGTGCATTCAAAAATTTTCCAAACTACACCAAAAATAAAATACTAAAATACGAGAAAAAAGAAGGCATAGAAGTTCATACAGGTGCATAGAAGGCATGATCATACGGCAACCACATTTGGTGGGGTCACCAGTCCATCTCCACACAGACTCTCTGCAAAGTCACACACTTCTGCCATCCGTATTTCACCCGTGAATACTGTAAATGTAGAGCCCGTCGTCTTCTCGGAGAACCACTCCTTAAAGCAGAAATGACATCATCATCGCTGTTAAATCGCTTCCCACGAAGTGGCTTATTCGATTTCCTAATAAGGCCAGACAGGTGGCCAGTGAGTTTTTCCTATTTAGGAAAACGAAGAAGCCACTTCGTGGGACAGCGATGATGAGGCCATTACTGTGGCTGGAGATGGGCCTCTACGTTTACAGCATTCACGAGTGAAATATCAATGACAGAAGAGTATGTGACTTTCCAGCGAGTTTGTGTGGAAAGGGGTTGATGACCCCATCAAATTTGGTTACCGTACAATCATGAAATTGTATAAACTTTATGAATGCCCCTCGTATATTCTTTCTCTCTTTACACAGCTAATACAACGTTCGTCCACAGGCTCTCAAAAGCCCCTTGAAAAGCTACCAATGAAATCCCATTCAGAACGGCTCTCATATTTGATTGACTCCACATCTTCAAAATGCTCTACTTTTAATGTAGATATAAGCTTGGGGAAGAGCATGAAGTCTGCGGGAGCTAAGTCTGGCAAGTATAGAGGGTGTTCGATGGCTTCCACTTTTTTCACCAAAAGCTAAAGGATGTGAATTGACAAATGCGCTGGTGCGCTTCCACGGTTCCCTTTATACTTGCGAATCTGGTTCAAAAGCTGCTCTAAAACTTCTTTGCAGATGGCATGAATTCTTTGTGGATGATGCCTCGCGAATTGAAGACATTGATGAGCATTGTTTTCAGCTTTGATTTCACAGCTCACAATTTCACGTTAATTCTTGAAGTGTGAATACCAATTTAACACTTTTCTACAGGGAAAAATCATAACCAACTTGTTGAATGCACTATGAACAGGGGTTGGACAAAATAATGTGAACACCAGAGAAAAGTTACAAATTGCTTATCAATAAGGTGTTGGGCCTCCTTTGCCTTGATTACAGATTCTAACCTTCTTGGAAATGATTCATACAATCCTTGAATAGTCTCTCTCCATTGGGATTTTGTACCATTCTTTAAGCAAAGAACTTGCCAATTGCTCGAGAGATGAAGGGGGAGGAAATCTGCTTCTGAGTTGCCTCTCCAAACCTGACCACACCGATTCTATTATATTCAAATCTGCTGATTAAGCGGGCCATGGAAGATGCTGCACTTCGCCATCATGTTCTTGAAATCCAGATTTATGGTCTTTTTGCTAGTGCATTAGTTCTGGCTGTGTGTATAAATGCATTGCCATCTTGAAAATCGACGTTGTTGTCAGGGACAAAATCGGGACCTTGAGATGGACCTGGTCAGCAGTAATTCGGCTACTGAGGATAGTCATTGGACCAACTGGATAATAAGAAATGGCTCCCCAAACCATTACAGATCCACCACCGTGTTTTACTGTAGGAACGAGACAGTCTGGGCAGCAGGCTTCTTTGGGGCTTCTCCAAATGTAAATATACCCCGACGTCGGAAATAATGTGAAGGATGATTCATCCAACCTTATCTCTCCTTATGGTCCAGGCTTTATGGTCTTTACACCATCTGACACTGGCTTTAGCATTGGTCTCTGTGATGAAAGGTTTTTTCAGTTACAGCTCTTCCGTGAACATCGCATTTATGAAGCTCTCTGCGAACTATTTTTACTGAAATGGCGTGTTCAAGGTGGGTATTAAGTTCTGCAGTCACTTTTGTTACAGTAGTTTTTGGCTGTTTCGACATACCGTATATCTTCTAATAGATGCCTAGTCTCCAGTTGTCGCGGGTCTCTAATAAACGCCGGGTTTCAAAATGAAGATTGCTAAATAAACGCCGGTCTCTAATACACGCCGGCTCACGTGTACACGGGCTTGAGGGGATTCCCAGCACACTGCTTTGAGTTTCGATATCATATGCACTCTGCTATTCAGCCCTTAGTTCTCAAGGCATCCTGTTCGTAAAGACTGTATAATGTGCACTACCATATTCTGTATATAAAAAAAGACATGTCTCTAAAGCGGTCGTATGATGTAGCGTTTATGATGTCGTGGAAGCTATAAGATTTGACACAGATTGCTAAATAAACGCCGGTCTCTAGTAAACGCCCGGTTAGTGATTAAGCTGAAAAAATAAACGGCGGGGGCCACTATTGGAAGATATACGGTAATCCTTGTGAGTGCTCGATGGTCCGTACCATTCAGCATTGTTTTCCACCCACTGTTATTTTTCGCCAGTGACGTCTTACCATGCTTTTGCTATGCACTCATAATATTGGAGACGGTTGCTTTTGCAACGTTCAAAAAAAAAGTTGCTGTTTGGGACACGGAAGCACCTGCTGAACAGGCACCAACGATCTGCTCCCTTTCAAGTCCGTAAGACACACATTTCAGGAAGCACTTATTGCAAACTACAACTGAACACAACTTAACAGAACTGATTTTAATACGCGAGACATGCAAATTTCTGTGAGCTTTCTCAAACGTCACGATTATTTCGACGATCCTATTTTGAGCAGGTGTTCACATTATTTTGTCCAATCCCTGTATGTAATAATCATAAACCTTAATTGTTTTGAACTGCCAATTTTTTTTTTTTATTTTGAGATAAATTTGTAATAGTTGTGCTTTAAATCGTCTTGTTATTTAAGTTGAAAGTGCTAAATTATCATAATTGAAATTCAATATTCTACAGAACTGTGATTAACAAAAAGTAAAAGAAGGAATTATGTTACGGAACTGCCTATAATGTAAGAAATATCCTTTAATAATTAAATAAATAAAAAAAGTAAAGAAATTCCACGGTCTGGACTCAAACCAGAGACCTTTGGTCTACCATCCCGATGCCATAACCACTAAGGTACTGTGGACACGGAATCTGTCGCTATCAAGCATATCCTATGAGCATTGGTTATAGTAACAGTTCCTTGTTTGCAAGCCAGGGCTATCTTTACTATTATAAATACAGAGTGATTATAATTAAAGTTACGATTTCAAGAATCGTTAATTTGAAAACTACTTGTCAGAATGACTTGATATTTCAGCAGAACAATCATGAGGCAATGGAATTTTGTTTGGCGAAGGAAAAAAATAGTTCTAAAATCTGCCGATAGATGGCGCTGGCAGGGTTTACATTGTCTGGAGATATGCAAATTACTATACGTGACATGTGTGACATATAAGTTGAATATTTCAGAAAAACTTTTAATTCTAAAATATAATCTTCATACAAAAAGTTTTTAACGTTTTCTTTTTTGTTTACAAGATATGAGAAAAAAACTCAAAAAACGCTGCAACACTTGTGACAGCAAAATCCATACCTTGCCATTATTAATTAATTTAGAGCTTAATTTTTGCTCCTCTTTTCAGTAATGACTTCCCGGCACCTTTTATTCGTGTCTGTGAATAATTTTTTTAATTTTTGTCGATCAGCTGAATGTAGTTTTTCCGCTGCGTTCACAATGGCAGTTCGAAGATTATCAGAGTTTTCAAATGTCAGTAAGCATCGACCAGACATTCTCAACAATGTTTAAATCCATGCTGTAAGGTGGCCAGGCAAGAACTTGGACACTGGCAGTCTGAAAGTAGCTCATTGCGTCATGGGCTGTGTGAATTCTCGCACCATGCTGTTGATAAATTAATTTTTCTTTCTTGAAATGTGATTTTTCCAGTGCTTTCATCCAGGGAACTACTTTCTCCTTCATCTGCTTTATGTAATCATGACGATTTTGATTGCCTTTCACTTCTAAGAGAAGAAAATCACCTGTGGAAGCAAGTGCACAATAGTACATGATAGAACCACCACCAAGCTGTCGTTTTTTTCGATTTTTAAGTCCATGTGCATCACGTTCATGTTGCCATGACATTTCATTGTCTGGTCCATCCAATCTGAACCGCTTTTCATCCGAGAAAATCGTCCGTTTCCAGTCATGTCCTGATTCAAGCCATTCTTGGCATTGTTCAACTCGTTTAGCTCTGATTTTCTTAGCATCTGGTGGGCGTTTTGCCTGCTTCTTGTAATTATATTTTAGGAGGAGTTTCGTTTGTCTTTGAATTGTACGTCTTGAACCAGGCAAATTTCCTCTCTCTTTTAATACAGCAGCATTAATTCGATGGCCTTCCTCACGAAGTTGAGCATAAGCACGAATTAAATTCATTATTTCATGTCTGTGAAACAATTTGTTGGCTGGCTTATATTTCTTCTTTACTGCATAATCATGATGTATCATAAATTGTACTGTTGACTTTTTCAGTTTCAAGTCTTTTGCAATTTTCCCATACGATTCACCATCCTGGAATTTTTTTTTTGCCAGGTTCCTAATTTCGACTGGATGAACCATTCCTATTAAGTGAAAGCAGAGTCAACTACTGCCTAACACATAAGTGAGAAACTGATGATTTTTCTGCCTTCTGATGTCAGAATTATTCAGTTTAAATTTGCATATGGAAATTGCTGGCACATAGATTACAGGGTTTTCTTGATTGTTTAGTTGTATAACAATACTGATATGTCATTTCACATTTTTAGATATAGTAACAATTAAGGACCTGTGAAGGCTTATTTGTGCCAAAATATTAAAATTAAATTTTCAATGGAATGTTCCAAAAAAGGGGCTATGGAAACCGCTGTCTCTGAGTGTAGTAGGAACAAGGCGGAGGGCATATCGAACAACTTCTGCCTTAATCATCAGTAAGATGTTTGTTCCATGAAGCTCTGTGTTTTTTTTTTCGTAAACCCCTGAACTCTATTGTTTCCTTTTGGCGAACAACATTCCTGTGTTTCACGAATCCATTTTTGGTTTTTCACCTGACATTACCCTGCCAGCGCCATCTATCGGCAGATTTTGGAACTATTTTTTTTCCTTCGCCAAACAAAATTCCATTGCCTCACGATTGTTCTGCTAAAATATCAGGTCGTTCTGACGAGTAGTTTTCAAATTATCAATTTTTGAAATGGTAACTTTAATTATAATCGCCCTGTATAACTGGGGTCGTTATGGGGTAGGATGTGTTTGATTTCTGTCAAATCATATTTGCAGAATTCCAACCTTCCAGCCTTTATAAGCACTTGTTGCAGTGACATTTCGGCAACGCCCTTTAATCATTTACATTGTGTCTTTGGTACTTCATACGGTTTTAATTTTATTGCAAATGGATGACTTCTTCTGGGGTGTAATGATTTCCATGCCCAACAGCGTATATACTAAGGGCCAGTTCATTATCTACTTTCTCAGCTGAGACTTCTCAACTGAGTGTTCAGCAACAATACAGTGACATTGTTGCAATCAAGTCCTCCTCATCTTACACTGCAAGGCCATTGTTGCTGAAGACTCAGTTGAGAAAACTCATTTGAGAAAGTAGATAATGAACTGGCCCTAAATGTCCTGTTTTATAATGTGCTTGGAGGAAATTCGATTTGCAATAACTTTAGAAACATCCCTCATATAAACAAAAAAATAAAAAAATTTTTGCAAACGGTAACACTAGCTCAAAATTTCTTCGTAGCAATGGGACTCTGTTAAGATTCAAGAGGAAACTGAAGAAGGTCAGCCTGTCATTTCAACAGTTTGTATTCCTGCACATGTGTCTTCGCTGATCTTCAGCACACTGCATCAGCTGTGTACTGAAATTAACTCTGTGGGTGGACATACGTTGCCAAGGTGACATTTTTTTATATGTATACTTATATAGTGTTAATTATGTTTGTTTGTTTTTTTTATTAAAATAATCGAAGCATGAAAGCAACCATCCAATCAGAATGAAACTTTGCCATGCAATGGGAACAAAGAGATAAAAAAATTACCTGTGCTCCTGGGTTCATCCCAGTGACGGAATTTTTGTTTTCAATTTTCTTTAGTAAAAACCAAAAAAAGTTATTTATTTTTTGAACTTGTTATTTTCATAGGCAAATTCTTCAAGAATTGCAACAAGATCTAGTCCGAGGAGTGTTAAGGGCCTATGAAGACCTAATGACGCTACCCATGTCTCAGAATGCAGCACTGCAGCTTCTTTTTGATTTGCAGTTCATCTGTACAATCTGCGGACTTCGTGATGATAAGGTATTGCAGTAAATTTTTGAAATGTACAGGTGAAAGTTCCGTACCAAATTTCAAAACGGAAAGAGGGGATCGTCAAGTTTGTTGAGGAGGTTGTTGGTCGAGGTCTCCCTGGTCTCAGTTGAATTTCGCTATGGCGACCTGGCAACAACAAGTGTTTTGTGTCGTCCCTCTTCAAGAAGCACAAATCGGCGATAACTGTCTAGCATTAATTTCATATAAGATTAGGAACAAAATCCCTTACTGTTAAAATTGCCCCTAAGCCAAATGACTTGAAAGCTTTTGCACACTGATTTAGACATAAAAAAAAAAAAAAATATAAAAATTTTTTATTCCCCCCCCCCTTCCGTTGTTCCAAAAAATATAAAAACGTGTTATATATTTGTTAAAGTTAAATATATTTTTTTTATTTTATTTGCGTTTAGGCCATTCTTGATTGTTCGTACAGTTTGTGCGTGGGAGTGGGAGAACTCGTCTGTTTGTACCTGTCAGGGTTGAACTATTTTAGCGTATTGATGAGTGTATTTTAGTAAAGTGATTGTTGATTATGAATTATACTATGTTCCATAAATATTGGGACAGTGACGTGGGGTAGTAAAAAAATCAAATTATCTCAGCAACAAGAAATGATAGGTCAATTTTGTTTAAAGTTTTGAAAATGTCTATTCAAACTCTATTAGAAACAAAGTAGTAATTTGTGATTATAAGAGCACAAAATAATCAAGAAAACATTTTAATAACAAAACTTGCAATATCTTGTGGTTACAAAAATATTGGGACAACAACAAAAATAAATTTTTGAACAGAAAATATTAAATTTTAATAACGAGTTGGTCCTCCTTTTGCAACAATTACAGCTTGTAATCGTTTATTCATTGAATCAACTAGTTTTTTAGTTATACTTGGGCCAATTTCATCCCATGTTTTTGTAATTATTTCTTTAAGCTGAGGTTTATTCGAAATATTTTTTTCCCGAATTTTTCTCTCAATATGATCCCATAAATGTTCAATGGGGTTCAAGTCTGGTGATTGGGGCGGTGATGGCAGCACATTTATATGATGTTCTTATAAAAAAGCTTTAGTTGATCTTGCTGTGTGTTTGGGATCATTATCTTGCATAAACATGAATCCACGTCCTAGCTTTAATTTTCTAACTGACTGTTTCACGTTTCTATTTAAAACACCCTGATAACTGTACTGATTCATAGTTCCATCAATGAATTCAAAGGTGCCAACTCCTTTTGTAGCCTTACACCCCCACACTAGGACTGAACCTGCACCATGTTTCACAGTTGGCTGAAGATTTTTTAGTTGTAGTGATTTTCCTACTTTTCTCCAAACTTTCGCTCGACCATCTGAGCCAAACGCATTAAATTTCGATTCATCTGACCACAGTATTCGATTCCAAAAACTTTGAGGTTTATTTACATATTCTTTTGCAAAGTTTAATCGTTTGATCTGATTTCTCTTACTGATTAGGGTTTGCGTTTGGCAGTAGCTCGTTTATATCCCTCATTTTGAAGGATTCTCCTTATTGTAGCAGCTGATGATTTCTTTTTCAGTAACTGCTGCTAGTTTTGGGGCACTAATTTTTGGATCTTTCTTCACTTTTCTTGTGCTAATTCTTTTTTCTTTTTCATTAAATCTATGTCGCCTTCCACTTCTTGGCATATTTTGAACTGTTCCTGTTGATTTGAATTTTTTTTATCACATTATAAATAGTGGATTTTGGTTGCTGAAACTTCTCAGTTAATTTACAAATTGTGATATTCTTTTTTTTCCCATTCTTGAATGATGAGATTTTTAATGTCATTGGTCAACTCGGAACCCTTCATTTTCACTTGACATTAGTGGTCAAAATCTTTCACCAAGTGGTTAAAACAATTAATTAGATCGAGATTATTCCCTACCTTGCTTAAATGGGTTAGTCCAGTTTACATATGCACAAAAATTTACATGTTTCTTTTCTGTCCCAATATTTTTGCAACCACAAGATATTGCATGGCGATATTCCAACGATTGTCGTTTGTTCTCTGGGTCAAAATGATGTGCCCATGATTCATCCCCCCCGTGAGAATGCGCTGCAGAAAAGCCTCACCCTCACGCTCGTATCGGGCCAACAGATCCTGGCAAACGTACTTTCTCTTCTCTTTGAGTTCAGGAGTGAGCATATGCAGTACCCAACGAGCACACACCTTACGATATCCCAGCAACTCGGTTATGATAACGTGCACTCTCTCCTTGGAAATTTGGAGCTCTGTAGCGATGTCATATTGCTTAATTCGGCGGTTGGAACGAATCATTTGATCGAGACGAACTCGATGTTGCTCGTCTGTTGCTGTGATTGGTCGTCCACTGATCAGCTAGGCTAGAGCTTGCCAGGTTTCGTTCTTTCACTAATCTTGCCCATCTTCTCACTGTACTGACATCAAAAGTTGCATTGCCGTATACAGCTGTCATTCGGCAATGAATTTGGACAGGATCGCAACCTTCAGCTGTCAAAAACTCAATCATTGCGCGCAGTTTCAACCTGACTTCCATGTAGGTCGCCATTATGTTTCATTTTCATCACACCTACACCATCTAGTGACATAGACATAAAGTGTTTTTGAAAGAGAACAAAATAAGCCATCATTTGAAAAAAAAAAATTTTAAATTCGTTAAAAAATAAAAGTGTTATGGCCTTGGAGGCATTACTTTTCAGCCCACCCTCGTAGTATATTTGAGAATTTTTACATGGGGCACATTGAAATTTATTAAGCTAAGAAACCTTTTGACTTTTTCTTTGATTTTGAGTAATAAACATGTATAATACGAGAGATAATTTAGAAACACCCTGTATAATATGTTTTGTTATTTAAGAATTTAAAGTGAAACCAAGAATAGACGAAGGTACGTTTTTGGTGAAACGTTTTTGAATTTAGTTTTAAATCAAATATTTAATTTGAAGTTTAATTTTATGATCATGTATTTTATTATTTCGAATTTGTTTTTATGTTTTTTAGGAATTCTCAAGTCAAATTCAGAATATTGTAAATAATTTAGAGGCCCATGTTGATCCTTTTGACTTTGATGTTTTCAATCCACATATCCAAACGAACCTTAAACGTTGCATCCAAAGATCTAATGTAAGATATTTTGAAGGATAAATAAAGTTTATTTGCACCTCAACATTAAAAGAAGAAGAAATTAGGAAAAAAATAAACAATAATGTTACGATAGTTCACTGTTCGCAATTGAAAAATGAACATCCAGAAAGTGCGTTGCTGATTGTACATAGAAAACAGAAGTTAAATAGGATCAAATTTTCAAGATTGTGGACTAATCCATTTTCATTGCAGTGGGGCATCAGATGTTATTGTTTCAGGCGCATAAAGGAGCCTGATAAGGGCATTTTGAAACCAAGTACATGTTAAGATCACAACATGCCTGGGAGCCAACATCATTCAAGTAGGCCTTCAGGAGGCTGACAGGTCCTTCTGCCAAATTGCACAGAAAGCTGGATGGGTGATGTCTTCAGTGCATGGCTGTTGAAAATGGTGGGAAGTGGAGGGATTATTCACCTGTAGACATGAAACAGGACAGAGTAGACTTTCGGATGAACGTTCATAGGGCTTCTTTAGCAGATCAAACAGTCACATCCATTCAAATCACAGCCTCAGTCTCACCGCATCTAAAAGCTTGGACCATCTGCAAGCAGGATTATAATCGCGGTTTCCTTTAGCAAGACTGCCACTTACACCATGACACAGATGAGCCTTCAGTGATGCCAACAACAGGCTGCTTGGTGGTCAGCATTATTCAGTGATAAAAGTCGTTTCTGTCTGGGCATGATGTGACAGTTGTATGTGTCCTTCAAAGACCAGCAAAGAGGCACATTCCATGGTGTATAATGGAATAATGGTGGGGCTGCTGCGTCTTTCAACGGTCTCTCACTTTTAGTGTGTGTGGAGGGGGACATTGAATGCTGCATCCTACTTCCAGAACATCACTCAGTCTGTTCTTATCAGTGTCAGTATCTTAAAAAAAGAGCGGGGAGATGGAAATATAGAATTCAGTAACGAACTTGTTGAAAATGCTGTATGACTTTTTAATTTCTTCTTCTTTTAATGTTTAAATGTAATTTTGCTCTATTACTATTTTATCTGAATAGTTTCCTCAACGGTCTTATAATTCTCATACAATATTGTATTTTGAAGGATATTAATGTAGCGTCCCATTTACTCTCAGCCCTTGTAAAAATCCAACTAACTATTAATATAATTTGTGTGAAGCTGCCATTTAATTTTAATCATATGGACACTTGCTTAAGATGAATTTGGTAGGAAATTGACGCAGGGACTCCCGATATGTTGACAGCTACCTTCCGTACATTGATTTCACTATCACAACCATAGACCTTTGTTTTATCACCCGTAACGATGCTTGGTTGAGGAAATCCTGACCAATGCAACTCGATGCTCTTTCCGATCTTGTGACAGGCAAGCAACTCGATGCATGTTCAAGTGTTCAGTCAGGATTAGATTCAGAACATTTATTGTCTTTAACTGATTCCTGACTGAATATGATTATTTGAACTGCTTGAACCATTCATAACATCAGAAGCGGCTCATGGATTCATTAACAAAGGCTTGCTGAAGCATCTGATGGGCTTTTGGGAACGTTTATCCCTGTTTGATGCAAAATTTCACTGCTGAATGCACTTCGTGCAAGTCGTTCATTGTGAAAATTAAACAATCACAGGGTGCTCGGAACATCTTCTTACACAAACAAATAATTTGCTTACATAAACCAAACTACTTATCACCAATCTGACATTGGGAGGTTATTCGTTAGGTTCATGCGATGGCAGTGCACCTGCCCAACCATAGGCGCACTATTCAAAATATCCACATACCGGGCTTTGCAAAAGTTCTGTTACACTCTTTACATCACCCAAAAAATGGACTGCTCATGATTTGGATAATTCCATTTCCACAAAAGGATCAAATAATATATTGGAAATTACGTGTTAACCTCTGAGTGATCCTAATGTCCACGACAAAAGCGATGGAAACGAAACGAGCAGAGATCGCTGCTCTCCTGCGCGCGGGCCACACGAAGTCCAAGATTGCCAAGCTCCTCAAAGTCAGCCGGATGACCATCCACAGAGTTGCGGACAGGCTCAAGAATGGGGGAGACCGTAAAGATCAACCTCGTTCAGATAGACCTCAAGTCGTCAACCGTTTGGCTGTGAGAAAAGCCTTCGAACAAGACCCGATGCTCAAAACGACTGCGCTCGCAAAGAAAAAGAAAATTTCGGTGTCCACAGTGTCCAGAGCGGTCAAAGAAGAAGGTGGAAAGAGCGTGAGGCCTCTGCTGACGGATCGGATACGGGAACAACGTCGGGAGCGCTGTCGCCGTCTTCTCAACGACTTGAAGAGTCGTGGCGAGTGAATTGTCATTTTCTCTGACGAAAAGACCTTCACGGTCGATCCTGTCGTCAACAAGCAAAACGACTGCGTGGTAAGCTTCGGCCAGGACATCTCCAAGGTCCGCTACGTGTCTACAACCAAGCACCCGGCCTCTGTGATGATGCTCGGAATCGTGGCGTCGAATGGTGAGAAAATACCACCCGTGTGGTTCCCAAGTGGATACCGGCTAACAGCGGCTGATTACAAGGACATCCTGGCCACAAAAGTCCTTCCCTGGGTGAAGAAATGCGGACTACATCTTTCAAAAGGACGGTGCCCCTGCCCACACGGCCAACACTGTGCAAAACTGGTTGGGGCCCAACATGACCTTCTGATCGAAGGGCTTTTGGCCTCCACAATAGCCAGACCTCAGTCCACTTGACTACAGCGTGTGGGCGCATGTCGAGGGGAAGGCCTGCAAGGTCCGTCACAGCAACGTCGACGAGCTGTAAACATCTGTCAACCATGTGTGGACCAGAATGAGGAAGGACTACATTTGCAAAGTTTGCAAGGCTTTTCAGCCTCGTCTGGAGCAGGTTCTTGATGCAGATGGTGGCTACATTGATTAAATGACTAATTACAATGTTATTCTTCTTGATGGCACAATAAAAACATGTCTAACTGCATCGTGAACATCGTCGTGTCCATTTCTTTGAGGGTCGTCACGAGTGTAACAGAACTTTTGCAAAGCCCGGTATGAACAGTTCTCGTATGAGAAGTGGTCATTAAGTTCATACAATCCCTCGCCGAACAGACCCCTGCAAAGTCACACACTTGTGCCATCGATATTTCGTCTATGAATGTCATAAATGTAGAACCTGTCATTTACTCGGCAAACCACTCCTTAAAGCAGAAATGATCTTGTCATCACTGTAAATCACCTCTCACGAAGTTGCTTATTCAATTTCCTAAATAATCCAGTCATTATCTCTTGTATCTTTAATCACAGCCAGATTTATGCGACTTTCCCATAAGACTCCTTAGATAAATTTCATGTTTTTACTGGAAACGGAGATGCCCATACTTTCAGTGTTGTCCATACAAATAGCAATTAACGATAAGTGACGGGAATTGCTTCTGGAATTTTTTAAAATATTTATACTTAACGATATTTACTAATAACAATTTTTTTTTACTGTAATATTAATTTTTTCATTTACCAGATCTTACTTGGTCCATTGATTAATCCAAACAAAAGCAGTTTTGCTGGTTATATAACACGTTCTTCAGCTTTGACGTCACACCAGGAGCAGCACGGGATTTTATCTCTTAATACGTCGTCACCACGTTTCTGCTTGCTGCCCATTGGTGATGGTTCAACAGATTCGACTAAAAGCACTCAGTCTGGAAATAAAAAAGTATATAAATTCCTTATTATCTCTATTAATTTAAAATCCGTTAAAACAACATTAATTTTGTTATGCAGGGTTTTGCAAGCCGTGTTTAGTAAGCGTACAAAATGGCCAGTTCCCACTCTTCACAGGGGCAACTTGTGCCATCAGGAAGAGCAGCTGTTGAAGTTTGAGATGCAATATACATATCAATGTGTGCATACTTGGTCATGTGTTACACATCAGCACAATAATCAAATTTTTAGCACAGCTGATCCAGTACTGTGGATGAACATGAGGAGGAGCTCCAAACACTCGCACATTCCTGGAAAATGAGGAGGAACTCCATCCATTTGGAGAATGTAGTCCAATTGTGGAAATAACAATTTTCCAACATGTCGTGGTAGGTGCCAATGGTCACATATACACTATGACCACCCTCTTAGTAATGGGAGTAGCCACCCTTCGCCGCTTTAACTGCTGCTAGGCGTCGTGGCATGGATGCAAGAAATGCGCGATATGTGTCCGATGGTATGGCAGTCCATTCTGCTTGAAGCCCTGTCCACAGAGCTTCGAGAGTCATAGGTGGAGGGTCCAGCTGCCGTACATGGCGATCAAGGTGCTCCCACAGATGTTCGATTGGATTGGTGTCCAGCGAATTAGCGGGCCAAGGGAGCACTCGAAAGTCAGTAGAGTGTTCCTCGAACCAATCCAGAAGGAGACGTGCCTTGTGGCAGGGTGCATTGGGGGAACATCATGAGCATGTACGGGTGCACCTGGTCTGCTACGATTGACAGATAGCCACAGGCATTCAAATTGCCCTCTAGATCCCCGAATCAGTGGACCTAACTGCTCCCAACAGAAGATCCCCCACTCATGCGCACAACCCCACCAGCCTGTTTACGCCCCACAATAACCTCCTGCGGTCTCTTTTCATGGCATTCACGACGCACTCGCCATCTCCCGTCAATCTTATGGAGCAAAAACCTTGACTCGTCGGAGAAGGCAACCTTAGCCCACTTGTCTGCGGTGCTCATGTGCAAAGTCTAGGCATTATTAATGATGACCCCTGGTCAACATGGGTGCAGCAACCATGCGTCGACTGTTCAGGCCCATCCGTAGCAGGGTGTGTTCGACGGTAATGCCGGATACACATTTGGTGGCACCACTGTTGAATCTGGTGGTCAGTCGATGGACTGTGGCTCTCCTGTCACCTTTTACGAGTCGTCGTAGGCGCCACTCACCCCGTCGGTTGATGGCTCGTGACTCTTTACAGTGATGGCGTTGGGACGCAATTTCTGTTCCTGCTGTCCACTTTTTATACATCTTCACTACAGCGGACCGTGAACAGTTCACAAATCACGCCGTTTCGGAGATGGTGTCACCCTTGCTGCGATAACCTATTATCATCCCTTTTTGGATGTCCGTTAAATCCGGACATTTACCCATCTTGAGGCTCGTGCACCTGCCGTTTGATGCACTAGCTTTAAAGCTTTCTCAGCCTGTTATCCAAATTTTGCAATGTGTAATCGTTGTTGGGGCGAACCATGCGTCTGCCTTGAAGGGGTGCTGGTCATAATTCATTAATATGGCAGTGTATATTCCACCTTGGTTTTGAGATGAATTAACCAAGCATGGTTCATGCTTCTGTGGTTTTCTCAAATAAAACCCATAACCTCACTGCACAATTGTGGTAGTGTTTTTTTTCTAAAAATCATCATAGAAAATGTACTTTTGGGTAGATTTTACATTTTCACAATTCTCTAGATTAAATCACTTTATCTGAATAATGAATCAGATGGTCCATACACACTCTCCTTAGACACCACACAGAAAACGTTCAATAAGGAGAGTCTCAATTGGTACTCTATTATTCTGTGTGTGGGCTCATTCTCCAGATGCAGACATTGTTCTATTCACTTTGACACTGAAGTGAAATGTAACTTCATCACTGAAATCATCTTTCTCTATCTTGGGTTTCAATGTAAAAGTCAGTTCCCTAAATGAGCATAAATGAACTGTCGATAAAGCATCACAAACTTGGACAGTTGCTCTTACCTAATGGTCAAGTTGCTCTCGTGTAGGGTGGGAAATGGTTATTTTATTCACTTACAAAACTCCATCATTCTTTTGAAAGACTCTTTACATTCTTTGACTTATGATTTGAAATACAAGTATTTTATAGTAAGCTCTCTCTCTATACGAGGCCTGTAAGAAAAGTATCCGACCTAATTTTTTTTTTTTTACGAAAACCTGATGGATTTGGATCGCGCACGCTTGCATGAGCCAACCTTGAACCTTTGTGCGTATGCGTGAATTTTTTCCCGCCTCTCAATAGCGTCAGTTGCTGGCAATCAGCATTAGAGGGAGGTAGTGTATTGTGATCTCGTCGGTTTTTGATTTGAAGGAAAATGACGGAACGACTGCAGCAGCGTTACTGCATCAAATTTTGCCAGAAACTGGGAGACAGCCAGGTGGAAACCATCAGTCGTCACAGTGGAAGCATTCCTCGTCACCACGACCAAAGAAGGCCCGCCAAGTGCGCAGCAATGTGAAAGCGATGCTGACTGCTTTCTTTGACTCTCGCGGTGTGGTACACCACGAGTACGCACCACAGGGTCAAACAATCACCAAAGAGTACTACAGGGATGTCCTCCGTCGCCTACGTAATGCAGTGCGGCGCAAGAGACCGCAGTTGTGGTCAACAGGCAATTGGCGCCTCAAAAACCAAACTTGATTCAGACTTTTTTGGCGAAAAACCAGACCTCCGTGGTACAATAGGCTCCTTACTCTCCTGACCTGGCCCCCTGCGACTTTTGGCCATTCCCCAAACTCAAGAGGCCATTGAAAGGAACGCGATTTCAGACAAGAGAGGACATTATGGCTGCAACGACAGCCGAGCTAAACTCCATTCCGAAAGACGCTTTCCAGGAATGCTTCCAACAATGGCGGCACCGCTGGGAGCAGTGTGTGGAGTCCCAAGGAGACTACTTTGAGGTTAATTTTGTTTCCAGGTGGGTAATTTTTTTTTTCCCGGCCGAAGGTCGGAGACTTTTCTCACAGGCCTCGTATTATGGGGGATAAGAGTTCCTGATAAAAGGACTTTAGACAGATGAGATGTTAAAATAAATAAGATTGCTGCATTGATGGAATCTTATTAGATTTCATTTTGATTTAAATAACCTCTTAATCCTCATTTCCATCAAAGATATTACCGAAGAATTTAAACTATCACCTACACCTCCTATTCAAAATATTAGAATACTCACAGAAGACAACATTCTGATGCACATGCTGGCCCAATAATAACTCGTTTCATTATAATTAAAATTACACAGTGAAGATGATGTCTTGCTACTGACGTAACAGAAGTAACAAATATTAGAATACATGAACAAACTAACAAATAAACATTCATTAACGCCAACTGGCATTCTTGAAACGTTCAATATTTGGTAGCATCCGCTCATGCTTTGATCACAGCCTGTAATCTGTTTCTCATGTTGCCAACAAGCCTCGCACAGTCCAACCTTTGTAAGAATCCCACACATGTCGCAAACAAATGATGAGATCAGCTATATTTCCTGGTGATGTGACTTGGAGACGCTTTCTCATTACACCCCATAAGTTCTCTATTGGGTTGAGATGGGTAGAATTGGCAGGCCAAGGGATCACGGTAATGTTTCGAGATTGCAGCCATGCTGTTGTTGCTTTAGATGTGTGGCAGGAATATGAAGTCCTTACCAAATAGGTCTTCTGCAGAGTCGAGGATGTAATTATCCGATACTTCTTGATATACTTCGGAGGTTACACGGGTCTTCAAAACATATAACTGTCCTACTCCTTCAGCGGCCATAAACCCCCATACCATGACAGATGCTGCAAATTTGACAGAACGTTTAAGACACTCTGTGTTGAATGCTTCTGTCGTCGTTCTCCACACATGGCACACGCACAACACTGATTCATCGCTGAACAGTACATTATTCCATTCATCATCACTCCAGAGAAGATGTTCTCTGCATCACTTCACACGAGAGTTCCTTTGCTTGCTCGTCAGCACGGGCTTGTATCGTCGGAACTCTTGATGCAAACTTCAGTTGACCTGGATATGTGTATTCCATGCAAGCGTCATCAAGTTGCCAAACGCTTTTTTCTTGATGACGTTCTTCAGGCACCTTTCATCTTGCACAGTTGTTGCTCGTTTTCTTCGGCAGTTGCGTCGTCTTGTCGCAAAGCAGTAACCACATTTGTGTTGCTGAATAGTTCTTGATACTTTTCACTGTGAAAATTTGGCTTGTGGCGATATCCTTCTGCATTTTACCGTTTTGATGTAGGGCTATGATGAGGGTTTTCGTTGTTGCTGAAATGTCGCTTTTACGACCCATTGCAGTGAGACAAATAGCTTCCAAGCAGTGTTCAATGACAGAGATGTTATGCTTACACACTTTCAACTGATCAACTTAAATACGGAAGGCTCAACTACTCTTCCCACCCTTCTAATATTTTGAACCAATAAATTGCGTATTCTAATTTTCTGAATCGTTAGTTTATTTATTTTGAATCTTAATTTTGTTACGCCATAGCAAGACATTACCTTCATTGTACAATTTTAATTTTAATGAAACGAGTTATTATTGGGCCAACATGTGCATCAAAATGTTGTCTTCTGTGAGTATTCTAATATTTTGAATAGGAGGTGTAGATCAATGCACACTATCCAATTTCAGTGTCATTCCACATAGTGGATATGATGATATAAATCACATCTTTTAGTGCGCATTTCTGCTGCTGTTCATCAAAAATCTCATTGCTTCAAGCTTTCATGATCATTGGATAATTGAAGTAATGAGCCAATTGAAATGACTCAAATGCAGGTCTCAAATCCAATGGTTTGTGTTGTGTTTGCTATTGCAGTTCTCTGTAAAATTTGCTCTGTGTTAGAAATATGTTGCAATGTATTGTTGTGTTTATATGACAAGATTAGAGTAGATTATTCTAGATGGGATTCCATTGGCTTAAAGCCAGCCCAGCCAGAGGAACAACCATTTTTTTTCTATTTTTAGTTTTCAGCTAATTTTTTGCTATTCCTTCAGAATAATCAGATTATCCCGTTAGCCACTGTTTGGCATGCTAATTTGACATGAATAAAACTTAGTAGAATTCTAAATAATAGATTTCGAATCTGTTGGATTTCATTAGATGTGTAACAGTAACTTTTGATGTGCATTGTTTGTCTTATTCAATGGGGGTGGCAAACTGAAGGATTGCCCCAGGCAGCCCAACTTGTACAACCCAAATGCAAAGATTTACGATCACTGTGTCTTCTGGATAAACAATAATTTTATTCAGGAAAATAAGCTATGAAAAACAAAACATATTAATCTGCTATTGTAAGGCAACATTGTTCGCAGTTTTGTGATTATCCACACAAATAAACAGCTGTAAAAAAGATATACATTTTTTAACATTTTAATGTCGATGCATAAAATTACAATCACCACCTTACTTGATTCAAAAATTTACAATCAGTTGCCAAAACTTTACCCATGCAAATTAGTTTATGTTGAAATGGTCCTATACCCCCCCCTCACATAAAATTACCAACTAAACAATCTGGTCGTCCTAGAAAGACGTCGACAAAAGATGATATAATGTTGAATATAATTATTAAAGTAAAGAAGAAGTGCCAAGTTGTAATTTCTGATCTTACAACGGAACCCCACATAGCCTAACCGCTTTAACAATGGAGTCCTTGTATGGCTATGTATGCTGAATTTTTTTCGTTTTCGCGGTTTATTTTGAAAGAAACACAATTTCGAACTCTCTTATTTTGCAAGCATCTATAGTAGCTTCAGATGAGTAACATATTTCAATTTGGTGGAAATCTGTGACATACATGTTCGAGGGATTCCCTTGTCAGTAGAGAATGGAAAATTATGAATGGTGTCGATGTGTCAACATCAATGACAAGAAGAAGATTACTAGAACTTGGTTACAACTATTATTCAGCTAAGAAGAAACCTTTATTGAGTTCTTTACAGATGAAGAAACGACTGAAGTGGGCGTAAGAACGCAGTTCATGGACTGTAGAAGATTGGAATCAAATTGTATAGAGTGATGAGTCAAGATTTTCTGTTTGTTATGGAGATGAAAGACACAGTCATTCGCAAAAAACATGAAGCACACATTCCTGAAGCATTAAAAAAGAGCGTCAAGTTTCCATAGGGGTGCATGAGCGCTCATGGAGTTGGCAAGATGAAGATAATAAATGGTACTGCAAATGCATCTGGATACCAAAAATTCTCCAGGAATGTTTGATACCGTCATTGAATCAACTCCACCCTACTGGCAACTGCATATTTCAGCAGGATGGTGCAACTCCTGACACTTGCAAATCAACAATGAAGTGGCTGGAAGATAAACATACGAGGGGTGTTCAATAAGTAATGCAACACATTCTTTTTCTCGGCCAATTTTGGTTGAAAAAACTGGACATTTCTTGTGGAACATTTTCAAATATTTCTGCTTCGTCTCGTATAGTTTCATTGACGTCCGATAAAAAATGGCGCTATAGTGAGCTGTTGAAATGGCGTCTACAATGGAGGTGCGTTCCAAACAACAGGCAGTGATTGAGTTTCTTTTGGCGGAAAACCAGGGCATCTCAGATATTCATAGGCGCTTGCAGAATGTCTACGGTGATCTGGCAGTGGGCAAAAGCACGGTGAGTCGTTGGGCAAAGCGTGTGTCATCATTGCCGCAAGGTCAAGCAAAACTGTCTGATCTCCCGTGAGCTGGCCGGCCGTGCACAGCTCTGACTCCTGCAATGTCGGAACATGCGAACACTCTCATTCGAGCAGATCGATGGATCACAGTCAAACACTTTTGACGGATCACCGTAGACATTCTAACACGGAACGCACCTCCATTGTAGACGCCATTTTAACAGCTCACTATAGCGCCATTTTTTATCGGATGTCAATGAAACTATACGAGACGAAGTGGAAATGTTTGAAAATGTTCCACAAGAAATGTCCAGTTTTTTCAACCAAAATTGGCCGAGAAAAGAAATGTGTTGCATTACTTATTGAACTCCCCTCGTATATCACTTCTACCTCACTGGCCTCCAAACAGCCCAGACCTTTTCCAGATTGAAAATTTATGGAACATAATGAAGTAGTACACCGAAAGAAACCTCGTACAAAAGATGACTTAATTCAGAATGTTGTAAATGTGTGGGAGAAAAATCCCTTCTCAACAGTGTCAAAAGTTAGTTTCTACAATGCCTGATTGTCTACATGCAATGATCAAAGCTAAGGGCGGAAATACAAAATACTGATTGTAAATTTTTGAATCAAGTAAGGTGGTGATTGTAAATTTATGCATCAACATTGAAATGTTAAAAATTGTATATCTACGAGGGTGGGCTGAAAAGTAATGCCTCCATGGCTGTAACTTTTTTATTTTTTAACCGATTTTCAAAATTCTTTTTGTGTCTGATACTCACATTTCTCCTCTATGTAATGCACTATTCACTTTCGACATAGTCCCCATCCCTTTCCATGCATTGTACCAACACGTGACTAGTCGGGTGAACCCGTCGGAGAGGAATTCAGGGGTTGTTGTCGACACCAAGACCGAACGGCACGTTTCACCTCGTCGTCAGAACGCAACTCACGCCCCTTAAGCTGCTCTTTCCTCTTTGGGAAGTGGTGAAAGTCGCAAGGTGCAAAGTCTTTCATTTTTGAACTGCAGTTTTTCATCTTTGAACTGTAGGCGCTGCAACCCCCTCTGATGTGTGGCGATCGTGTGCGGACGGGCGTTATCGTGCTGCAGAAGAGGATCCAAAGCTGCCATTCAATCCTCGTCTCGACGACAACCACAGAATTCCTCTCCGACGGGTTCACTCGACTAGTCACGCGTTGGTACAATGCGTGGAAAGGGATGGGGACTATGTCGAAAAGTGAATAGTGCATTACATAGAGGAGAAATGGGAGTATCAGATACAAAAAGAATTTTGAAAATCGGTTAAAAAATAAAAAAGTTACAGCCATGGAGGCATTACTTTTCAGCCCACCCTCGTATTTTAATAGCTGTTTATTTCATTCCATTATTTGTGTGGATAATCACAAAATTGCAAATAATGTTGCCTTATAATTGCAGATTAATATGTTTTGTTTTTCATTGCTTATTTTCCTGAATAAAACTATTGTTTATCTAAAAGACACAGTGATCGTAAATTTTTTCATTTGGGTTACAGCTAAGCCAGTGGGTCTGATCATTACAAGCCTTTATGCTGTTGTTTCCTTTTCCTTTCAAGCTTCACTGGGAGGTTGTGGCCTGTCCTTGTGAGCTAACATGGATGCTTGTACAGTACGCTGACTCCGAAGCATTTATGAATTACTAATTCTCTCTGCAGCCTTCATAGCAGAGCAGAATGTGGGATCTGGGAACATTTACATGTAAGCCAGATATCTATCCTGCTAATGAAAGCTGATGAGTAATTTTATTCATAATTTCCAGGACAATTGAATGGTAAAAGCAATGAATAAAGATGCTCATGTTCCCCAATTCAGTCCCAGATCATAAAAGTTTTCCTTTGTTTTCCATTCTTTAAAACTTGTCAGTTATTGGAGCATATCACCAGTAATCAATTACAGTCGACCTACTTATAACGAATTTTAAATGTTCGTAATTATAATAATTGTATTTCTTTAGAAATGTATAGTGGATATAGCGAATTTATTTTTATTTAAAGTGGATTTCTTTATATCTGACAAAGAAAAAAAAACGAGCAAATGTGTGCTTTTAACTGTTTTTTAATAATCCAAAACAATACGTCCCTTTTTCTCATTCCCAGCTTCTAATTGGGTTCCCAAAATGAAAAGTGGATGCGTCCCGTAGTGTCATAACTACAGCAATGACAGCAGTACTCTAGTGAAGCGGTGTACTAGTAGATTCCAGATGTACACCTGGATTGCAAAAATTGCGACTTCACCTGTTCATGTACGAGGGCGATTCAAAAAGTAACCCTAAAATTTTTTTATTTCACACAAAACACATGTCACGTGCGCCATCGTTTTGGTAGTGCTTCAATGCCTGCAGAAAAATTTTCTTGGGACGTGTGCGGAGCTACTCACATACCGGCTCCTGAACTTCAGGGGAGTACGGAAGATGGACCAGGCATTCAAATTGCAGGTCTTTTATAGTGGCAGATGTGGCAGGGGAGATATGGGGCCTGGCGTTGTCGTGTTGGAGCAGGACTCCCTTTGTGAAAAGTCCACGACGCTTGGTGTGGAAGGAAGGTTTCAGTTTGGACATCAGAAGGTCCAAATATGAGTCACTGTTGATGGTGGTGCCTTTGGCCATGTAATGCTCGACACTCGGGTTCCGGGAAGTGGAAACCAAATGCTTTGCGGCAGCAAATTCCGATCTGATGAGGAAATTCAGGAGGTGGTGCGCGAGTGGCTCCGCACACGTCCCAAGAACTTTTTTCTGCAGGCATTGAAGCACTACCAAAACAATGGCGCATGTGTATTGAATGCCAGGGAGACTATGTTGAGAAGTGACGCCATTTGTTCTTTGTTGACATGTATTTTATGCGAAATAAAAAATTTTTAAGATTACTTTTTGAATTGCCCTCAAATTTTAGAAGAAGGAGATGTAAAAATGGATGCGTCCAGGACGGTGATGTTAACTCTTTCTTCATCCACCGTGGACCATTGCTGATTGATTTTCTGCCAAAGAAATGCACCATCAATATTGCACATACGGCAGTATTCTCACGAAACTTTAGCAATCATTCATAAACAAACACCCTGGTCTTCTCTCACATCAGGTGATCTTTCTGCATGGAAACCACCACTTCTCCTGTGAAACCACCACAATGTTACAGAAATTCCGGTGGAAAGTCTTGGAACATCCTGCCTATAGCACAGACTTGTCACTATGTGATTACCATGTCTTTGGACTGCTCAAGATGATATTGCAAGGGAAACGTTTCAATTCGGAAGAAAACATGAAGGATGCAGTGAAAGAATTTTTCAAAAAACAACCACAGTCTTTCTACGTCAAGGGAATTGACCTGCTGTGTAAATGATGGGCACAAACGTAATATTCTATGATCATCATAAATAGGGCATTGTTATTCGTATTTCTACCAATAATAAGCCATAAATTTGCCTTAACTATGATGATGTAACAAAGTATTACTTTTCATCGCAGAGGCCTTCTCTCTCGATGGTTACAGTAGAGGTGTCGGCCATGATAGTTGAGGTTCCTGGTTCGAATCCAGGTCGCAGAATTTTTCCTTCCATTTTTCAATCGAAAAATCATTACCTCGGCTTGGAGAGCATCTCCAGTTTATAATCATTATTATTTTTCAAACTTCTTTTTTTTATCTGATACATAAATGTGTCCTCTATGTAATGCACTATTCACTTTTCAACATAGGCCCCATACCTTTCCATGCATTGCATCAACAGAAGATTAGTCGGGTGAACCCGTCGGAGAAGATTTCTTGGGTTGTTGTCGACACCAGGATTGAATGGCAGCTTTGGACCCTCTTCTGCAGTACGATAACGCTCGCCCGGACACGATTGCTACACACCAGAGGCGTTGCAGTGCCTACAGTTCAAAGATGAAAGAAGAAGAGCACTGTAAGGGACATAAGTTGCATTCTGACGATGAGGTGAAAGATACCATTCTATCCTCGTGTCAACAGCAACCCCGGAATTCCTCTCCGACAGGTTCATCTGACTAATCATCTGTTGATGCAATGCAACTTGTACGAGATAAGAATGGATGTGCGTTACCGGACGGCAATGGTAGGGTCCATGTAAATTAGGATCTGAACATGTAAATTGTTCGTGTTTTCTCCTTTAAAAGAGGGGAAACAAAACATGTAACTCCATTGTCGTACAACGGATCGCTTGACTAATGCAGAGTTGGCGGACTTGCATCTCATGTACAGCGAGGCACAGGGTAATGCTACTGAAGCGGAAAGGATTTACCAAAAGCGTGTGGAGAAGTCAGTGATTCTCCAGATATCTTCACCAGAGTTCGCGAGAATCTCGTCCGCAGACTAAACACCTGCATCAAGGCTCAGGGTTGGCATTTTGAACACCTACTGTAATGTCATTCCTACCTCGTACAAGTTGCATTATCTCTGTAAGGATGCATTTCTGGACCCATGTTTATAGGAAAAATATTGTTTCCCGCCTCAAACTGTACATGGCATTTCATTCTTGACCTACCTTTCTGAATCACCCTGTATACATATTTTTGTTATATAAGATTTCATTATAATCGTTGAAAATCTTGTACAATTTCAATGAATGTGTTGTTGGGGATTTCAGTTAACTTCGCTATAACCACTTTTTAGCTGTAACTGAGTTCGACTATATTACTATACTAAACTGTGCTTGTTTATCGGGCATCATGTTTATTTGATCACGATGAAAATTAAATCTTAAACTATAAGTGTTTAACTTATTCTGAAACGAAGTTAATTTCTTTTTAGTGTAGACATTTTGTTTGTTTCTTAATTCACTTCTTAAATGCTAAAAAAATATACCGCAATTTAAATGCACTAAAATAAAATGTAATAATATAAGATTTTAAAACATACATTCACTGGATTTAAAGCTACTGGAAAAATCAGTATTTAATTGATTGGGCTTGTGATGATAACACTCCAATAAGGGTGTTGATGTTTATGGAACCACAGTGTTGACAATGATGGAAATCTTGATCTTGAGAGTCAAGCTTCACCAAGACTTTTCCAGTGACAAATGTAAAAAAACAATGTAGGTAGCAGTACTTTTAAACAATGCTAGCAAGATGTATTGTTTTTGATCTTACTAGCTCTAATTTTTACATTGTTAAAAATATTGTTACCTATATTGTTTCCTTACATTGTTAAATCTTTGTGATCTCACAATTAATTCTACAAATTACTGATGATCAGAGGAAGTTGTCTCTTGAAAACATTTTGTATATTTTATTTTGTATCTGCTAATTTAAGTATATAAATCTTTATATATATTACAATTAATTTATTTTTATATTCCAGGTTGACTTTGATAAATCTACTAATCTTCTTTCCATAACACCTGAAAGTGGATCAGCCACTGCCGATTCCACCAAGTCAACAGCTTCGTATCTGTTTGAAGCAATGAGCTCCAGCTGGTTCCGGAATTAAGAGGATTCAAATTTTGTATAAATTATTTTTTAACATTCCTCTCGAAATATTTATATATTATTGTTTTACATATTAAAAAGCTTGTTTTATTTGTGAGTTTCAGATTTTAACGAACAGTTGTAAAAACAATAAATAAGATTTTATAAATTTTCTTGTTACAATTTTATATTGTTGTAATTTTGTTTAGTTGCATTTTCTGTTCACTTAATAAATTTATTATTTTTAAGGATTGATTAAGGCGAATGATTTAAAGAAAATTTGCGCAAGGATAAATAAAAGCTAGGGCAATTTTTAATATAAAGTTCTCACTTCAGTGAGAGTCAATAGAAGGTATCGACTCTGCTTCAGTTTTCTGATATTGTTAACAATTGTTGAGTAAACTTTTGTTAAATAATCGAGTGAAACAATTGAATTTAACAATTGTTTAATTTAAAATGTTTTATACTACAATTAATCAGGTCTTGTTTGGGAACAACTTGACCACCCGCCTTACAGTCCAGACCTCGCATCCAGTGGCTACCATCTGTGCCAGGATCTAAAGGAGATCATCGGCATCCTACATTTCAGCGACAATGAACAAATGAAAACTGCGTCACTTTCTTCACTGGCTACAGCTTCTATGAAGTGATCATGCGGAAGTACATTGAGCGCTATGACAAGTGCTTAAATAAACTTGGAAACTATGTGGAAAAATAGTTAAAGGTACATAGTATCTGGTAAAATAAAACATTTGAAAATATATATAGTAGTTTTGTTTTTATTGCAAAACGGACCTTACTTTACGAATAACCCTCGTATCTAGAATATACTAGTGAAAATAGAATTATTTCATCTGATCTTCTAACAGTATGGTGTGATTTTTTTTATTTGATTGTTACTGCAAGAAAATTCATCATGAATACGCATATTTATTGGTAAGAAATGTTCATCAGAATGGCATATATATTCCTAACCTAACCTATAAGGAGTTCACTTTTGGTGGAAAAGCAGGTGGTCTGTATGTTGGTTATTGCTGGTAACTTCTATTATCATTAAAGATCATCTTCATGTGTGGACCATTTGGTCAACATCAAAATGTTTGCTTGAAAGAGCTAAATGGTTAAAAATGAGATGCAATTGATTAAAAATATAATATAAATTGCATTGTGTTTCTCCAGATTAGAATAATATCTTTCATTAAAATCTTTCAAGTAGTAATTTTTTGTTTTGTAATTATAAAGCCCTAGAATACTTAGGAAAGCTTTGCAATAGACCTTTTACTTTTACAGTCCTTCAAAGTGTTTTGTCTCACATTCTGCATCCTTTGAAACCAATCGATTCTTCCTTTTTTTGTTACGGTTTAAACCATCAAAGCATTTATGCTCGGTCGTCGGAAGGGACTGCTCCTATCTCTTCACCTTCCCGGCCGAGTTTTGATGGTTCGTCGGAGTAGCGAATGGGCCTCATTCTGCTGAGGGGGCCTGAACATGGGGCAGGTACTAGCCTCAAATTTTCTCTCCAAAATTTAAAATACCACCTGAATAGGATAGTGATGAGGACAGTCCTCTCCGAGCAGATCTCTTTCTTCCAACTATTGATCAACAATCAACCCATGAGCAAAGTTGAGAGTAAACTTACCAGGTATTTATTTTTTGACTAATGCAACATAGCACATAGGGTTTGCACTGTACCATGGTTCATGAGTAAACCACTACTGAATGTTTGATCTCTTGCCAACGATGTAGGTTTGAATGCATGTGCAAAACTTTTTAGTGCCCTTAGAAATTAATGCGTATGAAGATTGATTAATTAGTGATGTCAACAAACGTTACCAGGTGGAGGGGGGGGAGAATTTACTTGGCATTGACAAAAACAAAACTGCCATTCCCTGTGAATTCCCTTCAAGAGGGGGCTAGACCCAAGGAATTTTGCTCTCGATAATTACATCTGTGGTACAGCTAAGCATCACTTAAAGTGGATTTTAATTTTCATTATAACAGGGTTCTGTTTTAACCAGAATATGCATGTTGTACTGGTACATAGTATGAGGAGGATGACAAGATTTTTTACGACGCTAATCCGAAACACACCCGTGAAGAATCCGGAACAAATCCAAGACACGTAATTTTTGACAATGGCTGTTACGTGGCGCAGATGAAGAGCAAAATTCTGCAAAACTCGCTGAAATGTCGAGACATCAATGCTTTCGATGACCTCCTGAATAGCTTTGTTTTGAGCTCAGTGATGTTTCAGGATTATTTGCGTAAACTTTGTCCTTAATATTGCCCAACAAAAATGAGTCTCAAGGGTTGAGATCAGAAGAATATGGCAGCCAAACAATTCCCATTCCAGTGGCCTCTGGGTACCCCAAAGCCAGAATGCACTCTCCAAAGTGCTCTTCCAGGACTTCAAACACTCTATTGGTCTGATGGGGCCATGCTCCATCCTGCATGAACCATATCTTTTCGAAATCTAGTCACTTTGGATAAT
>JAHWFO010041828.1:602867-640146 GCA_023313115.1 Rhysida immarginata | reverse complement strand
AAAAAAAAAAAAAAAAAAAAGTCACATTATTTTTCATTGGAAGGTGTTGTCTGATTCACTTGAAAAGAGCACAAGATAAATGTATAATTTTTTAAAAAACTGGAAAACTCTGAACAACACATTTGACACGAACCCCTTGTTTAAACAATAATGAGCTTTGAGTATTCAACCCCTAAATTCAACAGCGAAGGGGTAAAATTGAAAAACGCTTTGTGTCACCCTTCAGACCTGAAATACACCTTTGACAATTTCTAATGATTTTGCTCAAGGTTTCTACATGGTCTTCCACACACACAACACATTTCTGCAATTTATTATCGAATAATTGAAAGAATGTAGGTCGCTCCTGGAATTTTCTATAAACTTAATGTGATTTTCATAATACGATTGCGTTCCATAATTTTCTTTCCTCGTTGCATTGCTATACTGCATCATCATAAATCTGTGAGGGTATTCAAGCCGGTTACACCTGAAATTGATGGGGCTCCAAGAGGTGGCGCCCCCAAATGCAATTGAACTGACTGAACACCCAATACCTTTAAGAATGGTTTATTTCCCCTGCTGCTCCACTTTAACTTCTTGAATAAAACTGGATTTTTGCTTGGGGAAGTAGAAAAAGAGGGGATGGGTGCGTTTTGAGTTGATTCAATTGAGTATTGATTTGCCTCGTTAAAAGCAAACGGAAAGGAAGGTTCAATGAAACCGTGATTTCCACTTGTCAGAACTCATGTTTTTATTGGGTTTGTTTATTTTTAGGCGTTTGTTGACTGTTTACACAACAATATCATCTCTTTTATTTATTTTCATTATAATGAGGGTTTAAAAGAATTTTTTTTTAAGGAATTGACGGAAAACTCATGACAATGCTTGTTTAATCATTTCTTCATTTGTGCGACAGCATTGAATTAATCAAAAATTGATTTCGGATTAATGGCATTGAATGTAATGCTGCTACCTTTCAATCCCAACAACAAGGAGCAGAAAGGGGGGAATAAAAAAAAATGAAGAAAAGAAAGGAGCTGGCAGCGAGTAGTAGCAAAGAAGGCAAGCCAGACTAGTGGAATATTGTACATTGACAAGAGAGAGCTGTGGACGATGCTGCCTTGTGATGAAGGTAGAGAGCGTGTGTTTGGATAACAGGCTCCGCCCGTACATTTAAATTTGGCCAATGAGAGGGGATCGCGAAGAATGGCGCCCAATGGGGGAGTGGTATCGCGGGGGCTGCTGGGTGCGAATGACGTCAGTGAACTATATTGCCGTGACCAAAGAAGGTAGATTTCATAGTTACAGTTGCCGCGCTCTGGTCGGCACGGCCCCGCTGATTAGGATCCAAAGTCGTGGAAATTTAGTTTTTATTTTTATATATTTTCTTATTTTATACTCCCCCATCCTTATCCTGTGATGCCTACTAGTCTGTTTCCCGATATGGATCGAAACAGCGGTGGTCTTGAGGACCAAAGAGCGCTCCAACTCGCTTTAGAATTATCCATGTTGGGGCTGAGTAATGACAACGAGGATGGACTGAACACCGCAACCTTCGATAATGAAAATCGAGGCAAGAAGAGTCAAAATATGACCGAATGTGTACCTGTACCTAGTTCGGAACATGTGGCCGAAATAGTCGGACGCCAAGGTAAGAGCCTCCCGTGGCCAGCGTTTGCATGCGAGTCGCTATTTATTCCCCGTTTGCAAACTTTGCCATCTTTTGCCAATGCTGCTGCTCACAATGGCGTCATTTGTTATGAACAAAGGAAGTTCGCAGCACGTTTGCCCCCTTTTTTGCTACCTTTCCTCCTAAATATTTGACAGTCGGGGGGCTAAAATCATTTCTGCATTTGACGCCTCGATTAGACGTGCTTATAATTAGCCTTCCTCCGTCAGCCTAATCCCTCGATTGTTGGCGCGTTTGTCGAGCCGAAATGGCAAGCAGTAAGAGATCGCCGATCGTTTGCATTTTGCTGGGCAGCAGTAGCAGCAGATTGATGAAGGCGCGCGTAATTTCTCCAGTCACAAATGTTTCTTGTTAAAGCTATTAGTGCGCTCTTGTTGTTATTTGTTTAATAATCATAATAGCTTTTCTTGCTTGTATTTCTGTTTAACTGATTGCCGTTTTTTTTTTCCTCTTTTTTTTTTTTTTTTTCGTCCCTCTCTCACTCCTTTCGGTCTCTATCTTCTTTTCCTCCTCCCCAACATCATCTTTTTACACTTTGCTATTCAGGTTGCAAGATTAAAGCATTGCGGGCTAAAACGAACACGTACATCAAGACGCCAGTGCGCGGCGAGGAGCCGGTGTTCGTGGTGACCGGTCGCAAGGAGGACGTCAACATGGCCAAGCGGGAGATCCTGTCGGCCGCCGAACATTTCAGCCAAATCCGTGCTTCTCGCAAGAACAACATGAACGGATCTCTGGCGCCCGGGCCTCCCAACAACGTTCCGGGACAAACGACAATCCAGGTGCGGGTCCCCTATCGAGTGGTGGGGCTCGTGGTGGGGCCCAAAGGGGCGACCATAAAGCGTATCCAGCAACAGACGCACACGTACATAGTGACGCCGAGCCGAGACAAGGAGCCCGTCTTTGAAGTGACAGGACTTCCCGAGAACGTGGAGAACGCGCGCAAGGAGATCGAGGCGCACATCGCCATGCGTACGGGCGGCCTGATCGACGCCAACGAGCAGAACGACGGCGGCTTCCATCACACGAACGGCGTCGACCCGTCGCCCTTGGTCGGTAGCACCAACGATCTCGTCAACTCGCTCTACAAGCCCACACTGAACGGACTCAACTCTGCCTTCAGCTCCTACTGTGACAGCAGCAATAACCTACTGACGCCGCGCTCCCACGACACCAACAACATCTTCACGTTCCCGACGACGAACGGGAACGGCACGACAAAACTGAGCGCCGAGTACACCACTTCCTTCAGCAATGGCTTCTCCCTCTACGACCCGGACGAAGGGATCTCGGAGTCGCCCACCTTCGACCCAGCCGTGGCCCCGCCGACGTCCATCTGGTCGGAGCTGAGTAGCGGTCGATCGAGCGCCGGGGGATTCGGTTCGGCGCCGAGCTCGGCGTTGGCCGCCCGCAGGAGCAGCACGTCGGGGACGCCGCGACTCTCGCCCACGTTGCCCGACGGCACGAACGGAGCGCTGCTCGACCACCCGCCTGCCCGCCGCATCCGGAGCGACCCGCTCGCCGCCACCCTCTCGGGCTTCGTCCCCCTCGGCAGCAAGAACGGCGGCACGACGTCCACGTCGGCCACGACGAACGGCGCCGTCAACAACGGCTTCAGCGCCGCCGGCAGCACGTCGAGCAGCCCGACAGACTCGCTCGGCTCCGGTCGCAAGAACAAGCGCGACTGCATCATCTGCTTCGAGAGCGAGGTGGTCGCAGCGCTAGTGCCGTGCGGTCACAATCTGTTCTGCCTCGAGTGCGCCAACCGCCTCTACGACAAGCCCGAGCCCGAGTGTCCCGTGTGCCACCAGACCATCTCGCAGGCCATTCGCATCTTCTCGTAACCATCTTCACCCCTAGGTTGAAAAACAGAAATTTTTTTCTTCTCAAAATTTTAATCGCCACCGTCAAGAGATTATATATATATTATATATTTACTTTCTTATATGATAATAATAATAATTAATAATAATATATCTATATATATAAAATATTATAAGTAGATTTAAACAAAAAACATAATACAAAAAAAAACAACACAAAAAAATATAATAATAATAATAATAATAAATTATTATATATAGAGAGAGATAATTATAAATAATAATAATAATAGTAAATATTATAAGAAAAAAAATAATAAGAGAGTAACAAAAAGAAGATACTTTATCAAATCTTATTATTATTATAAAAGATAAGAGAGAAATCCTAAAAGAGTATTATAATTATAAGAATTTAAACTGAAAGATTTTATTCTTTGAAGAAAAAAAAATAAATAAATTTCTATTTCATAATAATAAATAAATAAAAGAAGAATATCTATCAAAAAAAAAGTTGTAGCTGTGAAAGATCCCCCAAGGTGTTCAGCTTAAATTTTATTGAATACCTCGGGAGGTGAACGTTGTTTTTTTTATTAGCCAATGAAAAAAAAAAATTTGCGTTTTTGTTTGGGTTGGTATAGGATCAGTTGGGAGAGCGGGGAGAGAAGAGAAGGGTAGAGTGAGGAGATTAAAAAAAAAAAATATATAAACAAAAACACAAAGAAAAACCCCATTTCAAATGAGTATTTAGTTTTTATAAGTACATATTTTATAGCATTAAGATAAAGAAAAAAAAAAAAAGAAGTTTAAATAAGATAGTTTATTTTATTCTATTATTACAAAAGCTATGTGATTGAATGAACCTCAGTATGCTTTCTAAACAATTTGTATAAATAGCAGTGACATGACTTGTTTCACGACATTTCAAATACTTTAGTATTGTCTATTTTAATATATTTTCTACAAAACTCTGTATATGTAGGTAAGTATCGAATAATAAATAATAATAATACCAATAATAATAATAATATAGTTAACTAAAGACATTTTTTATTTTGAGGCCAACAAAGCAGGCCATTTAAGATACATGCTAATGCAAAAATATTTTTATTTTTCTGCCATTTTTTCTCTCATTCATTATTCATCCTGATGTTATTTAAGAAAAATGATAAAAAAAAATATATATTATAAAAAAAAAAATAAGAAGAAAAATATATTATATACTTTAAATGTTATTTTTTTAATTTATTTTCTTCTTTTTTCTGTTTTTTTTACATTTTGGGTTGCCATGTATTGTTTTGCCGTGTTAGTCTTCCATTGATTTTATTTCTCAATTTTGTTTGTTCTCATTATATATATATATATATATCTCTATATCATTGAAGATACTACATACATTTTTGTCAGTTCACCAAACCCTCGTATATAAAAATGGTTTTGTTTTAAATGTGTTCTGTTTTCGTATTAGTTTTGTAATGATAATTCTTACAGCCCCGTGGTCTTTTTTAATAAGTACTTCTGGGCAATTATCGCAATAATATTGATGATGATGATGAAATAATATATATATATATAAATAAAAACAAATGATAATATATTATAAATAAATCTATATATAAATAATATATATATATATATACATATTATATATTATACATAAATTCTTAATCTTTTTATATGCAAACTTTTTTAAGCACTAGGGTTTTGTGAACTTGTCGACTTTTTCACTCATTCATTACTCTTCATAGCCAAAAAAAAAAAAAAAAAACAGTTGAATGTATGCAACGACTCTTTCTGTGCTTTTTTCTTATTCCATAACTGAATTAGTTTTTTGTTGAATTTTTTAATTTTTATTAAATTTTGAGTCTCATATTTCTATTAATTCTATATATATATATTATATATATAATATATTATAAAGGGCTTCTTTGAGCCAATCATTTAAAGATAAAAAAAAATAACAAAAAAAATAATCTATTCAGCTCTGTGCGTCAAGAATCATAGCACACAGATCTTTTTCAAATGCTCACAATTTATTCAATGTACTCAATCCAGTATTTGGTACTCTTTATCTTTTAAAAAGGGCTCTCGTATGTTGCCTTATCAGGGATTGCTCCTTTTTCATTTTTTATTTTTTTATGTTTTATTTTGTGGCCAATGAAATCTCCAGAAATGCCCACTTAAAAATTATATATATATTATAATAATAAATAATAATATGAAAAAAAAAATATTTAAAAAAAATTTAATAGTCCATGATCAAGTCTTATTGTGGCTAGTGTGTTTGAAGAGGCCTGTCCATCCCGCTTTTGTTCACAAAATGAGGGGTCGAGGCCGAAAAAAAAATATTTAAAAAAAAAAGATAAAAAAAATAATGATTCTAAATAAGAAAATTATTAAACTACTACAAACTGTGTACAAATGTTAGTGATTCCAGTATGTTTTCCGAGTTTAGCTCTTTTTCATCTTGGACGTTTCTGAACTGCTCATGATGTATATGGTGTTAGTTCTAGTTCTCCAGGGTTGTGTAATAGGTTTGTTTATAAACAAATTTTTCCCCAAAGATTTAAATACCTAGTTCCATGCTGAAATTATTCTCATATATTTTTATTATTCATGTTTTAAAAAAAAATGCATACGATAATCTTGATCAAATTGTATTTTGGAGTTTAATACCGATACCTCTTGGTGTGAAATTTGCGTACTTAAGAATACATGTAAATGTATGTTAATTTTTCATGTTTGCTAATATTTTATTTTTCAGACTGTGAACAAAGATTCACTAGAAACAAATAAAATTAATGATATTTATAAAGAACCACCCTTTCGTCTTGTGCTTGATCATCTTTATAATGTTAATATATGGACATGGTGTCCAGTTCAGCTGTTGTTGCTAATACATAGATAAAAAAAGAGTAAAAGCAACATCCGTATAAACAATACAGCTTTTATTATTTTTATTATGTTGTTGGTGATTTATTTTTTAGCATTTTATATATTTATTATAGTAGTGGCTTTAGAAATGCTATATGCAAGTAGTGACTATATGCAAGTGGTTTTGGTATTGCTTGTAGAGAAATTTTTATTATTGGAACTTCTTCTATAGGGGAGGAGTATTGAACAGGATCCGGTGGGTAGGTAGGTGGTAGTGGATTCCTTTATATACAACTCCCCATTGAGCAGCAGCAATAGCAGCAACGTCTTCTTGCCCCTCCGCTCGAACAAAGACGAGTAGACCTTGGGTTCCACCTTGAGGGGGTTCTTTTGGAAGGGAAACAACCTCTTTTTCCACCTTTTGTAGGATAGAGTAATTCGAATCTTGACGAGAAATGTCTTTTTTAAAGGTAGAAAGGTTCTGCGAGATCCAATGTTTTGTTCTTATAGCCCTCCGCGCTCTAATGTTTTTGTTCTTACAGCTCTGCGCGCTCCAATGTTTTGGTCTTATGTAACCGTTTTTTAGCTGCTGCGACTAGTAAAAGTCTGGTTAAGGAGGTCATTGTGGTCTTCGTCTGAAGGTTTATCCACTCGATCAGATGCTAACGGGAAACTACTCAGCGGCGGCGAATGTCAAGGCCGGACAAAGGCGAAAGTTGTTGGCTTGTGAATCTCTTTGGCTGAGCGCAGCTCCTCCTCCTCCTCCCAAGGTATCGAAAGGGTTTTCTCACCGTGACGAGTTGGCTTCATTCTCGTTTTAATTTTTTATTTTATTTTTTTTTTCCCCCTCCTCATCCTCCTCCTTCATTTTGCTTTTTTCCTCGCAAAGGCCATCTGGTGAAGATGGACTACACGTGTCGCACAGTTGATTCTCAAACAGGAAATAGGGTTTCAACTTTAACTTTCAAAGGGGGGTTTATAGCGCTGGGGGTTTGGGTTAGGCGAGAACCATTTTTTCGAGGCAGTGGCGGCGGCGGCCGTTGTGCCCTTTCACTCGTGGGAATGGGAACCGGTAAGGGCTCAGGCAGGTTCCTTTTCAAATCCCGGTTTTAAATCGTTTTGCTGCTTAGGCTTTGTTGAGGACTAGGGAGAGAGATGAATGGGGAGGAGAGTGAATGCAGGTGACATTGGCCATGAATGGGTAAAGGCGTCTAAAAGAATAAGCAAGAACCTGTTTAGAGGGGGTAGGAAACAGGACGTGAGTAACTATAGGAATTTTGATGCTGGGTTAGATTTCGTCTTGTTGTTGTTGTTGTTGTTATTTATTATTATTATTAAAAAAAATCTGATATTAAATTTATAAAATCTTTTAAGAGTGCTCGTTTGAGGGGGGGCTCTTTTTGTTCCTTCTTCTATCAGTGAGTGTGGTGTTCAGTTATTTGACCTTCGCTTCGTGACAGGTGTTTTCGCTGCCTCCTTGTGTCGGCGATGGACCGGGAGGCGTTGTCGAGGGGCCGGATCCGTGTCCGTCTCTTGCGGCGGTAGCGTCCTTGGCTTCGATTGTGGCGCACCACGTGGTCGCCACCGGTCTTTCACCTCGGCTCAGACCCCCACTCAAAACGGTCCAAGGTGGTCGGAGGAGGAGCGCCCAGAGAAATTTAGATCGCCATTTTAGAAAGGGTGGGGGTTAAAAAGGAAAAAAAAAAAAAAAAAAGGGTAGACGCGTTGGCATGACAACCTCCACCGTATCGACCCCACCTCTGCAGCGGAGCGTCTATCTATCGACGCGAATGCGGCTGATTCGTCTGGCAAATGGCCAACCGTTGGAGGAGACTCTCCCGAGTTGACAGCAGCATTTTCTCTTTCTCTCACGTTCTTCTTCTTGTTGTGTTGTTGCTTTCGTTTCGTCACTTTCAGAGCATTCATTAACCCTACTTTTCATTCCTGTCACCTTAAGGCAGAATCGTAACGATCCTATAATAGTAGTAAACAGGTTTTTTAATTTATTATTATTATTATTAAAGGGGCTGTTATTGTTTGATTTTTATTATTCTAATTATTTTATTAGAGTACGATGGCTTTTTCTTTGGCTTTTCCTTTGTTAATCACCTGCAGAAGAAAACTTGCCCCCCTTCCATGGGCCTCTCTCCTCGTGCCAGTTCTTCTCCTCCAACTTCTCCAAGCAACTTTTTCCACATCCTATAACAACCATCCATCCCCCTTTCTTTCTTTCCTCTTTTTTTTGTGCTGGCGATTCAGTGTGAACCCCCTCTGAAGGTCCGAAGTTGTGTGTTGATTGTCTTTGTTCTCGGTTGTTCTCATTAGCGCCCGAGGGTAGGCAGGTACTTTGTGCTGGAATGTGGATCAGCGGGTCTCTCACCCCCTTCCCTCTCCTGTGTTCAGGATCTCTCGTCTGGGGCAAAGGTCATCCTGCCAACAAGGACGTAGGTTTCCCTCGGCACCGATCACCCTCCCTGCCGACGACCAGCCCAGACAACAAAGAAAAAGAGTTGTTGTTGTTGCCCACAAGAAATCTGTGACGAATACTAAAGATCCGTCTGAAGCCACACATACATACAATAAATTAAAAAAATAAAAAAAAAAATCGAGGGGGGGTATTTTCATTGTTACATACAAGCCTTTGAGAAATTTTTAAATAAAATTATATTTTTTTAATAAATTTTTCTGTGTGTCATTATTTCTTTAAATTTTATAATAACAACAAAGCAAAATGGTTCGATCGAAAGTCTTCCAACTTTCCTCCGCAGAGGCGGGGTGCCCAATGGCGGCGGTGCAGACGACGCCACTCTCGTTTCCCAGGGCAACGGAGCCATTTTGCTTTTCTAGGTTATGCAATGGCATGGTTTCCAACCAGGAGGCTGCAGCCGACGTGAGAGTATCGTAGAAAGTGAAGCGCCCGCTAAACCCCATCACGTTTCAAGTGCAAGGCAGGTGGCTCCCCTTCAAGAGCAAAGAACATTGGCAGCACCACCAAGAATGCTGCGAAACGTCAATATTTCGACTACAAGAGGGTCTAGCCAATGCGGAAGCGGATTGGCATAATTGATTCCATAAAATTCTCGGTTTTTTTTCTATGTATACATAATAAATATTCAATATATCAAAATAAAACTACAACGCCATCTCAATGTGTATCTAAAAGTAATAATGAAAACATTTCATTTGCTTCCTATCTCTTCCTCTCGCAATAATGAATGAAGCGCGTCCATTTTCAATCGTACAAGGTGACAGTAGGGAGGAGAGGAGGAGGTGGCGATGGTAGAGAGGGTATCGTCCATGTCAGAGACCCTCGATGCCAGAGTCATTCCACCCATGCCGCAGGGTGGAGGGGGAAACCGAGCCGACGACGTGAACTCATTTAACGGTGAGCACTCCGAATGGGTAATAAGCTGGCAGACACTATAAAATTTATAATAATCATAACACGAATAACAATAAAATAATAATAATAACAAAAACGACGCATGAATGAGGGTAGAGGTACCCCTTGACAGATCCACTGACCTCGTTGATCCGATGACGCCGGAAAGCAAAATAAATGGAATTTAAACGGTTTTTTTGGAATTATTTCTTCTTTTTAATATTTTTATGGGTGTTTGGTCTCAAAATCCAAATCTAAAAAAAACAGCAAGGACGATGTCAATAACAACAAATCCTGACGTTTATCGTTTTTTATAATCTGATTTTTAAAAAGGAGCCTCGAGAGTAACTTAAAACCGAAAATTTGACACAAAATTCGAAATCAAAATTTCAGATTCTCATGCGGTGACCCCTTTTGCGGATTAATGAATGGGTTCCCGTCTAATGAGATTTTAATGAAAACGATACGTACGACAAAGTTATCTACAGTAGGGGGGTATCCAATAGGTAGGGGAAGGCGGGGCAAAGTGAATCACTACGTGAAGAATACGTTCAAACTGCAAGATATTTGGTTTATAGGGCCTGCAAATCACTGGACAAACTTGGATAATTATATAACTTATATTAACCTTCTTTTATTTAAACAATAAAGATTACTTGCAAAAATAAATCCATGTTGCATCATAGAAGGGACAAAGTGGATCAATGTCAAGACAGCTTAAAAATCAAACGTAACACTGAATATTTAGAGCATACAATGCAATTGAACACAGAAATTAAGTTCAAATTTAAAATCATAAAAAATAAAATAAATTTTTAATAATAAAATCAATGATTTTAGGAACACGTATCGTCCGATCCCTTCAAATGAAGTGCATGCCTCATGTGCCCATTCTTGGGAAGTACAGCCCTGGATCCACTCTTCTGAAGTAGGTTTACATACTCCTTGCGGCAGATGAAGTACTCTTTGATGATGATTTAGGAACCACTGTTTTTTTTTTAATCTAAACCATCTACAGATTAATATATCTGAGGACTTTGCCTTGCATCTTCCTTTTTTCAATTTTTTTTTTTATAGTTGTTTGTGGCAATGGTCTTATTTCTGAAGGTGAAACAGAATTTTCAGACAGGATGATGATGTGCGGTTTACTACTACAAGGTTCATATACCACTTAATCAATAGTGTTACGAAGATACCTAAAGTTAGTAGGTGGTTTAGAACTGGTTGATACAGCAGACGTAGGCTGATCAAAGATCCACTTTACCCCAAACCATCTCCAGCCTATAACATCAATGAAGAAGCCAGAACTGAACATGCTAAGAAAGTAAATTAAATTAGTTGGCTAAATTGTTGGTACAGTCGTTTACTTGCTCACAAATATCTTATAAAATATTCTGATATACCCGATATCACTACAAACTAACCGGGAGGATGAAAATAAACTTTTGCTTACTGTGAACTTCGATTGGAAACCACCGCCATTTGCTTAGTAGTTGACGTCACAGTAATGGCGTACTGTTCAAGCATCTAATTGTCGTTGCGCCATTTATTGTTGAAACGCGAATCTAGAAGAGATGCGCCTTCCCCTATACATATCCAAGAAAGGAAGAGATACAATACCTTTGGTCCACATATAATTCTGTGGAACACTGTGTGACCATACATCAAAATGCACATGAAGTGTGCATGTAGACGATTTGCCCCGCCTTCCTAGTATTCTTCTTTCTTGTATCCATATTTTATTCTTTTTAATACAATATCCAATACGAATCATCATTCAGAGATATCTACTAGCTCTCCGCTGGGATCCAATGTTCCTTTCTCTTTATCCAAAGGATATCCATCAGCAGATAAACATCCAATAGATATATAAATATACTGGGAATATTCACAGTACAACATTTATTGCATATCTAAAGGCATCAGGGCCGGTTTTATCAATAGGCGACCGCCTATGGGCGCTTTACTTTTTGTCCCATTGAACAATTTTTCTTTTATCACCAGCCCTGACAGGTATATCCACTAGATATTACATTTTGGACTTGACACTAAAACCTTTTGGATTTTGTGCACTGTATAAACGCACACTCTTGAGTCCCTAAGACGTTAAGCGAATCTCGTGGGTATTTAGAACTGAAAAATTTGAAATCTTGGATCTCTGTGCGTCGACCTATTTTGATGAATGGTTCCTGTCTAATGAGATTTACGAAAACGCTACGAAAAAGTTCTTATTAGGGAGGGCATCCAATAGATAGCCACTATCCAAGATAAATCATCCAGAGGTGTCTATTAGCTTTCCGCTGGACATCCATGCCCTTTCTCTTTATGTAGTAGATATCCATTAGTTGATGTTCAATATCCATAGTGCAACATTTATTGGATATATAAAGGAACTTGACATTATGACCCCTTTGGGTTTTGTGTACTGTAAGAATGGACACTATTTAGTTTCTAATTCGTTAAGCGAGCCTCGTGGGTAACTTAAAACTAAAAACATTGTCATAAAATTTGAAATCTCGGATTTCTGTGCGTCTGCCTATTTTTATGAATGGTTCCTGTCTAATGAGTTTCTAATTAGTTCCTGTCTAATGAAAACGCTACGTACAACAAAGCTACCTATAAGGGATATCCAATAGATATACAAAAGTATATCTATCGATCTATCGCTTGTCCACATACGAGGGTTGTTCAAGAATTTTTGCCGCCTGGTCCGTAACTTTTTTATTTGTTAACCGATTCTCAAAATTCTTTTTTGTATCTGATACAATTGATTAAAAATGAATACTCCTTTTAATGAAAAATTGAAAAATAAAATGAAATAATAAAAAATAAAAGTCACCCAATGTGAAGAAAGTCTTATAGAGACGGATGTGGAACAAAAAAACGCAGAAGAAGAGAAAGTCTTGTAGAATAACACTCACAGTAGAAACACAGGAAGATACACAAGAACAGACGACGCATATAAAGTAGGAGAAAATCTGGTGATGAGGGTCCAATGATGAGAAGCACAGTTAAAAAAAGTTGAGAAATTACAATTTGAAATTGGACCCTCTTCTACTGCACGATAACGCTTGTCCGCACATGATCGCCACTCACCAGAGGCGTTGCAGCGCCTTCAGTTCAAAGATGAAAAACTGCTGTTCAAAAATGAAAAACTTTGCACCTTGCGACTTTCACCACTTTCCAAAGACGAAAGAGCACCTTAAGGGAAATGAGTTGCGTTCTGACGACGAGGTGAAAAATGCCTTTCAATCCTCGTGTCGACAACAACCCCGGAATTCCTCTCCGAGGGGTTCACCCGACTAGTCACGCGTTGCGCAACGCGTGGAAAGGGATGGGGACTATGTCGAAAAGTGAATAGTGCATTACATAGAGGACAAATGTAAGAATCAGATACAAAAAGAATTTTGAAAATCGGTTAAGAAATAAAAAAGTTACAAACCAGGAGGCAAAAATTCTTGAACAACCCTCGTATAATTTTACAAACAGCCAGGATGCGCATTTCTACCAAATTGTCCTTTGTATTGTGTCTGCTTCTTTCTTGGATACTGTATTTATTATTTATTCTGTTGAATATAATATCCAAAATGAACCATCCAGAGATGTCTAGTAGCTCTCTGATGGACATCGAATGTCCCTTTCTCTTTATCCAATGGACACCCAATAGATGTCTTGGATATCCTGGGAATATTCACAGTACAAAATTTATTGGATATCTAATAGTCATTTTAGACTTGACATCATGACCTTTTGGATTTTGAGCTCTTCAACCCCTAATTCATTAAGCGAGCCTCATGGGCGACTTAAAAACGAAAAATTTGTCATAAGATTTGAAATCTCAGATTCCTTTTATGAGTAATGAATGGGTTCCTGTCTTATGAGATTTTAATGAATGAAAACGCTGATATACAGATGTCCGTACAAGAAAGTTCCATATTAGGCAGGTATCCAATAGATAAGCAATATCAAAGATAAATCACCCAAAGACATCTCTACTAGCTCTTCGCAGAATATCTGGATCTTCTGGGTATATTGAATGAATATCTAAAGACATGCATGTCTTGGACATCCACTAGATATTACAGTATTTGTACATTTTGGATTTGACTCTATGATCATTTGGATTTTGTGTATTGTATGGATGCACCCTCTTTAGCCCCTACTTAAGCGAGCCTCGTGTTTAACTTAAAAACGAAAATTTTGTCATAAAATTTGAAATCTCACAAGACTCCTGTACGTCTATCCCTTTTAATTCCCATGACTGTGAATTTGTCGTTTTAGTTCCCTCAGCATTGTTATTGATCTCCATAGAGACCATTGTGTTCTAAAAATATATATATATACTTTTAAATAATCATTAAAAACATGTACTGGAATTTAAACAAGTGCATATTAATATGCAAGCTATAAGAGATACATTGAAACCAACATCTGCAGTTCCTAGCACCTGGAAGCAATGCATCTTGAACTAGCTAAATCAAGCCAAAACTGAAGGTTTGTGAATGCATGCCGGTTAATGAATGGGTTCCTGAAGTACGAGATTTTAATGAATACGCTGCGTATACAGATATCCAAGTTACTTATAAGGGGTTTTCAATAGATAACCAATATCCAAGATAAATCATTTAGAGATTTCTAATAGCTCTCTGCTGGATACGCAGATGCCCCTTTTATCTTTATCTAATGGATATCTTGGATTTCTTGGGAATATTCACAGTACAACATTCATTGGATATCAAAAGACAGGTATAGGGTGAGCACAAATAATTGAAGCGGTGTATTTCATGATTTTATTGTAGGTGTATTACTTATCATATCATCACGAAACTTTACAAGTACATAGAGCAACTCGCCAAGTTTGTTTTTTTTTTGTTTTTTTTTAATGCCCGGCAGACGTTTGTTTCCGCTTGCGACCGCTAGACGGTTACAGTTGCAAAATTGATGGATCGGTCGTGTCGGAAATGATGATCAAGAAAACTGCCATGGCTTCCACGTTCACCTGACTTAACCCCTTGTGATTTCTTTTTTATGGGGAATGTGAAGGACTGAATGTTTGTATTTTAATTACCGGCTGATTTCCCAGAGCTGTGGGCCAACACAACCTAAAAGAATTGACCGAATCTCTTTAGGGGCTCGCATCACCGATATTTTGCTCGAATTGACAGAGACAGGTTTCACCGAGTATGGGATGAATTCGATTATAGACATCATACGAGGGGTGATCAAAAAGTAAGGTTACAAAGCCTGCAGTGAAACGTGTACAGGGTGTTGCAGATAACTACATGGCAGTATAACGGGAAGCCTACCCGCTCAATTGCAGGGGCCGGCTCGGTCGATTGGCAGAATGGAGAGAGATGAAGGTGGCCTGCAGCAGCCAGCAGTTTCCACAGTCGAGCCGGCCCCTGCAATCGAGTGGGTAGGCTTCCCGTTATACTGTCCTGTAGTTATCTGCAACACCCTGTACATTTTATTTCATACAACCAATACACCCAACTGATAGTACATACGTTAGGTTTTTTTTCGACATAGTCTACATATCGGTTTAGGCACTTGTCGGTTCGTGGGATGCATTTGAACATTCCTCCTGGTAAAAATCCTGCACTTGCGTGTTTCACCTCCTCGTCTGAAGCGAATCGTCAGTCTCCTAGGTGCTCCTTCAAGTGAGGAAAGAGGAGAAAGTCGCTTGGAGCGAGGTCCAGGCTGTAGGGAGGGTTCGATGATGTCCCAGCGAAACTGCTTCAACAGCGTGGTGGTCTTCTGGGCTATATGAGGTCGCGCGTTGTCGTGAAGGAGGATGACGCCAACGGTGAACACGCAAGGACAGGATTTTTACCAGGAGGGAATATTCAAACTCATCTCACGAACCGACAAGTGCCTAAACCGATATGGATAGGGAGACTATGTCGAAAAATAACCTAATGTAGTATTCACTGCAGGCTTTGTAACCTTATTTTTTGATCACCCCTCGTACCTGTAGAGACTCTAAAGGGGCACACATCGAGCACCTGTAATATGATAAATAAATTTGGTAAGTTGCTCTATGTACTGGTAGAGTTTCGTGATGATATGTTTATTAATATACCTACAATAAAATCATGAAACCTGCTTCAATCATTTGTGTTCATCCTCTATTTGAAAAAACCAACAACAAAAAAACACAATTTCTTTTCCACATCGGTTTATTCAATCTGGCTACGCATATTATTATTTTGGATTTCAACAAAATAAAAGCATGTATACCATGGATATCCACTAGGTATTATATTTTTGACTTTACACTATGACCTTTTGATTTTGTGTTCTGTACGAGCGCAATCCCTGATTCGTTACGCGATTTTGCGCTAAAATGTATCTAAAAACGAAAAGATTTTCGAAAACATTCACTTGATCGCGGCTTAGACTGTCTCTGCTTCACTAAATACTTAAGAATGTCTGAAGGTCCTTCAAGGTAACGTAATTCTTAAAAATACACGTGACGATAAACACCTACTGAACATTTTATGAACCTGACCAACGTGGTTCGAACCATAGAGCGCAATTCTGGCATTACTCTTATTATGAAAACATGAATTATAAATCGGGTTGTTACTGGGAAAAGCTTTCTTTAATAATAATAATCAGGCAAATAAAATGATGCGTTCGCAAATGACGTCATTCGTATATATTATTATTATTATTATTATTATTATTATTATTATTATTATTATTACAAAAGGTTGTGTATAGAATTCCTGAAGCCCTTTTTTATTGTTGTTGTGATTATAAATTCAATGTAAGCGGACGCGTTTCTCGAGGCAAGTGCTCGTTAGCCAAGGCCCCTGCAAGAGGGATCAAATTAAGAAAAAGTTCCGCGAGCAGGAAGAAGGGTGAATCCTCGACAGAAGGGAGGGCATTTAAAACCTGTCAGACGAATCCTCCTCCTCCTACGAGGCGAGGTCTGTGTCTTCTTATAAAAATGGAGACGGGGGGAGTGAAGATTTTCTTTTTTTTTCAAATATTCTTTTTAATACCAGTACTACGGGTTTGCGAATCCAGTTTCTGCGCTCAATAATGACGGACGACTCGTGAAAGGCGAGGCTAGCTTAAGAGCACTAGAAATGATCAGATATTGTCCCTTGACATTGAGTCCCGGATAAAATTCCTGCGAAAACCGTCGAGCAGCAGCAGCAGCAGCGTCTCAGGAGCGTCGCGAGAGAGAGACTCAGGAGCGACACCCTTCCCGTTGCGCTGCTACAATGAGGCTCGTCGTCCCAGACAGAATCGATCCAGGAGCCGCCCGCCACTGCTCAACCCGACCTCCCCCCCCCCCCCTCACACTCTCTCTCTCTCGAGCGCATCAACACCAACGTTTGCTGGAGCGCCGCGGAGGGTGGGGAGCAGGACATCCCGGGCACTACGCGATCGATACGTTCAGCTGCGGAGTGCAGGTAGAGTGCGTTGCCTTTTCAAAATGTACGAAAGGGAAAACGCTTTTGCAGTGGTGTAGTGCGGAGGCAAAAATTGCGCTGGATATTTTCTGAAGAATTTTCCTGTCGCAGTTTGTTTTCATATAATTCACAATCGATAAAGCATCTCGCCGGCTATTTTGACACTTAACTGTAACATCCGGAAGGGAAAAAAAAGGTCAAAGCCCCTCTCTCTCCAAGCTGAATTGTCATAAATTGAAGGCGCTTTTCGTTCAGCTTATAGACGATTCCTAACAACCTTAAAATAATATTTACATAAAATAATAACACAATATATATAGATTAAAATATAATAAACAAATTAATAAAAAATAAGACTCGTCCTAGAACATAAGACTCATCCTCCATCGCTATGGCGGGCAGAGTCAGCAAGCCTTCGTTTATTCAGTCGCCATGGAGAGAGTTTTAGAATGAAAGTAAAGTTCCAAAAATTTTTTTTCCCGATCCCTTATACAAAGTTTTCTGCCCTTTTCCCTGATTATCTCGATGGTGTGTAATTTTCTACAATCGGTGTCGAGTTGGTGGCGATGCCGACAGAGCGCGCCACCCGCCCAGAAATCGCTCCACCCACGGCTCCTCCTAGCGCCACGCCCCTTTATTGCACGTGGAGCTCAATTTGGCGGGAATTCGGGAGTGCTGATGAATGAGGTCAAAGCCACCGTTTTTAAAGCTGCCGATCCAGACGGACCGATCGAACCTCTCACAGACTTCGTTAAAAGAAAAGGACAAAAAGCCGCTTCAGTCCCCGTCGACAAGGTCTCTCAATCCCGATGTCAGGAGAAACTGCTGGGGAAAATAAACAAAAAATAAGCAAAAGGATTAGCAAGTTGGTCCATTGGTAGTAAGCGACGTTAATTGAATTAGGCAGTGAGAGAGTAGCTTCTCTAAGGGGTGCAATATGAAGAAATTAATTATTGTTAATTATTAATAATTTAATAATAATAATAATAATAATAATAATAATAATAATAATAATAATAATAAATTTGGTAAAGTTAAGCTATTTTTATGCTAAGGAGAGAAATAATAATTTGATAATAATAATAATAATAATAATAATAATAATAATAATAATTATTATTATTATTAAGCCTATTCCCAAAAACTATGCAATCGTCACAGCGAGTGATCCGTCGCGAAAAGCAAAGCGAGTCAACTTCCCCGCCACACACTCTCTCGTTAAAATTAAATCAAACAAACTCCGCCATTAATATTCGTTTCTCCGTTTTTTTAAATAAATTATTCCCCGATCCCATTGATAAAGCCTAAAATTCCAACATGGCGAAGAATTTTATTGGCAGAGCTGCTCTGCACAACTCTTCGACAGATTTAAGATCGATTGTGCATTTTGGATTCAAAGAGTTAGCCGTGGCAAAGACCGCCAGAAAAGTCCATCGATCGACGGCGCAGGCAGCGGCAGCAGCAGCAGCAGCAGCAGCGGCGGCGGCGGCGGCAACAGCAGCAGACATTTGCCGTCGGGGCGCGCTTCAGCCGCAAGATGGATGGAGAAAATGGAAACTACTCCCAGACAGAGAATTAAATATTTATTCAGCGCAGCCTCCTTTTTATAACGAAACACAGACAATGATAGACAGAGAGCGAAATTTTCCTTAGAAAAATCTTACTAAAGTTGATTACTTTTATTTATTTTAAACATTTATTTAAAAAAAAAAGTGCAGTCTGCATTTAATTTAATTCTTCTTGTCGAGACATACGGGCGCTTGTAGTGAGAGAGGCCTCTGTTGCGAGAAAGCTGCTTCATTGATCAGCATGGAAGCGCGTATTGTTCAATCAGCCTATGGAAGAGAGCGACTGCGCTTGCGCGTCAGGGGCAATAACCGCAGAACAAATACCATTGAAATGGAATCACCCTAAAGGGGAGGACCGAACGAGTGAGATGAGAACCCGGGAACATATACGAATTAGAATAAATATATACAAAAGTGTAATAATACACAATACCAACAACGCGCAACTCGCAAGTTTTCTAATAATAACAACAACAATAAAACGAGTTGAAAGGTAGCTAAGCTAATTCCCTATTATGAACTTTCGAGCATTCATAATACTTTTGAAGTATTTCGTTATTAAGAATTTATTATTATTCAACATAAAATATGGCTGCTGCGTCAACAAGAACTCTTGTCTCCTATGATTTAAGCGAGGACGTGAAGTTTAAAGGGAGAGCGGGAGGCAAATGCCCGCCTGGCCGTGGCCGAGGTCGGCTTCCCTGCACAGCACCGGCGCTCCGCCGGGAAGGAGAGGAGAAGAGAAGAGAAGCGCATCACCATCTCCATCATCATCATCATCAACATCATCATCCTCCAACCAAATTCCGTAATTGGGAGGCTTAAGCTTCAGCATCCTGGTCGTTGCCACGACAACTGTCTTTTTCCCTGATAAAGCAGCTCAGGTTGTGTTTGGCCAATTGTCGTCAACATTTTAAATTTTAAAAATAGAAGCTCGTTAAAAGAAATGCAATACTTTGGCCCACCAATCGATAAATACGATTTGCGTTATTCAATAAGCACTTTTCACTTCTTCTCCCGGCATTTCTACTGCAACAACAACACCGGCAGCAATGGCAATAACGACAACAAGGACAATATTCACAGCTTATCATTCATATTATAATTCACTTAATACTCGCTGCTACTCTAATTGAAAACTAATCTAAACAACGCATTGATGAATTGAAAAAAAAAAATAATCAATAAAACGCTAATTTCTCGTTTATCGGTTGCAAATACATACAATTTCTTATTGTTTTGCGATGTAACCCTTTCTATCGATTTTCTTTTCTACTTTTCCAGCGACTTTTTATTAATTATTTTTATTTTTAAAGATTAAACAACTCTTTCTCTCTGTGTCTGTCTCCCGGAAGTCGCCGTAGACTAGGGGAATGTTCCCCGGTCCTTGCCCAGCCTCTCTCTCTCTCTCTCCTGATCCCAGCCGCCGACGAATCGATGAGGGTCAATAGCCGAGCTCGCACCATGCGCTAAACCCGCCGATCGATACGGCCGGGCACCACCGAGCTGCCTACGTCGTCGTCGAAGGGTTCGTCTTAAACGAAACGTACCCTCGACACTGCGAATTTTCCAGAGAACCTTGGCTGCAGCTCCTCGAAGGAAAGACTTCTCTTTGAAGAAGAAGGCCCAGCCAGCCATGAACTCTCACCCGCCCACCCACTGCCATTGCTCGGCTACTTCTCAATTACTGAATCGTTAGCAGAAGATAGCACAGCCCCTAGGCCTTCATATAAAGCTTGAATTCACTCGTGAAAACCGTGTTTGCATAAAATTCACAAAAAATACAACGCATTGTTATTTTCATGTTTAAACTACATTTTGAATGCGCTCAATTATGAAAAACTCTTTTATTATTACGACTCATCCACTCGAGAACTTATCCAAACGCCATTCAATTCATTACCTTTATTTGGGAAAGGGCAGGATTGCATTGCAAAGGGCCTTGAGAATTTTGTTCGATTTTTTTGTCTTTCAAACTTCGTTTACGTTTCGTAAAGCTATTACCAAAATACTCAATCTAAATATAAAAAATAATAATAAACTTACACTTAAAAACTAGTTCAACAAACGCAGACGCAAACTAACTAGTTCTAACTTCGTCTTGATTTTAATAATCGTATAATAAAAAAACGCTAGCAGACGCGAAATCTTGTTTGGTACTTAATCAATTTGTATATAAACGCGAAGGAGCTGGGGTGAAGCGCTCTTATGAAAAAATAATGCTCGTCAGAGGGCGACAAAGTCTTAACGGTATTTCCTCCCCGCCACGTTAACCTACGTCGTCGCCGCGTTTTAAGACTAAAAGCGAACTCAATGAGGGCTAATTCTCTGTTTATTTAGTTTACCTGGTCATTCCTGTAACTCGAAAAACCAAAAAAAAAAATTTTTTTCCACTTTAATTTTCATTTGTTTCTGAAAAGCCCTGAGAAACTCAACCATGGTAAAATAGCGTCAAAATGCTTCATAATTAAGCTTAATCTTTTTAACAGAAGTGGTTGTAGTGCTTTAATTACTGACTTACTATTACGACTGCTAATAATGATAATAATCATAAAATCTACAAAAAATTTGGAATAACCCTTATGAAAACATTACTTGATAGATTATAATTCAGTTGTTTTTTTTTTTTTCAGTCTTAACTTGACATGATGAATAAAATGAGTTCTGTTTTCTTTAATTTTAGGTTTCTGTGATCAACATGGTTGATACGTTGCATGAGGATATGATTGTAAGCAAACCGATCGATATCTATTAATTATGATTAAACTCGATAACTGTTAATCTCCATCTGAAAGCTTGCAAAACATTTCAATCTAAAATGCATTCTTGATAAATCAATGTGTTGAGAATTTGCTTTAATCTGTATTGGTTTTAAATTTAAAGATTTATTTTACCGTTACGAAATGCATTATAAAAAAAAAGGAAAAATTGCATAGCATTGAATTTTCAGATACTGAAAAGATACTCTGACATAGAATCTGATCTTCTTTCTATAAATTTTTCTCCTACCTTCACCTGTTCTTGACATTATAATACCTTGTTTTATAACCATATAAATGGTTTGGACAAAATAATATGAGCACCTTTGATTTTAGACGTTTTGTCAAATACCTAGAAAAACACATGACAAATTACCCTGAAACTTCAGGTGTGCAAAGAGCATGTCTCGCCTCGTATTTCAGCGAATTTTCTCCCGAAGGCAAATAGGGGACCAACAACAAATTGAACAAAAAAAAAAAAATAGTGTTTGGGATCACCCTGTAAAAAATAATGCTTGAAATGCATTGTAACTTTAGCATATGGATATGAGGTTTCTTTTATTAGAAGCTTTAGCATGAAAGCTACTTATAAGAATGCGCCCTTGGTCTGTACATTTATCCGGCCGTTTGCACGATAACTTGAAAACGGATTAACTTTTTCAAATTCTGTTTTCAGAAATATGACCATCAAAGTCTTAGCTCGGTCGTATCAACTTTTCAGAATTTTTCGTGGACCTCTTCAAGTCGAATTTGGTGAGTGTAAAGAATACCAAGATAATGGCATTCATATAACAATCGGTTTGTCAAGAAGGAATACATTGTTACTTTCTGTTCATCTTCTAAGCATTACTGACATCGGTGCGCGCACGTGAAATTGCTTTGTCGACGCATGGTTGCCCAAGTGCTCATGACACTGGCCAACAAAATTTAAGTTTTTTCTTGGCACAAAATGAAAATGGGTGATTTTTGGTAGTATTTTTTCCTGCTGATTACGAATATAATATTTAAATTTCTCCAGCAAAAACAGCTTTCTGGTTTTACAATGAAACATTTTTAAATCATTCAGTGTTTGGGGCCTGGTAAATTTCCTTGCGACCCCAAAATATGGATACGTTAACATACATAGAAGTTTCGATGTGCATAACTTGGAAACTTGACGTGATAGAAAAAATCTAAAAGCAGATTCGGATTCTACCTACAAATTACTACTAAGAACATTATCTGTGGTCTTTGGGCCAAAAAGTGTGTGACTAGTGTAATCTATATTATTAGAGCTACATAATGGTTTATAATGCCAGTCCGCCCCCTTCATAATTTCTACGTTTTTGAGGTAAAAGGTTGAAATTCGGAGTGTAGCTTCCTATCTGCACTATTTAGTTTGGTTTTGATTGTTACACTGGGATCAGAATTACGAGAGTGGGATTCAGAGAGGACAACACATCCATGTGCTATTTAGGTACGTAAAGGCGTGAAATTCAGTATCCAGATTCCTCTAAGCAAGATCTACATTACTATGAAGTTTAGGCCCAATATTTCTATTGGGGTCGGATTTGCGGGAGTGGCAGTCACACATGTGATATACTTTCGGAAATGATGAGAAAGGAAAGAAGATACGAGGTTTTTTACATTTTCTACATATTACGTTCGAGAAAATTAATTTTTTGATCAAAAATCTTGGGGAGAGGTAAAAAGTGCAGATAAAGGGGTAAAAATAGATGACTGCAGGATCTGCTATTTGCCTTACCCTACTGCACGTTTAACCAGACACCAGTAGCAAGTTCTTCTCCTTATGCTGATATGAAGACATATTGTAGGAGAAGAAGCATAAGGAGAAGTTGATACTGGTGTCCAATCCAAAAATAAAAATTTGAAGAAAACCCTTTAACGTTTTGTTTATTTTTGAGAGCAACTGAAATTAAATTCATTTTATCGGCGATATCTTTCTGAATGTTCACGATTTTTGCTTGGGCTTTTTATAAGAGTAGCTCTATACATTTGGCTAATAAATTATGCAGAAAACATTTTGGTAATGCTTATGCATGTACGGTTAAATATTATTTAGTAAAAAGACTCGTATTTCATCAAATATTTAATATTTTTAGATTCTGAATGCAGGGTGTTGTCTCTGTTTTCTGAAAATGGCATTGCATTGGGTTTAAAATCCTGCACGTTATAAACGAAAAAAAATTAGATTTTTTTTCCTCCCCCCTCTATTTATTTATTTAAAGAAACCTTTATATCTCCATTAATATACATGCTGTTCTCATACAAATGAACACAGATAATGCTACAGCTACAATGCATTTCAAGCATTATTTTTTACAGGGTGATCCAAAACATTTTGTTAATTCAATTTGTTGCTGGTCCCCTATTTGCCTTTGGGACAAAAATTCACTGAAATATATGAGGTATAAACATGCTCTTTACACCCCTGAAGTTTCAGGATAATTCATCAAGTATTTTTTTTTTTTAAAGTTCAAGGGTGTTCATATTGCGGTATTTTGTCCAACCTCTATATGAGAGTCTCGTTTCCAAAAGGTACCAAATCCAAAAAAATTAAAAATTGAGATAACATGTGGCAGCACTTCTAGTTCCTAGTTGCACATGTAGTGAGACTTATTGGTGCTAAAAGATACCACATCTTAGGTAAAACACTGAATAAATACAGTCAATTCTCGTTAATTGGACCACATCGGGAAGCGATCATTTTGATCCTAATAACCAACTAGTCCTATTAACACGAACATACCCTATGTTAAAAGACGGGATTTGCTATGTAAGTAAATTATTAAAATGTCATTTAAATACAGAAAGTGGTGGGTGTGTTCACCTCCCACTGGTTTTGTTCTAACTTTTCCGACTTCCTGACCTTTGATAAAAGCATAAATTCTCCTGGGGAGCCCAGGGGAATTTATTATGTATTTCTCCCATATGTCACTGACCCACTTTACATCAGCTCTGCGCGGGCTACTTATGGCTTCTTTTTCTTATTCGCTCTCATGTTCTATGGTCCAATTAAACGGAATTTTAGTCCAAATAATTGAATAATATTAACCTTATGTACTAAGATTTGTTTTGGTTCTTTAAGATTAGGTCTGAATAAACGGCTGGTCCGATTAATTGACTGTATTCATTTATATAGCAAACATGTGATTACCATAAGTTTTTATAGTTTCCCTTCTTTGGATTTGGTACCTTGTGGAAATGAAGGTTCTCATATATAAAACCATGTTGCTAATTTCCTATTTGAATAAAATATTTAAATCGTTTTGTAACTACTGTACATATGAATGGTTAGTTACATAAAGCAGGCATTTGAGTTGATTTTTCAATTCAAAATTCGGATGGGTTACTCAGGGTGGGAGCAAGATTTTTTGTGTAAACATACAATAAATATAATAATACATTAATTATTTTTAAAATATAAGACTTCATTTTTAAGGTAAACGCACTAGTAATTGACATTTTTAGCCACAAAAAACAGGGAGTTTGCTCTAAAAGTCAGATTTCTATCGAGTTACCCATTTAAATATATTTGCATATTTTAGTTCATTTCTAAAGTAATATATTGATATAACCAATTACATATAAATTGTTTATTTTAAAATAAATTTTTGTTATGTAACACTGTAAAAGTAAAAAGTTCCAGTAATGGATATTATGCCTTACATGTGATATATGCAATTTAATCACCAATAAAAATGTCAAAATTTACCATCTTAACACTTAGGCTTAAAAAATAAATTCCAAATAAACGAAACGTGGACATGCAGAACATAATCTGTCACGTGGAGATTTGAGCAACAATGATGATGTCATACTTTCTGACTGCACCCATAAGTAGCTGTCATAGACGTAATTTTGAATAGTGCTGTGGAATTTTCAGCAGTTTAAAATTTGAAATGTCAACTGCCTAATGTGTTTACCTTATACGCTGAAATAGCAAGCTTTTACTTTTTCTTTGCTTTCCATTTTAAACATAGTAAAAGTTGTTAAATGATATTACAGTGGAATCCTGTTATTATGAAATTTGGGGGGGCTTCAAAATTTCATCCGACCTTCCCAATCAGAATTTGTAGTTCTCGAATCACATGCTTTGTTGTTCATTTCGACTAAGGACCAATTGGAATTCATGGCCATTGAAAAAAATTTTTTCACTTGTTTTTTTTTTCTTCCTGTCTACGAGTAATGTAACTTTCAATAATGTAACTTTTTGGAATGAATTTCTTCGTCCTTTTTTGTACGAGGGGTGTCCAGAAAATAAGTTCTGTTTATTTTTAAAAAAATCGAGTGTTTATTGAAAAAAAATGAAATTTACAAGAATTGTACTTCAATATACAGGGTGTTTTTGAATTGAGTACAGATTTTTTGGGAGATAATAGAAGAGGTCCTTAGAAGTATTTTTTGTCATATGAACATGTGGTCCCCGCACCTCCGTTTACTTACAATACTGCATTGAACAATCAAATGACACCGGGATGCAGTGTGCATTGGTAGGCCTAGATTATTTTATTTTTAACAATTAACACAAGCAATCTACTGTAATAACACAAGAGCAGTTAGAGATTACCTAAATGAGACATATCTTGGTCGTTGGATTGGTTGTGGCGGACCAGTTGCTTGGCCACCGAGATCGCCAGATCTCACACCGATGGATTTTTTTTTATGGGGAAGCATAAAATCAATGGTGTACTCCGAACCCGTAGATACCGAAGAAAAATTGGCGGCTCGTGTTGTCGTGGCAGTAGGTGACATCAGCGACCGTGCAAATCAACTGTTACCACGCGTACATCAATCCATCATAAGGCGTTGCGAATTGTGCTATGAAGCAAATGGCGGTCATTTCGAACAATTACTGTAAAAGTCATACAGTAGATTGCTTGTGTTAATTGTTAAAAATAAAATAATCTAGGCCTACCAACACACACTGCGTCCCAGTGTCATTTGATTGTTCAATGCAGTATTGTAAGTAAACGGAGCTGCGGGGACCCCATGTTCATATGACAAAAAATACTTCTAAGGACCTCTTCCATCATCTCCCAAAAAATCTGTACTCAATTCAAAAACACCCTGTATGTATTATTTTTCCATGTAATCCCCACCGATCTCAATACATTCTGTATACCTGGAAACGAGCTTTGAAATCTACTCCTTGTAAGAGCTTGTCGCCATCTCTTTTGACTGCTTCCTTTACCTCCTCATGAGAGCTGAAGCATCTCCCGTTAATTTTCAATTTTTTGCATCATTTCATCCGTGACGAGTGAAGGTCGACTTCTTCCTTTTTCGTCCTCAAGATCGTGTCTTCCTGCTTTAAACTTGCGAATCCATCTTCTCACCATTGACTCAGATACAAGGAAATGAGCTGTTGGTGAATGTCCATTGACTTGAAACCATGAGCATGGAGAAACTGAATGACACCGTGCACAACGATTGTGAAGTTGTCTGCAATTTTAACATGGACATTAAATTTGAGAATGACCAAATTTGAACAATCTGAGGGAGTATTCAGTGAAAGCGACCAGATTTATGATGTGAAAAAAACTGGATGCTCCACCACGATAGTGCACCCTTTCACAGAGCTCTCCTCACACGTGAGTTTCTTGAGTAAAACAACAGGATTTCGTAAAACAACATCCACCCTACTTGCCAGATTCGGCTCTTGCAGACTTTGTCTTTTTTTCGAAAATGAAGATCTAGTTGAAAGGTCGCTGTTTTCATACGATTGAGCAGATCCAGTGTGAATTGCAGAAGGTGCTCGACTCGTTTCAACAAAAAGACTTCCAGGACACATTCCTGAAGTGGCAGGAACACTGGGTTCATTGTATGGCTTCGCAAGGGAACTATTTTGAAGGGGACATGGTAATTGTATTTAAATAAAGTACTTTCTCTTTAAATGAACCAGTCCTGGAACTTATTGATCGCATCTCGTATACCGTCACATATGCCAGAATCCTGCAGGAGCCAAAATTCGTGGGGGAAAAAAAAGTGTGACTTATTGTCTGGAAAATATGGTACTTACTTTTCAAAACCACTTATTCATTAGAGTCATGGAGGCAGCAGCCCTATGGAGGATCTACAACACTCGCGATCTTCCATTATTGGGAACATAACTAAGCGACTCGAATCCAGTTTCTCCATGTTCCCTAGCCACCTGGTTCCAGGCCTTCCCCTTGGCCTCTTACCCACGAGCTTGGAAAATAGCAGATTCCCAGGAAGACCAGCTTGCAGCATCCGTATTATATGGCATTTAATAAAAAAAATATTTTGTATTGAACAACTAATTTTATATAGAAATAGCGTACATCGGGATGGGATCAGAGAAAATTTCTTATACAGTATTAAGCAATTTCATTAAAACGGGGTTTGACTGTAATAATAAGTTGTTTATCTTTTAAATTTAAATAATTAAACAGATTATGTGAGAGTAAAACTATTTTGATGAGTGTACTTGTGTCTTTAAATTTTCCTCGTTTTAGAGGGGTCTCTCCATAACAAAAGCTTAGGCTATTTAAATTTTTCGTGTTAAGTATAGAATTTTAATTTTATTCTGTTTAAAATTTAACAATGTAGCATGACGCACAAATGGATTATTACGGTTCACGATTAGCAACGTGCTCTTCCGACCGTTCTGTGAAAATTTTTGATGTCAAAAATGGAACGCAGACATTGGTTGCCAATCTTAGAGAGTTAGTATGCTTAACAGTTTATTTTATATATTTTATTCATTTATTTTATCAGTTTATTTATTTAATTTTACAAGGGTTGTTTTTTAATTAAGGACCATTTGTAAATATCTTTGCAAATCTCACACGCTCGTAACAGTGTGCATGTGCACAGACTCTTAGCATCCCTTGTGGACAGGCAGACACCATTTATACCCGTGGAGTCAGTGTGTTTGTGCATTACACTGTCATTAAAATGTTTATATCTAAAAGAGTTTCTTGCCAACCTAGATTTCAGCGACAATAAAGTGAAAACTCAATGACTTTCTCACAGGCAGTAGACTTCTCATTGAGTGCTATGACGAGCGTTTAAATAAACCCGGAAACTATATAGAAAAATAAACGTATGTAGAATTTAGTAAAGAATAATTTTGAAAACATATGTATAGTAGGTTTGTTTTTATTACAAAATGGATCTGACTTTAAAAACAACTCTCGTATTTATATTATTTAAATGGCTCAACTTCTTGGGAGACAAAGCTTCTGTTATCGGAAACATTTCATATGAAAAGAATTCTTTGGTGTTGTGCTTACATAAATTAAGAAACACTTGACAACTGAAACCAGAGATTTAACTGTTACTTTATAGCAGCCAGTAACAAGAATTTTAAAATTGTTTTAAAAGAAATTTATCCTATTAGATGGTAGGGTTTTTTTGGTTTTACCATTCTTTTAAATCTGAGGGGAAAATCCTTCCTTGAAGACAAAAACCTTTGCTTCACAAGGCCCTTTTACAAAGAGAGGTATAAACTTGTAGGGTGGATAGTGCAGCACTTTCTGTCTAAATGTCTTATTCAGTCTTTGGTTCTGTCCAAATTTATAATAGCAGCATGTGGAGAATGTTCTAGTACTGTTCCAGTTTTTATCCGATTTTCTTTGAGCAAGTTATAAGTCAGATATAGGACTTTATTTGCTTTGTCTCCAAGTTGTACTAGAGGGGACAAACGCAACTATGCATGCTCTCAGCAGGATTCGAACCCGCAATCCGCTGGTCTCGAGAGTGAGAAGACCACTCGTCCAGCTAGTCTAATATTCAGATATTAAGAAAATGCAGGGTACAGAGTACGAGGGTTATTCGTAGAATAAGGTCCATTTTGCAATAAAAACAATACTATATATTTTTTCAAAATTTTTTCTTTACCAGATTCTATGTACCTTTAATTATATTTCCACGTAGTTTCCAAGTTTATTTAAGCACTTGTCATAGCTCTCAATGTACTTCCGCATGATCACTTCATAGAAACTGCCGCCGGTGAAGAAAGTCGCGCAGTTTTCACTTGTTCATCGTCGCTGAAATGCAAGCTGCCGATGATCTCCTTTAGATCCTGGAATAGATGGAACAAAAGATCTGATTAGTTGGGAACAACTTGACCACCGACTTTGCAGTCTGGACCTCGCATCCAGTAGCTACCACCTGTTCCAGGAGTTACAGGAGATCAATGGCAGCCTGCATTTCAGCAATGATGAACAAGTGAAAACTGCATGATTTAGTTCACCTGCAGCAGCTTCTATGAAGTGATCATGCGGAAGTACATTGAGCGCTATGACAAGTGCTTAAATAAACTTGGAAACTGTGTGGAAAAATGTTAAAGGTACATAGAATCTGGTAAAGAAAAAATTTTGAAATTATATATAGTAGTTTTGTTTTTATTGCAAAACAGACCTTACTTTACGAATAACCCTTGTATTAAATAGATACCAAGATCCAACAAGGCCAATATGATGAAAAAGGAAAGAAAAAAAATTCTGTGATATAATTGTGATAGAATTATCACATGATCCGTTTTTCTTTGTGTATTTTATTTTAAGCCTAGCTTTATATTCATTTGCCTGTGCGTCGCCATCAGTTTCCTCACCTGCATTGTTGTGGAGCTTTGCTTCCGTGCTCTTCGTTTTCTACAGTTTTGTGACTGTTTCCAGCTTTCCCCGCTAGTGAGCGCTTGCATGAGTGGACCTAATAGTAAACGATGTCATCCTGTAGCCAAGCAGGAGCGATCTCTGTGTTGTGCGCACGTTTCAAATCAGCATCAGAATCCTCCCAGGATTCATTTCGGAAAAGCTAAAATTTGTGTATATGGTTCCGAAATATTTATTATGGCTACGGGCAGTCCAGCATCAACATCATGCTGCAGTAGTGATGTGAAGATTCACCCGACACCAGCCCTGCAAGTTGAGGAGATGCCGTCCCTGTGGAAGTGAAGGCCAACGTGGCCTAGGCAGTTGGGGTTGCCGGACCATCTATAGGCCTAACATCTTCCCTCTCCTTTGCCTATGGAGCCCTTCTGCCGAAGCCGTCGTTGTGGGTGCATCTGCGATTTGCTGCTTATTTCTTCCCGTGGATGGACACTGCCAGCGAGAGAACATAGACTGTGATCCGTGTGTTTTTTTTCTGGTGGGATACCGGCCAGTTAGGTTTGGACTTGTGATTGGTAGTGTGCTCATCGTTGCGGTGGAGTGGTGGCCAGTCGTTAAACGTTTCTTCAGGTGATCGGAACTCTCTATTTTGTACTTATAAAATTGTTATTGCTTTGGCTTATCTTTTGTTATTTCACTTTGTGCATTATTTTGTATTGTTTGTTTATTTTTTTTCTTATGGTAGCTGTGGTGGGAGGCTTTTTGTATTAGTTCACGGTGACTTAATGTTTTATTTGTATGTAAGATTTCTTTGAGCCTCATTGGTTTGTTTGTAGCTACCGAAACTTTAATTGTAATTTCTTTTTATCTTAGCAGTTTTTATAGTTTGTAAGTGTTTCCTTTCTAGGCATGCATGGAATTCTGTGGTGGGAGGCTCATGTTTGAGAGTGGGGATAGGCCTGACAGTAAGTTGTATTGGAAACCTTCATTTGGGAAGGTCTTTTAGTAGTTCTTCATTTAGGAAGGCTTATGGCACTTTGTGAAGCCATTTATTTTTTTGTGACTCGTTGCATTCCTTTTCAGTGATCTATTTGGAGATTATGTTTCCAGGTGGACATTTGAAGATGTCCAGGGAGTGCAACTTAGTTTCTTTTTATCATTTTATTGTGAGTTGACATTCTGTGGTGGGAGGCTAACGATTCTTGGTTGGTAAGGCTTATTTTGTGGAGACCTTCATTGGTGAAGGCTTACTCTTTTTCGTGACACTTTCATGGAAGCAATTGAAGTTTGACTGCGTTCCGTTTCCAGTAAGTAGTTGACTTACTGGGGGGATCCATTTTATGATCCCAGGTGGTTATAGATAAATAACCGCAGTTCACAACTTTATTTTGGATGGTGATTTAGTCACCAAAATTGCTTCAGTGTCTTTATTCTGTAATTTAAGCCTCTTGATCTTTAAGTTTGGTGTTTTTGTTTATGCCTCACTTGTTTGTTATTGTTTTAGAATTTCAAGCGTTGCATATTATTCATGAAGGGGGGGGGGGGGTTAGTATTTAATTAATATTATTCTTTAGTGTTGGGATGAATCGAGTTATTGTAATCTGTAAACTCTGATTGTAGGCTCACTTAGTTGTTTATGAAATTCGTTCTAAAGTGTGATTAATACAACCTGTGACAATAAAGTTCGGTGAATGACGTCAAATTGCTAAGAGTGCACCATCGTCGTATCCTGCCCCAGACAGGTCGAGACATGTTTAAACAAATTTGAGAGAATCAGCGCTGCGAGTGTTTATTGTGTTTAAACAGGACATTGAAGAGAGAAGGCGTAGTACGTGCAGTCGAAACCCAAAATGGATCAGCGAACGAAAGAGACTCATGAAATGATGACAACAGTTTACAAAGAAAGTGCTATTACTTTGAAGTGTGTTTATGAGTGGTTTAAACGGTTCCGAGGAGGCCGGAACACCGTAGAAGACGCCACCTGAAGTGGCCAGACATCCAACGTAATGTTACGACCAAACTGAAGGCTATCCATAAAAACGACTATGCCAGGAGTTTCCAGGACTTGTACAGGCATTCCCAGAAGTGCATTACCATCGACGGGGATTACTTTGAAGGATAGTAACTGCTGTTTCATGTAAGCGAGCAATCTGCTCTCAATATGCCATCATTCACCGAACTTTATTGTCACAGGTTGTAGTTTTCCTTTTTGTAACTTATGTTGAAGTTGTTGTTTATTTCAACATGGCACTTTCTGTGCTTATTTGTTATTCATAATTTATCCTGCTCCTCTTAAAATTCTCTGTGTTATTTATCAAACCTCACTTTTTTATTCATTTCATGTATTTATTTGTTTTTATCTTAATATTTTAATAAAGATCACATTCTTTATACTTATGTTCTGACAAACAAAACAAAATCACATTGAACGAACAAACGAATGCGCCTGGTAGCGTTAGTTTCATTACTCTATGTTATTTTAATTCACTTTTTAAGGCACGAAGGACCAGTTTGGCAAGTTGCATGGGCCCATCCAATGTTTGGGAATTTATTAGCATCATGTTCATACGACCGAACTGTCATTATATGGAAAGAGACTAACAACACGTGGACCAAAATATATCAATATAGTAATCACGACTCTTCTGGTAGGTGAAATGGACATTTCTTCTTTGTTTATTAAACTTAAAAAATATTATTAACAGCATCTCATCAATATTTTACTTTCCAGTAAATTCAGTTTGCTGGGCCCCATACGAGTATGGGTTAATGCTTGCATGTGGAAGTTCAGATGGAGCTGTGTCCGTTATTTCAAGTCCAGGAGATGGAACGTGGGATAGCAAAAAAATTAACAACGCACATACTGTTAGCATTGCATTGAATTTAATTTTTTTTTTTTTTTAAATTGACAGACATTGACATAATTAAAAATATTTTTTAAATGTTTTATTTTCATCAGATTGGATGTAATGCTGTAAGTTGGGCACCCGCAGTTACACCCAATTCTGCTTTGGAAAAGGCAGGAACACACCGATCCCCTGTTATTAAACGGTTTGTCACTGGTGGATGTGATAATCTTGTTAAAATTTGGAAGGAAGAAGAAGATCATTGGGTGGAGGAACAGAAATTGGAAGCTCACAGCGACTGGGTGCGAGACGTGGCATGGGCTCCTTCCATTGGTCTTCCTAGAAATATCATTGCTAGCTGTTCTCAGGTAAATGTTGCTTATGACTGAAATTTAGAATATTAAAAAGGTACACAAGAAGGTCTTTATAGAAATTTTAAAATGTATACAAGGTGGGACCATTAATAAACGAGACCTCAATTTCAAAGTAATTACCTTCTCAGACTACATAGTTACTGCAGTGATCATACAAGTTTTGGAAACGTGCTTTAAAGTCCTCTGTCTTAACCCTTCCAAGTTTGACTGTAACGTTTTTTTTGATGTCCTATACAGGGTGTTTTTTGAATTAAGTACAGAGTTTTTGGGAGATGATAGAAGAGGTCCTTAGAAGTATTTTTTGTCGTATGAACATGCCCAGCTAGCATGCTTACGTAATTCCAATGTAAATTCCAATACGTAATTCCAACGTTAGGTCCATACGTTAGACTAACGCAGAAATGGTATGCTGTCTGATGGTTGGTTAACCGTTAGATCTGGGTTATTTTTAACATAATCCCAACATTACTATAACGTATTTCCAACAATTTTCTAACATAGCCCTGACATTAATATAACGTATTTTCATCAATTTTCTAACATAACCCCAACATTAATATAACGTATTTCTAACAATTTTCTAAGATAATCCCAACATTAATATAACGTATTTCCAACAATTTTCTAACATAGCCCTGACATTAATATAACTTATTTCCATCAATTTTCTAACATAACCCCAACATTAATATATTATATAGAATTCTATAGAATATATTCCCAATGATTTCCTAACGTGATCCCAACATTAATATGAGAAACTGGAAAGGAGTGTGGATAACGACATGACCAACTGACAAAAACTTCTTGTCCAAAAAAAGAATTTTATTAAGCATATACGTATTTCGAACTCATTGAGTTCATTATTCAATGCCGATACAAAGTTTGGTTGAATTACAGAGAATATATATAAGGCCATATCCAATAAAAAGGTACAAATGTAAATTACAAAATAAAAAAAAAGACGAATGGGGGAAAAACAGTCTCTTAACATCAGAAGCGCGGACCTATTAGAGATACTTCCTCCTGGTCGCGAACAATCTTTACAATTGATACCGAATGCCGATTATTAAAATTACAATGAATAAAATCAAAGAAAGTAAAAGATAAACGATGATACAAAATTAAGAATTATAGAAAATTAACTTGACTCTTTAAGCAATTTGATAAGTGTCGAATCTCCTATCGGGCCTGCGTCTCCGTTTAGTAACAGGTCGGGGTCCTTCTTGGAAATCTCCAACTAGTGCTTTTCCTAGGAAAAATTATTCGAACAAATAACTACTCAATTTTTTTAATCTGTCGATACTTTTTATTCGATAATTTTTAAGTAAATATCGAATAAATAATGATTAATCGAATAAAAATACAAATTCGCTAATAGTTTTTTATTTTATTGAACAAAATCATCAATTACACGAATTTTAAAGAGAACAAATTACAAAATCTAAATTTTAAAAACTATTGTTTACAAATTCCAGTATTTAACATCTAAGCTCTGTAAAAAATGCCAGAAATTCGATTCCTTGACGGTGAAAAAATTCTTTCTGCTTGAGAAAATAAACATCCAGACGGAACAGAGGTTGAAATTAAGCTAATATATTTTTTTGGAATACTATAAACATTGGGGTAGATGAATTCCAAAGCCTATGCCTAACCGTTCCTGGATGGTTGTCATATTTTCATCCCCCTCAAAATAATTTGAAAAATTTGATTACTCGATTTTTTATTCGAAAAAAAAATATCGGTTATTTAGTCGAATTTTTTTTCACGATTTATTCGATTAGTCGAATAAATCGATTAGTTTGGAAAAACCCTATCTCCAACGTCTCAGGTCGGGGTCCTTTTTAGCAGCATCTGTAGGAAAAAAAATATACATATAATAATTTGAAACTACACACTAAAAATTACAAAAGCATGCAAAATAATAATAATAGTTCAGAATGGCCAAAATTCATAGTGTCCCAAAAGTATTGATCGTGGTGACGATGAATTAAATAAGCTATAAAAAATAATCTCATATTAAATGAACAGCTTCCATTATTATTAAATAAATAAACGTTGTTTTCTAATAATACGATCATTATTAATGACTCTGGACAAGTAATAATAGTCTTATACGTATGTACAGTTTATCCTACTTGTTAAAATACAAGTAAAATTGTTATTTCTATTTGTACTCAAGCAAACACAAGGTAATATGGATTTCAGATCAAAAAAGATTGCATACGGAATAAGAAAACAGCAATTTCTTAAAGAGAAATAAATATTGTTAATATGATGTGAAAATAGAATCCCACAAAATAAGTGTTAAAAAGTTACACCAAAATACAAATAATTATATTGAAACATATATAATAGTAAGTTATAACTTACTTTTTTTCTTGGAGAAACAAAAAAGCAGGAAGCGAGCGTAGATGTCAGTCTTCAATAGTCGATCAGAGACGTTTGTAAAAGGCGCGCTTTCAGAGGCGCTACATTAACGGTCTCTGAATTAGATGCTGCATTGCTCTTCTGCGCATTTTTACTGCACACATACGTCAATTAATGAACATCCAATAATGGATCGCCATTTTATACGAGCCATGAGTGAAATTTTATTACGATTTCCCAACGAGTACCAAACAGGAATTACTTAACATCTAACCGTTATCTAACCGTTATCTAACCGAACACTTTAATAACAAGTTCTGAACATTTCCATTCTCAGCTCTTACGGTTTACCAACCTAAATACCAGTTTCCAACGGAAATATAACATACGAGTGCTAGCTGGGTGGGGTCCCCGCAGCTCCGTTTACTTACAATACCGCATTGAACAATCAAATGACACCGGGACGCAGTGTGCATTGGTAGGCCTAGATTATTTTATTTTTAACAATTAACACAAGCAATCTACTGTATGACTTTTATAGTAATTGTTCGAAATGACCACCATTTGCTTCATAGCACAATTCGCAACGCCTTATGATGGATTGATGTACGCGTGGAAACAGTTGATTTGCACGGTCGCTGATGTCACCTGCTGCCGTGACAACACGAGCTGCCAATTCTTCTTCGGTATGTACGGGTTCGGAGTACACCATTGATTTTATGCTTCCCCATAAAAAAAATCCATCGGTGTGAGATCTGGCGATCTCGGTGGCCAAGCAACTGGTCTGCCACGACCAATCCAACGACCAGGATATGTCTCATTTAGGTAATCTCTAACTGCTCTTGTGTAATGCGAAGGTACGCCGTTCTGTTGAAACCACATCAAATGTCTGGTCATTAGTGGAACATCTTCAAGAAGACCAGGGAATCTCCTTGACGAAGTTTGTCCTAAGACTTTTCAACAAACAAGCACGTGCACCTTGAAATTTCTTTGCAAATAATTACTTTAAAAGTTATTGCAGTAGATTGCTTGTGTTGATTGTTAAAAATAAAATAATCTAGGCCTACCAATGCAGACTGTGTCTCTGTGTCATTTGATTGTTCAATGCAGTATTGTAAGTAAACGGAGCTGCGGGGACCCCATGTTCATATGACAAAAAATACTTCTAAGGACCTCTTCTATCATCTCCCAAAAAATCTGTACTCAATTCAAAAACACCCTGTATATCCTCAAATCTACATGTCCTTTCAGACTTGTTTTCACCTTTTGGAAGAGAAAAAAGTCTGGTGGAGAAAAATCTGGGGAATAGGGAGGCTGATAAAGCTCCACAATTCCGTTATTAGCTAAGAACTTGACAAGCACTGCTGTCTGCAGTCTGGCATTATCATGTAGTAAGAACCAACTCCCTTTTGCATGAAATCATGGCCATACTCGATGGATTCTCTTAATCAGACTCTGCAAAATCTCCCTGTAGTACTCCTTGTAGACTGTTTGTCCAGGCAGAACAAACTCCTTGTGGACAATGCAAGTGTTGTCAAAGAAAGTGAGGAGCATTAATTTGTTCTTGACTTTTCAAACTGGAATTTCCGTTTTTGCGGGGATGTTGGGGAC
>JAHWFO010041828.1:509202-587867 GCA_023313115.1 Rhysida immarginata | reverse complement strand
ATGACCGAAAGAGTGCGATCGCGGGTACAAGCGGCCGAAATGAGATTTCTGAGAGGTGTGGCAGATGTTACCGTACTAGATAGAGTGCACAGCAGCACATTAAGGGAGTCTTTAGGTGTTGAGCCGCTACTTCTCCGCATTGAGAGATCTCAGTTGCGCTGGCATGGCCACGTGATACGGATGCCGCAAACTGGTCTTTTTAGGCAGTTTTTATTTTCCAAGCCGGTGGGTAAGAGACCAAGGGGTCAGCCTAGAACCAGGTTGCTAGACTACATGGAGAATCTGGGTTCGAGTCGCTTGGATATTACCAGGGAGGACGATAGCGATCGCTGGAGATCCTCCATAGGACCGCTGCCCCCGCGACCCTAACGGATAAGCGGGTTTGAAAAGTAAGTAAGTATACGAGGTTGCTTTTCCATTTGACTCAGAATATGTGGTGTAAAATACAATATTTGGGCAATGATGACTTACGTCATTTGTCAGAACGTTGGATGGTCTCATATTCCTAACTGAAACAGATGTGTTACTAAACTGACTGAAAGGGGAGTTGTCCACACTGTAAAATGTAAATTAGTTGATAATGAAATCAATTCTGTTAAGCAAATGGAATTGCATAAATGGAGGAAGTCAAAACCCAGTATGCGAAAGAGTACAGCAGTTACTCTGCAAAAGGGACATCGATATGCAAATCAGTACATACACATTTGATTGTGAGATTAGAAACATATAAAGAGAAAAATCGTAAATAAATTGATCGCTGCCTTTCTTGGAAGACAATTGGTCCCCCTTTTCACCCATGCGGGAGCATTATAAATTATGGATACTTTCATTCTAGTTTAATGGAGTACAAGATTATCTTATCATTTATCATCTTAGCTCAAATTTTCAATAGATTCGCTGGAAGATGTTGCGAAAACTTAAGCTGAACATATGCGACCGATTTCTCCTACTTTCCAGTAGGGGCCATTTTCGAGTGAGGCTATGGTCAATGAGGTTCTGGTCATGGGCACTAATTTTACTTACACAAAGTTTGCACTAAGCCTTGATCATGATTAAGTAATATAACCAGTTAACTCTTGATCACGATCAAGAAAAATCGTGCAGTCTGCTTTGATTACCTAAGAGTCTGTTAAGTAACTGGGTTTTTGAAACCTGCTTATGCTATGTTTGCACTGTGACCATGATTACTTAACTGTGCGTGGTTAGCTAATCAAGCACTTTCCATTTCACTGCATTCAAGGGAAATGATGGTTACCAAGCAAAATAGTGTTTTCTATGATTTTTTTTTCCTCGCAATTGCATCAATAGAAAGGTGGTGAGAGTAGCAACTGGCCTTCGCGGGCATCAAATCTTCCCGTTAGCGAATTTATGATAGATGGAGCAGAATGTGCTCGTAGATTTAATGGTTACGTTTAGTCTTTATGAAGTCTAAAAACTGTCCTCCCCAAACATATACAAGAGCTTTGGTTTCCTCATCAGACCACTCACTGCTGCGCTTTCGCTTGACTGCCATGTTTTATTTCCTGTTTGTTGGTGCTAACCGGGATTCTGAAACATGGTTAGTTAACCCATTCTTAACAGAGCTGTAAATGCAGTCAGATATAACCAAAGCAGGCCACACCATTCTGCTTGATTAAGGCATAGTGCGAAGATAGCATTAGTGATGTCATATGTCGGTTAACACCAAGATTTCTTCATGGCAGCTAAGTGAAAGCGCCGAAGTGAGTGGTCTGATGAGGAAACCAAAGCTTTTATGTAGAAAATGTTTCAGATTAATTTTCTGAATGTAACCATCACATGTATGAGCACACATTCTGCTCCATCCATCATTTCGTTGACTGTCAGTTTGCTTGGTAATCGTCATTTCCCTTGGATGCAGAGGAAGCAGAAAGTGCTTGATTAGCTAACCACCTTAAGTATCTGCGATCTATTGATTGTGGTTAGCTCACAGTGCGAATATAGTACAAGTGGAAGTCGGTAAGTTACAAATGGATATAGACATGAAATGAATAAGAGTACTGATTTGAAAACTGCTTTCATTTCTCCAGATAATCTCCTTGTACAATGAGCATACTTTTTAAGATAGGATTTTTTTTAAGTCGTTTTAACATGATGTATATTCACGCAGTATATTAATATACAATTTAAATCTGAAATAAATAATTATTTTCATGATACATGTATAAAAGAAATAATACTTTATTATTATTATTATTATTATTATTATTATTATTATTATCATCACACAATTATTGGTAAAAAATATATTGCACGGGCTCATGCCAAATGCAGTACAAAATTACAAGGATGACAGAGACATGAATTTATGGACAATATGACAAGTATGAAGTAAGGCAATTTTTTGGATATTCATAAACAAACATCTTGGCAAGCTCAAACGACTAAGTGATGAAAGAAGACGAGTCAAGACAACCCCTGTTGCCGAGATAATCACGGGAACTATTGTCACTGTTTTAAGGGCACAAAGGTGTTTAAGTTCTTCTGCTAATGTTTGGCACTTCTGTAATTTCATTGTGTAAGTATTGCTAGATCACGGTTAATGGATACGGCTATGTCGATAAGGAAGGCGGGGGTCTTGCGATTCCATAAATATGATGTCCAGGCGGTTCGCTGGGGTTTCTCTGTCGGTGATCACGGATTGGTCCCGTAGTAACTTTTCTTTATTTTCAAGAACACTTTGAGGGATGTATTTATAATAGGGTACCTGAATCTGCTATTAATTTGTGTTGACTAGCTAGGTGTTGGTGAATAATTTTGGCAATATTATTATGTCGTGGCAAATATTCTTGTTACCAAAGCACTGCAGCTACTGACGATGTGGTCTATTGTCTCGCCTTTAGCGCCACATCGTCAGCATTCATCAGTTATATCGGGTAATTTCATAACATGTTGCTGGTAGTATCTGGCACAATGACACCATCCTCAATGGCTATCATAAACGCCTCGGTTTCTCTGAAGAGGACACCCTGGTGAAGCCATGTGTTCGATTCACGATGACCAACAGTAGGAGTAGATAATCCACGATGGCGTTTCCCATGGATGGGTTTCTATGCCCAGCGCTCCTTTAGCTGGTCAGTTATCATTATTGAGATTGGAAGACCTGTATCAACCAAGTGGAGTGGAGTGTACCAAACGTCTGCTTTTACAATGGCAAGATGGAGAGGCGAGTCTGCACACTTGAAGAAATATCTGTAAATCTGTCAGTCCTTGACTCTCGTCTTTCCTTGGTAGGGCCATGCGTTCAATACTTGAGATGGGATGGTAACTATTGTAAAGTGATAGAATTATTCTAATTTTGCGTTGTAGACTGTCAAGGTCTGTGTTGGTCCATTTTAGAATTCCGAAGGAATAGGATGACGGGTATAGCAAATGTGTTGATGCTGTTTTAATCTTGCTATGAGAAATTCTCGTTGACTGTTTTATACCAAGATAGCGGTATGTATCCTCATTAGTTATGGATAGAATGTCAGAGTGCAATCTGGCAATGTCTGTCATGACTCTCCCTTTATACACATGAAACGTATTGCATTTACTGTATCTTTGTGTCATGCATATGTCATCGCTGAATGATTTTACAGTTTCAAGCATATATTTCAGCTGTCTTTCAGTGGCGGCATATAATTTGAGATCATCCATGTAAAAATTGATGTGAAATGGGTGTAATGTGTTAAACTGCCAGTTTTGATTTTAAATCCATAGGATGTTGTGTTCAACAATTATTATTATTTTTTTTTATTATAAATATTAAAGTATACACAGTCAAGTATGTAAGAGGTACATATGTTACGGTATCTGGAAATCAATCCATCCAGGAGCCTAAGAATCATCCAAATATCGTTGTAGAATATACGATGTTCCCAACAAAGCGGTTTTCTGTAGGTCAGCAGTTGATATTTCGCTGATATCAATGATTTTAAGTAGGTTTTTTTTTTTAAGATCCCAGGGTGCCAATAACATTTGGGATAACTTTCCCTGGTTTTTGCCACAATCTGTTGATTTCAATTACAGATCTCTATAATTTCATGATTTTTTCCATTTCTTTGTCCTCAATATTTTGATCAGCTGGTATGGCAACGTCTATGAACCAGATTTTATGCTGTTCGATAACTGTTATGTCCGGTGTATTGCGTTTCAAATGTCGATCAGTCTGGATACGAAGTCCCATAATATTTTAGCTCATTCATTTTCAAAAAATTTTTCTGTTTGATGGTCATAGTAATTATTTACCACTTGAAATCCATATTTCTCGCATAAATTGCCACTCGATCATGTCTTTGCTTGTAATCAGTTTGTACAATTTTTGTGCATCCACTGGATAGATCGTCTACAGTTTCATCTTTTCCTTGCATACTCTGCATCTGCTGTTATTAGTAGTTTTCTGGATCTTTGCTCTCATAACATGAGTTTGTAAAGCTTATTCTGGAGTTGCAAAGATTAGGCCTTCCGTTTCTTTCTTGATGGTACCCTTCTGAAGCCAATGCCAGTTCATTTGGTCAATTTTATTTTCAGTCTCCTATGCTGTCCATGCAAGGGTTTATTTATCCAAGACGCTGTTTTAACACCAACCGCTTATACTCTTTTTTTGGATGTACTTGTTTTCAATATGCCTTCCCTGCAAACTTCAACAAGCATTTTCTATTTGTTCATCCTTATATAATTTAATCAATCCTCTCGTTTCCTCCTCTACCGTTTGCTTTATTTGTAATAATCCTCATCCTCCAATATTTCGAGGTAGATATAGTCGGTAGACACACAACCTCCCGATCCAAGGCCTCCAAGTCAGCCTGGGTCCAGTTGACGATTCATGCTGTATATCTTATTACTGGCACGGTCCAGGTGTTACCCCCTTTTATTACGTTACTGGCTTTTATGGCGTTACCCCCATTCAGCTTTGATTTTAAAACTTTATGTACTCATTTTATATACTCAGAGCTGGTTTGCTTTTTCACCTGGCTATGTAGGATATCATCTGCTTCGAGTATACCCAAGTATTTATATTTTCTTCAATCGATCTTATACTTTTTCCAGTTTCAAATGTTATACCTTCATATTCAGTTGTTTTGCTTTCTTCATGGCTAACATTGCACATTTATCTAGTCCAAATTCCATTCGTATATCTTCATTAAATATTCGGACCATGCATATTCAATTTCTTTTTCAGATTTTCCATATAGTTTCAAATCATCCATGCATAGTAAATGGGATATTTTTCCACTTTGATTTGATAATTCATAACCCAATTCTGAATTGCATATACATTATTATTATTATTATTATTATTATTATTATTATTATTATTATTTATTTTGATCCATTCTCGTTTTCAAACCCTTGAATTGTTTTTTTTTTTTTTTTTTCCAAAATTGTATATCTGTTTTGTGGTAATTGCTTTCGATACGCCTCATTTTATGGAGCATTGCTCAAGCATAATGTATAAGGAAGGGCCTCGGAAAGGCCTTTACTATAACAGCAGCAGAGATTAACGGCTAGGTTAATACAATACTGAAGAGTTGCACGACGGAAAAGACGTATCATATTTTACTAAAACACTGTTTATAGATTTATTAAAACAAGTTTCCTTTTTGCATTATTTTATCGTGAGAAAATCTGCTTACAACAAGAAAAATACAAATAATCACAATAAAGAAATACGAATGCATGGCTTCAAACAACAATTTGGGAGAGAAAACTGACCAAACAAACAAATGTGAACGCTGCAGAAAAACGGATGTAACAAAACAGGCGAGAGGCAGGCTTCGTCCTAGTAGTAGGATAACGCAACAGAATCTTACGGAAACCATTCTTCGGTGTGAAATTTCCATCAAGCGAGATAAAAGGCTAAGCATCCAAAAACAAGGACCTGCATACATGTGGCACCAAACCAGTAGGCCACTTGCTATTTGTGAATAATTTGACTGTCCAACATATCCAGCTGTAATATCGATGCGAGCCAAATTATTAGAATTTCCCAAGTAAAAATACGAAGCCATTCCCAAACCATAATATATAGTTGTTATTTCTATGGTTGTGGTAGATCCTAAAAACCTGGAGATTAAACGTTCGTGCAAGGCAAAGAACGATAACAAAATTATGTTATGTTGACGCACCAGTAAACAATTGATTAGCAACCAACAAGTGACGAGTGATTCGGTGATAACCACTTTTTTTTGCAAACAGTTTTGAATGAATAATGGTTCTAAAAACAAAAGGCCAATGAAGAAGAATGCAGAATGTACTGGGGTCAATTCTACAGTGTTTTTAACATTGACAAATAAGGCAATTTTACTCTGAAAACACCAAATAACTGCTAAACTAACTGCCAGGAAAACTTGCCCTACGCGCGAATGCTTCCACCATCGTAAATAACCAAGGATAAACAAACCGCTTCCAATGGTAATGTCGAGATAAATTTTATTGTCATCCTCGTACAACCAATATCTGATGTCTTTCAGATGGGCCCATTTGTCTCCTGTCTGATTCCACGAACGAAAAACCCTGGTTAAGATTAATGGAATAAGAACGGAAATCCTGTAGTAGTTTGGATGAGCTTTTCCTTCATTCTCCACTCTGTATTTGGAGAAACAATCAGTTCTCTCCGCAGTTTCCTTTAACTTAGCATTTGAATAGGAAGAGTAAATGAAAGTGATTGCCAATTTGTAGTGAAATGTTGTGGACAGAAAATACCAAGTTTGATGTTCCTCTTCAATAAAACTTGTTGCAAACAAGCTCAGAGAATGCAATATCCAACTGAAAATAAAAAGTTTGGGTGGGAAGACATTTGTCATCAAAAAATGCAAATCTACATTGACAGTGACTGTAAGCCAACTGATCGCTAGTAAAAAGAGTAGAGAAGTAATCGTTCTTAAATCTCCTTTAAAAAACAAATTTCTCTCGATGCTGAATAAAGCTCTTATGCTCCAATGAAGAAACACGAGAACACAGAAGACGATGCAGACTTTGCCTGCGACATACGATTTCAATCTAGGAGAACAGTCTGAATGCATTATTTTCCCCAGAAGGAATGCAAGAACTTGCCATAATAAAATACTAGCAAGGACCATCGAATAAAGATCCTGGTCAACTGCTTTTGACAACAGCAGATTACTCATTTCTGTAATAGCATCGATATACAACTGAACTACTTCATCCGCTGCAGTTTCCTTCAAACTGCTTTCAGCCAGAATTTGCGCATGCTTATTTACAGCATTACGATGTAAACGACGATAATATTCTTTTTCATTTTCAGGCACTTGCGAAACATTAACTAATTGAATAATCTGATGTGCGTTAACAAACAGCGCATAAAGTCTTTCCCTCGAACCCAGCGCAGATATGACAGGAAATAAAGCACATCCGATATTATTTAAAGGAATTGGAAGACCCATGAGAATCGAAATTGTTGGAGCTAAACAGCTTTGCGAAACCTCCATTTTCTCGTCTGCTTTTTGACTAAATTTCTTTGAAGAAACGAAGATTAAAGGGACAGAAGTTTCCGACGGGGTCGATCCTCCGTGGCTTCCGTAATCGCTCATTCCATGATCGCCACAAATAATAAGCATCGAAGGCTGGTTATCAATTTTCTCAAAATTGGAAAGGGCAATTGATAATTTTTCAATAATACCGTCCATCTCAAGTAGTTTTGGCTGAACTAAACTACTGAAAGGACCGTGAACGTGACCGATGTGATCTAGACCCAAATAATGAAGGATTAAAACATCCCAATCCATTTCTTGCAGTTCTTTCCCCAAATGTCGCGTGACGTTATCATCCACTTCGGTGTAATCGTTGACGTAAAACGAAGTGGTGCCATCGTAACGAGCAAAATGGCCAGGAAACAATCGAACCCACGTGTCGTCGCCGTAGAAAATTATTTTCTTGTTATTGCTACGAGCTTGATAAACAAAGTTATCATATGTGAAACTCTGAGCGTTAAAATTGAGTAGAACATCTGTGTAAGATGGGATAGTGCCACTGGTTATGGTCTTGATTTTCGGCAGCGTTACTGTTGGTGGATGGGCTTTGCCTTTAAACATCAATGCTTTCCCTTCATTCAATAAGTTGGAAGTAGTATAAGGAAAATTGTCAACTGTGATAAAATCTGATCTCAGTGCATCTATAACCATGACAACAAGACGCTTCACTTGTGTCTTGTACAATTCTCCAGGAGGAAGACTTTCAAATGAAGTTGTAGTTGTTACTGGCAATGATGGCTCAGGTGGCAGAGAACTCCAACTAGCATGTCCATTCAATGATGTTCTGATAGGCCACAGCCCAGCCATGAATAGAAACACTGATGACAACTGACATATGCTAAGCAACAAGAGCACCTTCCCTGATATTGGTACATCCATTTTATTCAATTAACTGACAACGCATGTACGTAAGATGTTTCTACTTTTTTTCAAGTCTTCATACAAATGTAAATGCAAATATTTCCTCATGTTGTTACAACACATTTCCAACAGCTCCAATATTCAGTTACAGTACTACTTTTCACATTTATTTTAACTATTACTTTCAATATTAACTATACCAAATATTTATGTTCTCCATCAGAAAAGATACTTCGTTATCGATCTCTTTCCACCAGGTCACGTTCATAGCGCTTTAAATATCGATTGATTGGTTATCGATCGCCTCTTCGTGCAAATACGTCGGCTCGCCTGCCGCCAACCAATTTAGGCCTATTATTTTAACCGGATGCGACCGTTTCCAGGAAATGAAAGTGCGCGTGACGTCATGGCCTCGATAGCCTCGTTCCCCTTCTGTTGCAAAATGTAATCAACATGGCGACGTTCAAAAGCACGTTGATACCAAAATACCCATCGCTCGGGTCGAAACTTACGCCGGACGTGATTTACTGGAAAAAGTTTGGGGTATTTTACTTTCGGTTTGTATGATATATCGAGATAAGATTAATTGGATGTAAAAAATAAAACGTGGTATTCGATAGTTTCCCTTCACAGTTAAGGAATATGGAGCAATTACGCACATAGACTTCTCTCCCGTCGATCCTTACTTTGCAGCGACCACTTCAACACGGGTAAGGAGAAATCGAAATAAGTAAACTATTTCTAAAATATAGCATTTTATTGAATAGAGTGGTATACAGATTACGGTAATAGATCTAATTTTAACTTTTTGACTTATAAATATATTCCTCGATCGAGCAGACGCTATGAAATATTGGTGGATGTTTACTCGAAAATTTCGTGATACAGTGTTTGAAGGAGTCATACGGAATGAATTAGAGTTTCAAGAATTGGATAGAACGGATGCTTTTGAGCCTAAGAAGAACAAGATCTAGGCTGTAAATTGCACGTGGAATTGGAGAAGGTTATGAGAATATACATAAGTAGTCCGATAATACCCTAATGAGCAAGCTTCCTTCTTTGGCCATCGCAGGCGCCACATATGAACAACCCATTCGTAGTAACTGTTTTGAATCCGCCTTAACATTGCTGTTGACCCAAATGAACCATATCTGTCTTTCTCAGGGGAAAGTAAGCAAATATAGTGGAGAATAGAGTGACCATTAACCTCCTGTAACTGGCCAAGAGAAACCATTTGCGCCCTGTAACCAAAACAGGTTGGGATATGTATCGTTATTTTGCCCCTGAAGGGGGACGTCTTAGAGAGAACGCCAAAGTCATTTGAGCAATGGGAAACCGTGACCAGTGGGACCCACAGGGCCGAGAATAGTAAGGGTGCGTATACATGTGGTGCGTCGAGCGCGAGCAAAGTCCAGTTCTTGCCTCTGTGGACAGCAAGCTCACAGCTCCTGCACCAGTTGCATGAAGGGCAATTGAGATGGCAGGATGGGGGATGCTACCGAAGGCATTGGAAAGGTCCAGCCAAGCGATGCATACATCTGTACGGGTTTTACGAGCTGCCTCGAACCGGGACTGCAGTAGGAGGAGACGAGTGGACTGAAAACAAGAAAACAAAGGAGTGACCCAAGAATGAGGAGGAGGAACTTTGTTTACTTAACAAGAGGGAAATTTCTCCCTCATAGTAAATTTTTTTTGCTTTGCCTCAGTTCTAGTCTTGTTGTGGATAGAGAAACACCATGCCTAGAAATGCTGGCTTAAAAGCATTGATTTGCAGGCCACAATTCTAATAATTCTGGCCAGTTTAATGAAAAAAAAAAAAAGAACGGAAGTCTCGACTATGGTGACGTACTGGATTGTATAAAAAACGGGCGGATTCCGAACTCTTTAACAGCTTCAAAGATGCAGTACATCAGCGCCCAATATAAGAATTATACCCGTATGGCATTTATGAATTTCGAAAACTTTAACCAAAATATGATGGAAAATCAGTAAACAAGAGACAGCTGAGTGTTCATAATTCAAAATTTTATGAAACGCGTAGTTGAAAGGGTTGTTCGACGAGTGGTCATCCATCTTTTGAGTTTCCCGTAAGAACAAGAAAATTTATTGGCCCTATCTGAAAGTTGCCAATAAACTAATAGTTTGTTGGGTTTTTTTGCACTGTGTTTCCTACGGCCTTGGCAATTTCTTTCCATCCATCTGTGTTTTTTTTTTTTTTCTTCTTTTTTATAATAATTAAAATCCAATGGCAAGCAGAGAGGGAGACAGAATCATCTGCAATTGTGATGCAACATCCTTTTTTTTTTTTTTTTTTTTAAATATATAAAATAGATTTTGGTTATAAACTTGATTAGTATTTAGTTTTTTATTTATTTATCAATACAGTTTTTTTCTAATCTCTTATATTTTTTTAGGTTCAAGTGTATAATTCTGTATCTAATCGGATTTATCGTAATTTAACACGATTTCGTGTCGAAGCTTATGGTGGAACGTTTCGTCAGGATGGAAAGTTGCTTGTAGCGGGAGATGAAGAAGGAATCGTCAGAGTATTTGATTTAGCCACAAAAAATGTCCTACGTTATTTCAAAGGACATAGCGGGTAAATTGTTAAAATTTAGACCATTATCATTAATGATGTTCCTCGGAAATTTTTATCACCAGCAAGATATAAAGAAATAGCAGTTTTAAAAGAAAAACGTTAAAATTGTATTATTTTAATTTTAGTCCAGTCCACAAGGCTACCTTTCTCAATGACAATGTTCGAGTCGTCAGTTTCTCTGATGACAAAACTATTGGAGTTTGGGATGTGCCAAGTGAACAACAGTATGGAACATTAACAGAACATAAAGTAAGATCTGTTATTTAGGGCCTCAATTGCAACTAAGAGATCCAATTTTCTGATCGATTGCATTCAAGTTTTCCAAAATTCTCACTCCTGACTGAGCTGACCTGATATTCTTGACCAGAATGAACTAAACTGTAATGAAAACCCTGAGAATCACGACTGAAACTGTCCTATTTCAAATGCAAGCGGAGTTCGATCTGACTAATTTCAAATGAGACTAGCCTATAAAATTTAATATGATGGTACGTTGCAGTACATTATACGGTACAGTTTATACAATATACAGTGCAGTAATTCGCTTTTTTTCTCAATTTCCCGTCCGCTTTTCTCTTGCCAAAAGCTAATTTGGGAGGTGGGGGGAATTCAAACAAACTTTGATCTGATGTATTTCAAAGGAAACCAGCATATAATATTAATATGCTGGTACAGTACATTAATTTGCTCTTTTCTCAATTTCCTGTCCACTTTTCTTCAAATGAATATTTATTACAGTACCTTTAATGAATGAATATACAGCGTGTTTCAAATAAAATGTAACAATGGAATATCTGGAGACATTGGATCGCAAAAAACAAAAAACGCGTGTTTAATATTTTTTATAAAGCTATCCAATGATATCAAACTCAATCCCGTCCCCCCTCTAACCCTGAGGGTGGGGTAACTTTGAAATCTTAAATAGGAAGTCCTATTTATAATTGTATTTTCAGATTGTACACAACATTTGAAAATGTTTTATTCTTGGGGTTTGTTTTTTTTTCAATTGAGCCAACCGTTTAGGAGATAGAGGCACTGAAAGTTGGAACTTTAGTTTTATCGACGAAGACAAAGAGATACAGGGTGGGTCTCAGAGACATTCTTATTCTACTTTTTGATGGTCTTTAAGAATCCAAAGTCAGTAATTCAAATATCTAAAAATTTTTAATATATATGCACAGACTCTGCTTCTGTACTAAAGAATTTTGGATTTTAGAAATTCTGACATCAGATTCTTAAAGACCATCAAAAAGTAGAATAGGAATGTCTCTAATACCCACCCCCTATCTTTTTCTTCAACGATAAAATTGGATTCCAAACTTTAAAAGTTCCACACTTCACTTCCTCTATCTCCTAAACGGTTGGATCAATTGAAAAAACAGCAAGAATAAAACATTTCTCAAATGTTGTAAAGCATCTGAAAATACGGTTAAAATTAGGGGTTCCTATGTAAGATTTCAAAGTTACCCCCTCCCCCACCCTTATACAGGGTGTTTCAAAATTATGTACAATAAATTTAGTGACATATTCTTCAGGTCAAAAGAAGACGAAAATGTTCTATAGCATTTTGTCTGGAAATGATTTGTTTGAGAGTAATCCAATATCATACAGTAGGGAAGCACAGTAGTTAGTGGACGATATTTTAGCAGTTCCAGCGTTTCGACCCAACACTAGGTTGAGTGGTTTGTTCCATTTAAACCTTCGCCCGGACAGGAATCGTAAATTCTCACAACCAGCACCATTGGGCAGATGCTAACCCGCATGTTACCAGAACTCGAGCACATCAAGAGCGTTTCTCCGTGAACATTTGGTGTGGAATTGTCGGAAATAACTTAATTGGCCCTTATGTGTTGCCGCCACGATTGACTGGGCGAACGTATCTTTTGTTTCTGCAGAATGCATTGCCAGAATTACTGGAAGATGTTCCTCTTTTGATAAGATCTAACGTGCTTCATGCACGATGGCGCTCCAGCACATTTCAGCCATGTTGTGCGAGCACACCTTAATGCTGCATACAAGAATCGGTGGATAGGTCGAGGTGGACTGGTAGCCTGGCCTGCAAGATCACCCGACCTTAATCCCTTGGACTTTTTTCTGTGGGGTCTACAGCACAGAAGTTCCTAACATTATGGATCTGCGACAACGAATTGAAAATGCATGCCAAACTGTTCGTAATGCTGGCGACGAACTCTTCCATGACATCAGACGGTCGCTCATGCAACGAGCGGAAGCGTGCGTGCGAGCTGGTGGCGGGCACTTTGAACAATTCCTGTAATTTGGAGCCACGGGTTTAGTTAGCTGTATCGCGTAAATAAATCGTTTCCAGACAAAGTGCTATAGAACATTTTCGTCTTCTTTTGACCTGAAGAATATGTCACTAAATTTATTGTACATAATTTTGAAACGCCCTGTATAATTTGATAGGGGAGGGGGTAACTTTGATAATTATCCCTTAGGGGATGGGGGATCGAATTTTATATAATTGGATAGCTTTTTAAAAAATATTAATGCATGTTTTTTGTTTTTTTGATCTGATGTGTATTTCTCCAGATATTCCACTGTTCCACTTTGTTTGAAATACCGTGTATAATATGTATTGTAATAATTTCAAAATTTAATAATAGAATAAAAGTACATGTAATATACCGTAACTTTATCGTTCATGTCTTCAAAATTTTTAATAAACCACCGTTTGTAATGTATTAAGGAACTTTATGAAGAATCAGATTTGAATTCTAAAAAAAAGGCATGCAGGTTATACAAATTTAAAAATGTAAACAAGTGAAGAAAATTTTTTTTCTTTCAAAAAACAGCGCTTATGTCAAATTAATTACACATAGTGCCATCTCTTGAGCAAATAAACATAAACCAATGTTATTTCATATTAATTCCCCTCCCCCCTTTGGATTTTTTGAAATTTTTTTTTAGATTCATGCATTGTCACCGACTTTATGAATGTGTACAAAATTTCAGCAAGATCGGACTAGTGGAAGGGGTTGAAATATTGATCACAAGATTTCATCCACCAAACATGACCCAAATGGCGAAAGTTATATAAGCGTTGTAAAAATAGAGATTTTTCTGTAGATTTTTGCATATTTTATTTCTCATTAAGTTGGTGATGAGTCAGAAAATGGGGATTGCATTATACAAGAGGGTTTTTTTGGGCTCTGAAATCGGGATCACATTATAGTAGAATACAGAACTATCATCTGATAAAATTGAAGCCATTGAAATTCAAAAACTAATAAGTTTGCATTGCAGATGACTCTTTATATGTTTTTTTTGAAGAGCCATAATTGAACGGGTTGTCTCTGTAATGCCATGTTACCCCTTTGCTACGATTGAAAGTGCTCATGTCATGCAATTCGGTCAATTCGGCAATCGATATTATCAAATAGGCCCTTTAGTCTGCAATTGTGATATTATTTTATTTCATGATGTTTTTGATGAAATATTTTTAAAGATTTTTAATATAAAGTATTGTTTTTCACTTTCCCCCACCCCTCCCCTCTTTTTTAGGACTATATACGAACAGGGGCTGCTAGCCATTTTAATCCCGATATATTTTTCTCAGGTAAAATTTTTATTGGATTGTTGCTTTTAATGGTGTAGAGATTTAGTAGTTGTTGTTTTGAGAAAAGTATTATGCAGTTAATTTAATAATATTAACCTGAACTTGGATACTAATTTTGGAAATATTGATCTAAATTTCGATGATGGCATATAAACACAAAATGTTTATGTCAGACAACCTGCTCCCCTTAAAACTTGGTTAGCAACATAATTACAGAGATAAATGTGTGATGAGGAAGATTCAGAAAGTGATAAATGAGTCCCTCGATTTTTCTGGACTAAAAAGGGGAGCAGGTTGTCTAAAACATCGCAAGTTCAAAATATTTTCCAAGAGATGTTAAAGATAGCACATGAAAGAAACCAACCTTTATTACAGAGCATAAATTGGATAACAAAGTAATATTTTATCAGTGTACATACGAGAAAACAGCATACTAATGGATGGGGGGAGAGGGGGTGTACAAGTTTGTTTGTTGCTTGTTTCTTAGCTAGTGGGCACTTGTGTTGGTTCTTCTTGCCTGAGTTCAACGCCTTCCTATTTGGGAGACTTTGTAAACAAATGCAGCAGCATCTTGATTTGACGTTCACTGGTTGTAACCACGCTTTTCATGCAGTTTTCTATGTTTTACAATGTGGTATTGTGGAATCTATGAAGGATTTATTTTTTATGATCACTTTGGAGAAACCTTTGGAAAAACTGTTGACTTTTTATGCAAGTGATCAAAGAAGCAAAATAAATAAATAAATAAATAAATAAACAACAAATAAATGACTTCCTACTTTTTTTTAAAAAAAAAAATCTTGACAGAGGTTAGTTCCTGCCAAGATTGCAGATGTTTTCTTGCGTTTCATTCTATTGGGTTGATTGATGCAGAAGTTCGTCTCGTTTTTGGCACTAGACGTCATTGCATCACAAAACCGCTTGGCCCTGTAAATTTGATTCTTCTTAGTTGTCTCGGACATGAACTATCCCCTCTGCAACACATACGACTTGTAATGGAGGTCTTCATGCACCACACGTCGAATGGTCACCTCATTAACCTGCAGCTCCCTCCTGAGTGCCCTTATGGATTCCCCAGGGTCCTCATCAATTGCAGCTCGGACAGAATGGATGAATTCCAACAACCTGATACGCTCCGAGCGCCGACAATGTCGTTTCCTCTGTGAAATGGTTGGCACATCACCACTGGCAGCGTCCAGTTCTCCCCGAACTTTCAGGAATGCAGCAATAATTTCGGAGTCGGAGTGTCCTGCAGCCAAGGAGACGAGGACAGCATGTCGCTTCATTTATTGGGTTATCTTTATTTGAAGATCATATTGAAGATCATATCTCACTGATGGTCGCCCATCCAGTGACTAGCCATGCCTGACGTAGCTTAACTTCACATAAGTTATGTTCATTGAAAGCCCACCAAGCTACAGCCTCCCCCTATGATATTAGTACTCAATAATTGTTTATTATTGATGAAAATAGGAAAGAAAATTCCACATCCTGGGTTCGAACCAGGAACCTTCTGCTCACCGTGCAGACACATCAATAAAATTGTTTATTGTCCGATAAATTTTGACAGGTGCTCTTGTATAATGGCTCTAAAGTGGGCCAGTTTTATCCTGTCCTATTCAGATAGCGCGGACCTCTTGGTTCCAAGATTATTTTTAATGACGTTGCTAGTGTAGTATTTTCATTTTTTTGCTCCATATTGGGGTGTTAGACATGAATAATGCAGTTGAACCGTGATAACTCAAATCGTCAATGGACCACATAAAAATTTTGTCTTATCGGGCTTTGGACTTAACCAGTAAGTCGAAAACGAGGCTACATGACCACTACAAAGATTACATGATACTTACAATATTTCTCTGAATTTGATTAGTTTTAATGAGATCCATATACAAATACAATACAGATCCAGTAATATACGGTCTGTTCCAACACGAAATCATTTCCCATGCTGTTTTGGCATGGTTTCCGAATTCTACTTCCGATTTGTAAAAATTTTCGAAAGGCTTCTCCTTGCGATTTTTGCCCATTAATTTTTCATCTGATGACATTTATGATGTATGTATAAATGTTTTATATTTGAAACGGAGAATTCACTTTTTTTTTTTCGAATTTCCGTTACTTTTACATCGACAAAGGCAATGAGACAGTGAAGTTTCGAAATCAAAATGGTGACGGGCAATCAGAAGTGTATGACTGCTTCTAAAAACTCGTTTGCGATCATTCATGCAATGAACTTTGTCAACATGAACACTTCCTCTAAAAATGAACGTGCAATCGTCATCAATTACTGCGTCTCCCATTGAATGATCGCAATCAACAAGTTTGATTCGCAATTTTGTGTTCGGATTAAGTTTCGATTTTCACAATGGCTGCCAGCGACTGCAAAAGATTCCTGCGACATTTTCTTTGTCATGTGGACGTAAAAATATATAAAGTTGAAAAATGAAATAAAGTTTCAACAGGCAAAGCTTGTTTTTTTAAGACAGGAATACCTATTAACTAAAACCAAAATTACTTTGAGTTATCCGGGATTTATTAAAAAATTTGTTTGAGTTAATGATTGAATTTTCTATTGAATTAAATGTTCTGGGGGTAGGACTTAGAATATCGTTTGAGTTAACCGGGAATTTGAGTTATCAGAGTTTGAGTTGTTCGGGTTCGACTGTAATAATAATCACAATCATTGATATGTTTCTAGGTTCTTACGATCATACAGTGAAGATGTTTGATCTTAGAAATAACAGTTGCGTGCTGACGGTCGACCATGGTTCACCTGTGGAAGCTTTACTTGCATTTCCTTCAAGTGGACTGTTTATATCATCAGGTAAAGGAAGTAGATTAATTGTGATGTTAATGTTGTATCATTTCAGTAGTCTTAATCTAATTTTATTTAACAGTTCATCTCTGAAGTGATCATGCCTTAAATTTAATACTGTTCATCTCAGAAATTATTTTTTGTCAACTGATTTTTTTCTTGATGGTATTTTAACTTGTGAATTTGATAAATTACTTAAGTCTGACTGATCGAAAGCAGTAATGAACATGTTGTCCGAAAAGTAATGACGATCATACTTATTACTCAGTGTATAATAAAATGTGCACGCCCACACGGAGCTTCACTATATGCACTATTTCAACAGTTGGAAACGAGTGGCCAAGAATGCGTCACACCTTCCTTTTAACTTCTCCACATCCTGACTGCATTAGAATTTCCCGCACCGCTACCACTTAACAGCAGTGCTCGTATTTGAAACGCCGTGACAGACTGACCGATGCGCCTTTCTTGGCACTTGCAGTATGCACAGCCTCACAATAAACCTGGGCCAAAGGGCAAGCGTTATCAGAAAAACACATTAATTAACAAATACAAAACATCCCACTCAACAGAGCAGTACCACGACGACGTGATGACTGACTGCACCTTGAGCTGCACTAAAGAGAGCCCTCCTGCCTCTCCCACGAGAGAACATACAGCGGCCACAAAAGTCAGCGGCTGGCTAGACAGATGCACCGGTGTAAATACACATAGTGTCACGATCTGCGCAATGTGCACAACAGGTAATGGTAGAACTGGCTTTTAACATATCGACGAAGTCATCAGTGAAAAAAAAAACAACACAATATTTAAAAGAATATGGAGTGGTCTCACCGAAGCAGTCATCAAGTTTGCAGTGTTCTTATCTTAGCCGATTCAGCGATACAAATTCAGAGCCATAATGGCGACGATATCGTGTTCCAATGTCAAACACGTCGGCGCAAAAAGGAACTGATTCACAGGGCTCAGCTTAAAATGAAATGGCCGATTAATTGCCCTAGATTCTGAGGGGACAACAAAGAATTTCTTCCCTGTGCTTTTTATTTAAAGAGATATAGAAAGACCGCCTGTTCACGCTTCTCCGTTGTTCAACAGAACATCTCTCTCCTTAGGCGACGGCCAGTAACGAAACAAAAACTCCTTGGCTTTTTCCCCTCGTCTCCTTTCCGAGAATCGATGCAACAACAATGGATTCAAAAAAAAACAAAAAACATTCTCCGATCCATTGTTGCAGCATCCAACTCATAAAATAACAATCGGAGACATCAACAAACAAAAAACAACGATCTTTTTAAGCAATAAGCTTCTTTTAAAACCAGACGTAATAAAGCCATGGTATACAAAACACAAATCAAAGTACAACATAAACATCAGGAAATAAGCGGTGGAGCTAGGAGCAGTGGGATCAGGTGAACCCTCAGAATGCAGGAATATGCAAAATAGCCCCACCCTTCTATGTGAAATAGCAATCAAATTTACAAACAATAGAAAAACGATCAATACCCCGCGCATGTGACTGCCCCCCAGCCAGACAAAATTACCATATAACCAAGAACCACACTGATCACCAAAAAATGAGTGCTCGGCATGTTTAAAATGTGACCAGTTGCTGCATACACACTGAAACGACTGGTTGGGAATTAATTCCGAACATACCATGTGACCCGTTAGTGCATTAGCTAGGCTCCTATTGTTTTATAGGGACAAAGGCATTTTGAAATGTTTTGCCTCCTATGCAATAGTTTCAGCAATTTATGAGATATTGACCTGAGGTAAGCTTCTGATTAAAGCTTGACATGTCCTCTATCGTGTTTTATTTTTCAACATAGTCACCATCCCTGTCTACACAATTGTTGGGAAGGTTTTTCATTATGTCGTCACAACTCGTCACAATGCACTCCAAGGTTGGTTGCCTGCTAGATCAAGTGGAATCAAATGGCCACTAAATCCCTGTGTATGCTTCATGTGCTTACGGTAAGCAGTGACGCTTCAGATGTAGAAGTCGCCCAATGTGGGACTGGTCATTCAGGCTTGTTGTGCTTGGATTGCTGTCTCTGCCCACCCCTTCTGACAGTGCAGTCGATCCCCGAAATTCACGGAGGTTACGTTCCTAGAACATTGCGAATTGTGGAAAACCATGAATTTTGGATATTGGTTTACGTTATAGATGGGTGCCACTAGGTGTTATCATCGTCAATGACTAAGGCTTCTATTGTACCAATTTCATGTCCGTATCTCGCAAATTGCTGAAGCTATCACAAAAATTTTCAAAATTCCCACGTATTATAGCAATTGAGGTCAGATTGTTCAGGGAGGTAAGGGTTGTCTGTGTTTTTACAATAAGTAAAATTTACAAAGCACTTGGTAATTTTATCTGAGCACACAAACGTTTATAAGCTTTTCTTAAGTTTATAATAAAATAATGTTAAATTGCTTCATATAAAATCATTAATGGAAATTGTAGGTGGTGTCGACATCAAAGTGTGGGATGCTGTGGCAGGAGGACGACTTCTGGTTAAGCTTTCTCAACACTATAAAACTGTGACAGCACTGTGTTTTGCAAGCGAACACTGCAGGATAATGTCAGGGTCTTTGGATGGGTAACGTCAATGTTTAATTTGCTTTCTCCAAAGTGTATTTTGTTTCGACTTTAAGACGTTAATTAAGTAACTTTTTTTTTTTTTTTTTTTTTTATATAACAGTCATGTAAAAATTTACGACGTTGCTACTTATCAGCCAGTTCACGGGATGACTTATCCATCACCCATTCTTAGTCTTGGAATAGCAGTAAGTGCCCACTAGAAAAGATTTTTATTACACGATCCAAACTTTTTGATGTGAACTTGTTTCTCGATTGAAATGAAATTTAGTATTTTAGAAATTGTAAATAAAATGTTATTGTTATTACTGTTGCTGATATAGCCCGACGATAGCACGTTAGCTGTTGGCATGGCAGATGGGTTGCTGTCGATTCAGCAAAGAAAACGAGATATTCTTAAAGATGATGACGAAATGTCGGTACAACAAAAAGATAAAATATCTTACAAATACATGCTGGAAGCAAAATCCTATCAACCAGAGCAGGTAATTATCTTAGGTAATGGAAGTATTTTTTTGGCTCGAATATAAGATGATCTATTGAATATGTTTGTCCGAAATGGAATCATGTGGCTGTTTGGTAAGTCAGTTAAATGCAGGCTATCTGTAATTGTTAAATTTGCTTTTACCCGAGAGTTTCACACCATTTCCTAATCGTGGTATCAAAAATAGTTAAACAACCATATCCATATTTTTATGTGTTGTAGATGTGTTCGCGTGTGGTGGATGAAGCAAGAGGCATTGCAGAAAGCTTGTCGAAAGAGTTCTGTAAAATTCGCATCTACAGTGATGATTTGGGGATGCATGAGAGCTGAAGGTGTTGGAGAATTACACATTCTCAAATATAGAATGAACTCCAATGTACCTAAATCAAGAAGTGCTAGAAAACTTCATGGTTCCATCATCTGAAGATTTTTGTCCTGATACATCAACAAGATGCCATACATGCACAAGTACAATGAAATGGCTAAATGAGAGGAAAATTGATTTTTTTATTTTTTTTTTTTATTTTTTTTTTTAATGCTGGCTAAGCAATTCTCCGACCCCAGCGCGATTTAGAACATTTGGAAATTGATGAAAAAATAAATAAAAGTAAATTTACAAACTAAGCAAGATCTCATTGACAGCATATAACATGCGTGGAATAATATAAAAATTGTAACAAACTTATTGCTGACACACCTAATAGAATTTGGAAAGGCTTAAATGTGATGCTACAAAATGTTGAATAAAATTTATTGGTTATTTACTTACTTACTTTTCAAACCCGCTTATCCGTTAGGGTCGCGGGGGCAGCAGCCCTATGGAGGATCTCCAGCGATCGCGATCTTCTGCCATCAGGCGCATGTCCTCCCTGGTAATATCCAAGCGACTCGAACCCAGATTCTCCATGTAGTCTAGCCACCTGGTTCTAGGCTGACCCCTTGGTCTCTTATCCACCGGCTTGGAAAATAACAACTGCCTAGGAAGACCAGTTTGCGGCATCCGTATCACGTGGCCATACAAGAGCAACTGAGATATCTCAATGCGGAGGAGTAGCGGCTCAACACCTAAAGACTCCCTTATTGTGCTGCTGTGCACTCTATCTGGTAGGGTAACACCTGCCACACCTCTCAGAAATCTCATTTCGGCCGCTTGTACCTGCGATCGCACTCTTTCGGTCATTACCCAAGCCTCATGACCATAGGTGAGAATGGGGACAAAGATAGATTTGAAGACGGAGAGCTTGGCTTTGTTACCCAGCTCGCGTTTCGTTACCACGGATCACCACAGTTCAAGTCTGACACAGCTCGGGAGAAGTTCGGGGAGAAATTGGAGGCAGACTATGGTTCGGCAAACAAGGTGTTCTGGCAGACTGTGCGCCGCCTCCATGGAAAGAAGTCTCTTTCATCACAAACTATTAAGAGTTCAGATGGGAGGCTTCTGAAAACGGAGGAGAGCGTATTGCATAGGTGGAAGGAATACTTTGCATCTCTTCTTAATCCAGTTACAACAACAACTGAGGCATACGAGGTGCACCTTGGAGCGGAGAATAGTCACGGTAGTATCACTGAAACAGAAGTCAGATGGGCAATTAAGTCCCTGAAGACTGGCAAAGCTGCAGGTGATGATGAAATCCGGTCCGAGATGTTAAAGGCCTTAAATCAGGATGGTATCCTGTGGCTGACTCGAGTGTGTCAGGTTGCTTGGATATCTGGACAGGCCCCTAAGCAATGGCAGACAGGAATTGTGATACCTATCTTCAAAAAGGGAGATCAGAGAGATTGCAACAACTATCGAGGCATCTCTTTGCTCAGCATTCCTGGGAAAGTGTACGCTAAGTGTCTGGAGAAGAGAAGTCGGGAAATAGTCGACTCCAAACTCTCGGGGGAGCAGTGTGGTTTCCGACCTGGCCGAAGCACGACGGATCACCTCTTTGCTCTAAGGCAAATCTTTGAGAAATCCTGGGATTATGCAAAAGAGGTCTACGCTTGCTTTGTGGACCTCGAAAAAGCATATGACAGAGTTCCTCGGGAGAAGCTCTGGCAAGTGTTGCAAGAGTATGGAGTGGATGGGCAATTACTGGTTGGTATCATGTCTCTGTACGAAAGCTCTGAGATGTGTGTCTGGATAAGTGGCATTAAGTCAAGACCGTTCACCATGGGTGTTGGACTCCGCCAAGGGTGCGTACTGTCGCCCCTCTTGTTCATTATCTTTATGGACTGGATAGACAGGGGCAGCCGAGGCGATGACCGTGTTTGTGTGGGCGACTGCCTGGTGGAGAGGTTGCTCTATGCTGACGACCTTGTCCTCCTTGGGTCTTCTCGCACGAACCTTCAGCATGCACTAGACCGGTTTGCAGCCAAATGTGAAGAAGCTGGGATGAAGATCAGTGTGGCTAAAACCGAGGTTTGGTCCTTTCAAGACAGCCTGCTCAGTGCACTCTCCATGTCAGGGGAGCCTCATTGAGACAGGTGGAGAAATTCAAGTATCTCGGGATTGCATTCACGGGTGATGGACGGCAGGAGAAAGAATTGGTTATTTTGGTTGGAAATAACTTTTTTTATTCTATCGTTTTAAATCTCTTAATTTTTTGTATTTGAATAAAAAAAAAACTATTTGCAGTCGAATCTCGATTTCTCGAAAAAATTTCATTTCCCTACATTTTCACTATTAATGTAATGTAATTTTCCCTTGTTATCTTAAAACCTTTTCCCTCGTCGAATTTTGAATTCATGTGCCTGCGAAATGCAAGGCATTTAAATAATCATTATAAAGTTAAGATTTATTTCGTAAAGAGAAAATTTTCTTACGAAAACGAAAAAATTCTACTGACTTCTGTTAAATTAGACAATTTTTGTGTATTGCGAGAAAAAAAATTTTTTTTTCGATCTCGTTGGCAAGTCTCGGTTGCATGATTGAGCATGTGCAGTTTGTGGCTCCATTTGCATGTGGCGTACTCTTTATACACGTGCTCTTTTATCTCCTCTTGTTTTCCGAAATGAATGACCTTAAAAGTAATCCTCCATATCTCGAATTTTTTTCTGTTCCCATGAAATAAGAGATATCGAGGTTCGACTGTATTGAATAAAATTGTTTTGGGAGGATTTTGGACTGCATATGACTTGTATAAAAAAACGTATATTGCCATTGGTTATTTATCAGGTGTTTTTTGTTAAGTATTTAAGACCGAAGCTGCTGTACGACTTTATCATAATTTTTTTGATCCAGAAGTGTATAAATTAAAATTTGACATTAAGCAAAATATTTATATTTTATAATTTATTTAATTCTGTTTGATTGTATCCTCTCCAGACTGATGTCGTTGCATCTATCAGACAAGGTTGTCGGTTGACCGATTATGACAAATATTTGAAAAAGTTTAAGAGCACCAAAGCTTTAGACCATGTATTGAAGGTAAGAAACCTTATATGGGCTTAAATAAATGTCTTTAGCTGTTTTACAATATTTTAATTTGATCAAAAAACATTGACGGAATTTCATATACAGTCAAATCTCGCAACTGCAAACTCGTGTACCACGAATCCTGGTCTAATTCGAACTCGTTTTCTCAGTTTGGTTGGCTGGCTACTATTCTTATGCAATTTTATTAGCTCTACGACAAACTCGGTTTTCACTAAAACTCTGATAAGTCAAACCTACTTTCAGGTCAAAGTTTGTAGTATACAGTAGTTATGTACTGTGCAGGGTGGCACATAAAAAAGGTGTTAGAAAATGTTTGTCTATTACAATGTAATATGAGGTTATAGGTTCTTGTTATCATATTTATGCTAAAACACATCCTGAAATTTAATGCAGAAGTTTTTCAAAATTGTTTCCATCTGATGCAATCTGTGTGTACAGTCTTGAACTGGGGGGGTGTCTCGTCGGTTGGCTCGCTGATCGATGGAGTTAAGCAACTTCAGGCGCGGCCAGCTGCTGGCTGGGTGACAGCCAGTGGCTTGAGGGCCACTGCTGGGTTGGGTGGCTATTTGGGGCACAGCTGTTGGGGGACTTTAGTCTGACCCATTTGCTGAGTGACCAGTAATGGATGTCCAGCAGCTGGTGATAGCCACTGGTTTGTTCGTACGCCAGCAGCTCTTCCATCATGAATCCCCCGTGCTTCGGAGGACACGTTAAGCCGTCGGTCCCGGCTGCTACTATCGTCTCGTAGCAGTTGTTAGTTACTGGGATGACGCAAAACTCCCTCGAAGGAGTAAGTGTTGCAGATTATTGTTCTGCGATAATGTACTCTCTGTACAAGATAAGTACGGTCTTGAACTGAATTCCATTTGACGCTAAAAAGGTGTTAAAAAGTTTTGTCTACTGTAGTTTAATCATACGCCATAAATGATTTTCTTCATGATACTGTTCTAAACATTCTATAGCTCACTCACTGATGTCTCTCATTTCATTTCCAGAGAGATTCGTGCACTCGAAAATGATGTTCTTTAGAGTCACCATGGAATTCAGTACTAGGCTCTACACGCAGATTGCAGCAGATGGAAATCACTTTGAAAACCTTCTGCATTAAATTTCAGGATGTCTGTTATGGCATACATATATGTAACAAGAATCTATAACCTCATATTATGTCGTAGTAGACAAAAACTTTCTAACATCTTTTTTGCGCCATCCAATACAAGTGTAATTTCAAAACAAAAACAAATTTATATCAGTATAATTTCTGCACACGTTTTCTAACCATGTACAGTATTTATGTACATCATGTGCGCAGACTACCACCCTTTTTGTGTGGTTTCATACAAAGCCTTGCTAAGACGAACAGAGTTCGTGGTAAACGGGTCATGCATACTACGAAATGATATAGCATGAATTTATTAGTTTGCGGTAACGTATAAGTGGGGGGGAAAAGCAGCACAATTTTATTAATTTCGTAAATTTCAAAATTTATTTGATTTGCGCATTTTAACTTTATATTAATACACTATCTACCCAAAAATAATCGCACACTTTCAATTTTAGATGTTTTGTCGAATATCTAGAAAAATACTTGATGAATTATCCTGAAACTTCAGGAGTGTAAAGAGCATGTTACAGCTCGTATAATTCAGCTAAGGTTTTGTTCCGAAGGCAAATAGGGGACCAGCAACAAATTGAACAAAACAAATAATGTTTGGGATGACCCTGTTAAAAAAATAAAAATAAAATGGGGGGGAAAAAAAGGCTTGCAATGTGTTGTAGCTGTAGCATGTGATTGAGGCTTTTTAACCCAAACTACCGGGTGTCCCAAAAATGACTGATTGATTTTGAAATTCAATAAAAAAAAGACTGAATGCGATAGATATGCATTGTTTGCAGCCTTATGCTTAGGAAATGAGGGAATTTTATCCCACCAAATTTCAAATTTAGTTAACATTTCTACCAAGAGATGGCGCTGAAAACTATGAAAAAATAAAAACCTGTATGAAAATGTTGCAAGGACTGTTGCAAAAAACTAAACAATGACATTTTCAATGTAACCCCCATTTGCAGCTTGACGACGAACTATGGAATGGCGAGCTGAAATACTTCATTTTAACTATACCTGTTACCGATCGCCTGCAGCGCCATCTCTTGGTAGAAATGTCAACTAAATTTGAAATTTGGTGGGATTTCCTAAGCATAAGGCTGCAAACGATACATATTTATCGCATTCTGTCTTTTTTTTTTTTACTGATTTTCAAAATCCATCAGTCATTTTTGGGACACCCGGTAAATTCGACCCAATGCAATGCCATTTTCAATAAACTTGACAAACTACAGCAGAGAAAAATCCTGCAATCAAAATATAAAAATATTAAATATTGGATGAAATATGGCCATTTTAACTAAAATTTTAACTGCGCATGCACAAGCGTTACCAAAATGTCTTTTGCATAAATTATTAGACAAATATACAGGGTGTCTCAAAAAAATGTACTAACACTTTGAATGACTATAAAAACATTATTTATGAACATAGAGACAAGTTTAAAGGCTTGAATTACAGAAGACAAATGTCATTAAAGAATCATGTTCAAATTGATGACCGCCATTGTCCAGACAAAGCTGATAACGCGCACCAATGGATTCGCAAACGTCACGGAACAGTTCATTTGGAATATCGCGACATTGTCTTTCAATTTCCAATTTTAATGCATTAATTGTTCTTGGTTTTGTGTGATAAACTCTGTCCTTGAGGTATCCCCATAAAAAGAAGTCCATTGGCGTGAGGTCTGGGAAACGCGCAGGGTATTCAATGCTACCCCTTTGTCCAATCTATGTGTTTGGATAAGCTGCATCGAAGTGAGCTCTTACATCGCGATGGTAGTGGGGAGGTGCTCCATCTTGCTGAAAGTAAGCTAAGTTGATCTCCTGCCATTCTGTTACATTAGTTATACCTGAAAAAACAAAGTGTTAGTATATTTTTTGAGACACTCTGTACAGAGCTACTCTTAGAAAAAGCCCAAGCAAATATTGTGAAAATTCAGAAAGATATCGCTGATAGAATGAATTTAGCAGATAATAGTGGGGTTCTGCCCTGTCCAGATGCACTTGAAATTCTGATCATTCTAGTCAATGTTACTTGACTGTAAAGTGCACTACCCTATCAAAAGTCATGGGACATCATCACTTTAATAGAAACACTCAAAATTATACATATCTTAGTAAATTGTTGGTCCACCTTTTGCTGCTATCACAGCTTCTACTCTCTGGGGCATACTGTCCCCAAGTTTTTGATACATTTCGACAGGTAATTTTGGCCATTCTGCCATAAGTGTCTTGGACAGTTCGGTCACGGATTTCGGGCGTTCCGCACAAGCGTGCAATCGACGTTCCAACACGTCCCACAGATGTTCAATGGTGTTCAGATCGGGGCTCTGGGCAGGCCTGTCAGGTTCTCGAACCCCCCCTTTTCATCAAACCATGTGCCTACAGCCCTTGCTTTATGGCAAGGTGCGTTATCGTGCTGAAACAGAAAAGGGTCATTGCCAAAGTGCTGTCAGAGAGATGGGAGTGCTGCGTTGTCCAGAATGTCTTGGTAATGCTCTGCGTTTAGATGTCTGTCCACGGAAACGATTGCACCCAAACCATATCATAAAAAAGCATCCCCACACTGACCCTCTGCCGAACTTCACCGTGGGTACAACACAGCTTGGCAGATAACGTTCGCCATACCCAAACCCGTCCATCCGATTGCCAGATGGTGTAGCGGCACTCATCACTCCATTCAACCATTGATCCAGAGTCCAATGTCGTCGCTCTTTGCGCCATTGCAATCTCCTCGCCGAGTTGCTGGTGCTGATGTGAGGTTTGTGGACTGCCGCTCTGCCATTAATACCCACTGCATACAGTTCCCTGCGAACAGTCAGGGTGCTCACAGTTGTTCCCGTTGACTCTATGAACGATCTTGTCAGTGCATCAAGCGATGCGTGATGGTTTGCAGTGACCACTTTACGAAGAGCCCTTTGGTCTCTGGCCGACATGATCTTGGGTCTTCCAGTCCTAGGCGGAACACTTGTGGTGCCTTTCTCTTTCCATGCCCGGATGACGTTGTGAACGGTCAATTTCGGGCTGTTTAGGAGGGTTGACGTCTCTAACAGTTTTGCCGGCGAGATGGCACCCAACAATTGTACCTCTTTGGAAGTCTGAAAGCTCTTTTCTTTGAGACATTCTTACAGCATTCACGCAAGCATCATCTCATAATAGCATACTCTCTGTTATGTAGTGCTGGGAAGAATGCCAACAGGGAAATCGCAAAGGAATGTCTCGTTTTCATTCAAATCAGGGCTGTCCCGTGATTTTTGATAGGTAGTGTATCATTACAATCAATTTTTTTTTTGTTCATTCCCAATACTAAATAACTAGAATAATCTAATAGAATGGAGATGGATTTAACAGTAAAGAATAAATTTGTTTGTTGATAAACTAAATTTTTGAGTAACTTTGAAATTTATTTCAGAAATACGGTTTTAGAGAGCCTGCAAAAGTGGTGGGTGTCATGCAGGAGCTCATGAGGAGAGGAACGCTTTTATCAGCGATTGGAGGAAGAAATAGATATTCTCTGAATTCTTTGTTGATGTTTTTAATCAAGTAAGAGGTTTCGTAATGACAACCCTTTTTCACGGAGAATGAAAACAATCGAAGATGTTTAAAAATGCTCTTTTTTTTTTTTTTTTTTTTTTTTTTTTCAAATTCCTTTTAGATACGTACGAGACGGGAGATTTATGAAAACGTTGATAGACGTTGCCAACATAACCTTAGGTAGAAAGCCAGAAAACGTAATTGAAAGAAAAACAGTTTTTTCCCCTCCCCATTTGCTGGATTTCATTTATTTTTTTGTATTTGTAGATATTTATTCATCTTCACCTTCAAGTTGCCTCCGGGTCAAAAGATCGTTGCAGTCTTTGAAATTTCAAGTAAACCTGGAAATCAGGTATATGAAGGAGATTATGAGCCTGCGAGGAACTATTGAAATACTGCTAGCAGCAGCCAACTCGAAGGGCCCAAAAGGAAGCAATGCTATGGACTCAAATTTTAATACACACAATGCAGAATCACAGAATTCACCCGTTTTATGATTAAAAAGTATTTTAGCGTATACTGGTGTTTTGTTCAATTAATAGTTCAATTTACTTTCTTCGAACTTTACATTCTACCTGTACAGTGACACCCCCTGACAACAGGGTTTTACACAGTTCAAAACACTAAAAAAGAAAACTGGAGTCACATGCAGGCTGGCCTGGACCAACAGCAAAACGAGTGGTTCAGAGAAATCCCTGTCGCAAAGCTTCAGACGTGGCAAAATACCTGCGAGTCGTAACACAGCTGTCGGATATCTGTACCCCTTCTCACTGCATACAATATTTCAAAGAGGAAGCACAGGGCAACTGAGATGGCAAAACACCCTTTGAGTTTATGGCATCATGTCACCTTCTCAAATGAGTAGTCTCTTTTGCTTACTTTACTTTAGGGGTTTGGAGAAAACCCAGCCAAGAGCTCAGCGTGAACTTCTGCAACCAATTGTTAAGATGGTGGTTTTCCGTTACGGTGTGAGGTGCCATTTAGAGCACTGAGCAATCAGAGTGCAGTTAAAGCTCTGATGTGCATGTGTAAAAAATACATGACCGAAGAGCAGGGTGTCTATTTACTTGTTGGGGCCAAGTCCATTTTAAACTTCTACGATGTTCATTCAACTACTAGACTTTATAACCAACCAACTTCGGTTAGCTCAACTCCTGCTAAGCAAGTGAAAACGCATCATTTTAGAATAATTCCACAGGGCGAGTCAAAAGTCGCAGTACACCCTGTTTTTTCGAAAACCTTGCAGGAATTGGGAAATCTGAATATTCCAGTAAGGTATGGGTGAGGTGGTCTATCTTTTACGGTATGTACCGAACATGGCCGCCATCTTGAATCTAAGTCAATTTTTTTTAAATGGAAAGGGGGTCGTGTGATGTAGCAGGTAACTGAAGATGGCTTTGATCACTGAGAGAACTGAGGTCATTTTGATGTCTGGAGAACGAAGTTTCCGTGCCGTAGCTGCAGATTTTAACAACCGGCACCCAGAAAGACTTCCAATTTCACACAACACTGTCAGGTGCTTAATTAAGAAATTCCGAGAAACTGTGGTTGAGAAGGCACAGAGTGGCCGTACAATAAGTGCCACTGATGAGAAAACCTCAACAATGGTTTTGGCGTCAAGAGCCCATACACAGCACACGGCATTTGTCAGCAGAATGTGGAATCTGCCAGTCATCGATTGACAAATCCTTCATGCCCATCAATGGCATCCATTCAAGATTCAGATACTCTTAGCACCTAGCAGAGGATAAACCAGACTGATGTATGCAGTTTTGCACGTGGTATCTTGTTCAGTGATGAGGCAAACTTTTGTCAGTGGTGAAGTCAACTGTCACAACCACAGGTATTGGAGTGACCACAATCCACACTGAATGGAACCAACACCTTCTAGAGAGTAGGCCTACAGACAAAAACTGTATACATTGTTACATCATCATGCAGCCAAATTTAGGGCTTATTATTGGTAGTAATACGATTAACAGCCGCCGCTTGATGATGATGATTTCACAATGTATGACGTTTTTGTGTGCAGGCCTTCTGTCTAGGAGGTGTTGCTCAAACACAGGTAAATGTTGGGCAGTTTATTCAGTAAACAGGGGTGATGGCTTTAGTAATTTTTGTTAATTAAGAATGAAAATTTTAATCAACAATTAATTAAAATTTTTTGAATAAACTGCCCTCAGTAGGGACTCGAAAAACTGGCCAACTGTATGATCCCAGTACTGTAATATAAGGATTGGATAAAAAGTAATAGCAGCACTGCTATTACCCTGATCACATGACCTTGGGCTGTTGTGGAGTTGAGATCGAAAAGATCAGCTAGTGCACTGATTGGTAACTGTTATACAGGGTGGATACAAAAATGAGCCCCCCCCCCCCTTTTATTTTCATAACCGAAGCAGATATGTCAATTTTGACAAATCCAATGAATAGGAAGTTGTGGTTGACCCATCCCATGGTGCACTTTTCATCATCCAAATGTGCAAATTAGGACACATTCAATCCTATCTTAAAAACCATAACAGATGCACAAAAAATTGCAATTTAAGACTTGTTCAGCATGAAATTTCCAAAATCCAATGAACGGGCATAACACAACTGGGCACAGAACTTATGATGCCATTACATTGGCGAGCACAGTTGGTGTCACTCCTCAGCATGCTTCTTCAATACGTTGTACCATTCACTTGATGTGCTGCTTCTCGCAGATATCTAGGATTTCTTCTGCCCAGTGACAACTCCATCCCGGGAAAATTGTGCCTTGCCTGACCACAACACTTCGTCTACAAAGTTCGGGTTATCATCCAGGCAAGTAAGAAACCAGTTGCAAAAGGTGGACATGCCAATGTAAATCCGATGGCAACAAATGTGGTATGGATGTGCATGTAGGGCGTTGAGTACAGTTCTGTGATGGCATCCAACATCTGCAGCTATTGCTCTGTTGCCAAAACTACTGTTGTTGTTTCCTCGTTGCCTTGTGCCCTCGAATCTTTGAACAATGCGATGCCAACACAGATGCAGCATGTAGGTTTTGTCTTGCATCTCCAACAGACATTTGAATTGTTCTGTCTTCAGCACACATGCCTTTTATTTGCTTTTTCTCATCAAACTGAATGTTATTATGGCAATTTTTTGATTTGCATATTGAACATTCAAATGTCTTTGTGAAGTGCATAGGGGGGTGGACAGAATAATAGGAATACCTTTCGATTTAGACGTTTTGGCGAGTATCTAGAAAAATACTTCACAAAAAATCCTGAAACTTCAGGGTGTAAAGAGCATGTTACACCTCATATATTTCAGCGAAAGATTTGTCCCAAAGCATTTATTATTTGAATGCTCCTTGTATAAATGGTCTCTAGAATATATATGCATTATTTTTAATTCATCCATCAACCTTCTGCACAAAAAAAATTATAAAAAAAAAAATACATAAATTTATTCAATTACGTTCATGATTTTAAATATCAAAACAGATTGCAATAATTTTACAATAAAAATAAGATACAAGTGCAGTTTTTTTAAATAATGCACATAAGATTATATTATGTACATGTAAATAACTGCAATTTTGAAGAAGATAATGTCCATTGTAATGCTGGCTTAAAGTGAACAAGCCATATCCATGGAAACTCATTTTCCACGAGTAAATAAATAAATAAAAAAAAAATACCAACTTAAAACAATTCAATTTAATCGTTGCATTCACTAGTCTTCCATTCTCGTTTCATTGTCAATAAACTTCTCCTGAATGTTTGCAGTCTTAAAATAATCAAATTCTGCTCCGACAGCTGAAGAAAGGAGAGTCTGAATGTTGCGTTCTTCGTTTCCACCGTAAACATAGCCGCTTACTCGATCGATGGTCTTCAGGACTTGAAAAGTGCTTTCCTTATCCTGTGAAATAATCAACATTTTCGTTTAACAAATGAGAAAATTGTCAAAAATTAACTTTACATAAAACACACGAGATCTACAAGAGTCTCACACGTTAGGGTTAAAAATTCGATGTCTGGTGGCACTACTGAATAAATGTTTTATCTTCATTTACTGTATGGAAATATTTTTATGTAATCTAAGCTATGTTTAACACCATTTTAAATGTTTAAGTAAAATAATATCGCTTAAGTTTTTCAGTTGTGTAAAACAGTCTCATAATGTCAAATTTAAACATTGGAATGGAACAACCAAAAAGGAAGGGAAACTCTAATCCACAAGGAGATTTGAAATACCCGATAAGTATTTCGGCTACCAAGTAGCCATCTTCAGTGATGAGAGACAAAAGCCTTTGCGCTAGAGAAAATACGCTCTAGGCTTTATTCTCGGGAATTATAAGCAAGCAAAATACAGTCATACATTTGTAGATACCCTCTCATTGAAAATTATTCAACTGGTAAACTGGAGAAAAATGAATTCATTAATTACTTTTTTGTTGCTCAGTTTTAGTAATCTATCAATGAAAGTAATTACCGGTATATCAATTTTAAAGCACAATTATAACATCACGCCTTATCCAAAACAAGATGTTCAACAAACCTTTCTAAACATCCTACATAGTTAAAACAAAGGCTAAATAAACAACTTCCATACCATTATGTTCAAAGGAAGAAACGAAACCAGACTGTAATCTTCAATAACACCTGCCAGAGCTTCATTCAGTTTTTTGAATTTCTTCAAAAATGGGTCATCCTGAAAGAGAAAAAAATTGGCTTACAGTTTTCTTTATCTTTTAAATAGTTAAAGTAAACAACATTATTTCTACGCCAATTACAATTATTTTTCAATTTTAGACATAGTTTATTAAACAGCAAAACTTATTCACAAAGGAAAACACAAGTCTGCTTGAACGCATACACAAAAAGTATATGACGCCTCCACAAAGAAGAGAGTTTGCCATCCCTTGTGTATTCGCACAGGTAAAAAATGATGCAGGCAAGTCCACCGACATCACAGCAAAGCTGAAATGGTAATATGGGAGGAAAACACGTTCTACAGAAGGTTGGTTATGATCTATGGTAACGATTTGGAAGAGAGAGTTTATGAAGAAAACTCCACCAACAATCGTGTTCTATTTGGTGACTCTGGATATGGACTATTACCCTGCACGTTATCTTTCACGGTAGAAGAGATGTCTCCGCCAACAATAGTTCCATTCCTATTTGCAGGTTTCCAGAGACCCTCACTGGTTGTTGGATGGCATCAAATAATTCAAATCCACAGAAGTGAATCGGGGATGCATCTGATGACTCGAAGGGATATCATGAAAGGGCATAATGTGAACTCCAGTTACATCTTTCCAATCCAACATAAACTGAATGGTCGAGTTAGACATATAAAGTAAAACCTTGTTAACAGGAACTAGTAAATGCATGCTATATCAATTTGTAGTAAGTAATGTTTGTGGTAGTCGAGCATTTTTTTACCACAAATATTTGTTGTCTAAACGGGGTTTGCATGTTTATTTGATCTTTATACGTTTTATCAACAAAAACAGTAAACAAAAATGTAAATCTTATTTATATTTATTTAGGCCTACTCATTTAACATTCCAAAACAAAATCAACAAACTACAGTAGGCAATCAAACTACATGTATGTAATCTAAGGGTCATTAAATCCTTAACGATTTAAAATCATTACAACAAAATGAAAGAAAAAATACAGAACAAAATTTCAGGTCCCTAGGCCTTTCCGTTCAAATGTTATAGCTTCGATTGTATTTGAGGCCGCTAGGGGCCCCGAGGCCTATACCAGTCTCCTTGTATATTGTCTATAATTTTCAAGTAATGCATCGTAAAAATACAAAACTTTTTTATTATTCAAATGTTCTTAGGCTTTTTTATTATTCAAAAGTTCTTAGGCTTTTTTATTATTCAAATGTTAGAGCATGATTTGTGATTTGGGCTTCAGGGCCCCTGTCGAGACCTAAGAGGCTTAAATTAGTTTTTAGTGTATATTAGCTAAATTTTTTATTAAACTACCATAAGTATACAAAATTTCAGATTTCTAAGCCTTTTCGTTCAAACATTATAGCTCTATTTGTGTTTAGGGCCCCAAGGACTATATAAGTTTCAGTGTATAATAGCCAAAATTTTAAGTAACACACCATAAATATGCAAGAATTCAGGTTTCTGAACTTCTGATTAAAAAGTTATAGCTTGTTGTGACTGGGGGCTCAGGATGTTGAATCTGGCCTCCACCATTTACTGAGAGCAGGTTGCACCTGTGTCTTCATGTCTAATTTCGTATATGAATATTGCATAGAGCGCCATTCCATGCTGGTGGTGACCTTTTGAACTAATTTTTTTTTTGGTGGGTATGAACTTCCCATGCCCTCTTGTATAATATTACCAAGTATTATAGCTTTCGGTCCAGTAATTTTTTTTTTATGGCCATGTCAAAATGGAACTTTAATTATAAAGACCCTGTATATTAGCTAAATTTGTAAGTAATTTTCTATAAGTAAGCAAAATTTCAGATTTCTAGACCTTTTCGTTTAAAAGTTGTAGCTTTGCTTGTGTTTGGGGCCTCTGGGGCTCTGCTGGGACCTACATTACTTTTTTGTATACTTGTAATGTTTCTTTAGTACCACACTATGAATATACAAAATTTCAGGTTTCTAGGTCGCTCCATTCAAATATTATAGCTTCAATTGTATTTGGGGCCACGGGACCTCCAGCAGGACCCTAGAGGCTTATATCACTTTTCTTGTATATTGGTTTTATTTTTTTTAGAACCGCACTACAAATTTACAAAATTTCAGGATTTTAGGCCTCTTTGTTCAAAAGATAAAAAAGGAACCGTGAAATTCATACAAGTGGCCCCTGAGAGGCCCCAGGCCACCACCATTGTTGGGGAGTTGAGGAAAGGGGGTTTTCTATAGCAATAAGACTCGTTTGGGGTGACAAATTTCCCATGCCACCAAGAAACGCACCACAAAAAGGGTGGTGGGCTTCTATGGTGGCATCGTGTGAAAGAGGCCTTATTGTTTGTGTTCCTGGTATTGAGTCATTCTGTTTGGGGTAAAGAAATGAAAGTGGTTCGGTTTATACGAAGTTTTTTGAAAACCGAGCTAGCAGTATACAGGTGATCCAAACAAGTCAAATGAATTAGTTCATGCTAATCGAGGGTTCATTGTACACGAGTTCGCGTTTACAAGATTTTACTGTAGCTGGAGGCTTTGTCTTGATGCAACCAAATTTTGCTCGTCCTCTCCATACAAAGCGGGCATTCTCTCGCGAAAAATTTGACTGAGAACATGCTGCTGATAGTAAAGAGAGTTAACGTTAGCCTTCCTATCCACTCTTCGGATTGTACGAGTATCCCACAATCACCATAAACTTTTGAAAACTTTACATACATTCCTTGGACTACTTTTAATATGACTTCTCTCCACGTGGACAGTAGGAAAAGTTACAATTGTTGAGGTAGACATACGCTTCATCCGAAGTGACAACGTAGTTCCATCATTCTGCTGCGAGGTAACCCTCAGAGCTTCTGACCATTCCTCTTCCTTTCTTTTATGTGTCATAGCAGCAGCTTACGAACATGACTCTTTTGACGCTTTACCAGTTGCTAATCTTTGTTTATTATTTTATTTACAGTAGCCTGTGAAATACCTACAGTGTTTGCGATTCCTCTTTGAGTGCTTGATTTTCACTCTCGACTTTTCGAATGACCTGTCTGTGGTGTTCAGCTTGTGGGAACTCGAGGGATATTGCTGTTTCTGACTAGCTGGAATTAACACTTCCCGGGATTTTCTTTTTCTATTCAGTACTGCTGATATGACTTTCTTGTCACTATGGATGAATGCTGGATCTATCATTACGCCCGTGAAATGAAAAACCAGAGCAACCAGTGGAAACACACCTCTTCCTCGCTGCCGAAGAAGGCAAAGTCACAGCCATTGTCGGGAAAGGTCATGTTGAGTATGTTTTGGGGCTCACGAGGGGTTGTTTTGACGGATTATGTGCGGAAGGCCAGACAATCGCGGGAGCATACTACCGGGACCTCCTGCGGGAGCTACGGAAGACCAAGTAAAAATGGCGAGGCAAGGTGTCCAAAGGGGGTCAGACTTCTGAACGGCATATGAGACTATGCGCTTTGCAAGGAAGCTGGAGCTTGAAATACTGTCCCATCCGCCTTATTTATCCGATCTGGCCCTGAGCGACTTCTTCCTGAAGAATCCGCTTCGTGGATGGAGTTTCCAAGACGACGATGAGGTCTTCTTCGAAGTGGAGCAGTTCCTCAATAGCCAAAAGGAGGACTTCTATAAAAGTAGCATCCAGCGAGTCGTCCATCGTTGGGAAAAGTGTGTGGTCCTGGGAGGTGCGTATATGGAGAAGGACTGACACTACCACCGTGCAGCGTCACTCAGCTGACTGTAAGACTTTATGACTGCCCCTCGTATGTTCACTCAAAAGATATTTTAGGAGTTTGCCTTTATTTGAACTGCAAAGTGTTAACTCACATGCTAGGTAAAAAGAAAGAAAGCAAAGAAAGGTGCAAATAATATTCTACTTACACTAATATGATCCATTAAAATGTTTAAATCTAAGACTTCTGTATAAAAGTCTAAATTAAACATCAACCGGGCTTCTTTTTCAATCAAATCCGCTTTGGATAATACATGGACGTATGGCAGCTCCACTATCATGTAATAAATTAGATAAAAAGAGTATCTCCCGTTATCATATTTTTCATTACTTATACAGTAAAAATTCAAATTTTGATAACGCTTTCAACCTTGCATCATGGTCGTTAGAGACGTCAAAAGAACCGCGATGTATTTCCCTGGATCGGTGCAGTAATGCGAGTCGACCAAATGAACCCCACACAAATGGAGGCCCCATTTCACCAATTTTTCTACGATGTTTTTGACAGACGTGTGATGCGTATAGAGCTCCACTTGGCCAGGACAATCTATTATGACATACGAGTTCTTTAAGTCATTTAGCTTTGCTAAAAGCCAGTCGATATTAGCTTCTAAAAACTCCATGCTATACACAAGGCCACCGTTTGGCCCGAGTTTGAAATCTGTCATTACATCTTTCAGAGTAATTAATTCAGAAATGTCCACAGAACACTCGTAGGGCAAGTAGTCGTTTGCAGGATCTAAAAGCAAATACATTTAAAAAAATTATCATTTAGAAAGTAAAAATAAAAATTCCTGTACTTTTTAAGTTAACAAATAGAAATTTGATATTTTAATCTTATTTCAGAAATAAACTGCATCAATGAAGTTTATATTAAAAAAGATAAGAAAACGTGTTTTCTGCTAATGCTATGTTCGCACTACGCTTTGATCACGGTTTAGTAAGTGTGGTTAGATAATCAAGCACTTTCCATTCACGTTGCATTCACGGAAAATGACGGTTACCAAGCGAAATAGTGTTTTCTACGATTTTTTTTTCGCAATTGCGTCAATAGACGACAGTGAGGCTAGCAACTGGCTCCCGCAAGCATCAAACTTGCCTTCTGCGAAATACTATGAATGGAGCAGAATCTAAGATATGTGCTCATACACATGGCATTTACGTTTAGCCTTCCTCAAGCCTGAAATCAAAGTCATATATAAGAGCTTTAGTTTCCTCATGAGACCACTCGCTGCTGCGCTTTTGCTTGACCGCCATTTTTATTTTCCTGTTCGTTAGTGCTAACCGGGATATGACACAACTGAGCTGTAAATGCGGTTAAGTGACCGAAGCAGGTCACTCAGTTCTGCTTGACCATGATCAAGAGTAACAGTGGTTATTTAACTGTGATTAAGGCATAGTGTGAACATAGCAATAACAAGGGAACGTCTTGAATTGTACAAACACATTACAAGCTGTGAAGTATGGCGATGCTTGGTAACAAAACGCAAGCTAGAAAACAAAGCGAAGCTGTCGTTTCCAAATCTAGCTTTGTACCCATTCTCGCCTAAGGTGTGAATAACAATACTTAAGGTGTATGGTAGATGTTACCTGGGGTAAGTTACTCCATTAACAGAATAAGGGAGTCTTTTAGGTGTTGAGCCACTAGTTCTCCTCACTGAGAGGTCTCAGTTGCATTGAGATAGCTACATGATACGAATGCCACAAACTGGTTTTCCTAGACAGTTGCATAGCAACTGCATTTCCAAGTAGGTAGATAAGAGACCAAAGGGCTAGACTACATGAATATCTGGATTCAAGTCGCTTGTGTATTACTATTGGCATTAATGGCATTCCAGAAGCATCATAAATTATTACGTGGTCCTTTAAATTTGGAACTCCGAAAAAAACTGATGAAGGGTTTTGTATGGGGTGTAGCATCGTATGGTTCAGAAACATGGACACATCGTAAGCATAGTTCCCTCTAGATTGTGCACTAATTTTAATGGCATTGCAATAAAGTGCACAGAGAAATTTATTTCCCACGCACTCACAATCAGCCTTGAAGTGGGTTCTTTTTCTGTCATATGTGAAAGTAGCAATACCAGTTTGTTGATTTTTACAAACGAAAAAACATCCCATAAGAATTCAGTGAAAGAAAAAGAAACGTGTGTTTTGGGAAAGCATAGGAGAAGACAGACAACTGTTACGGGGAATCAGGAAGAGGCAAAGCAACTGGATCGGCCACATCTTACAAAGGTAGTGCTTGAAGGTACAGTTAAAGGGAAACTCTCCAGAGCAGTATTTATCAAAGTGGGCGATATTGCCCCATAGGGAGTGGTAGGATCATTAGAGGGGGCGTTAAGTAGCAAGTGGGCAGTGGGGGAGGGGGATTGTGATACATGCGAATGTCCGACTACGATGCAGTCGTGTGAGCTTACATAATACGAGGGCTCTTTATTTTTCAACCTCCAATGAGGCATAAAATAAAGACAAGTGTGAACAGCAAAATTACTTTTTGACTTAGTCATTGTAGAGATTGAGACATTTCTTATACATGTGGATGAGTTTTCCAATACCATCTTCATAGAAGTTTGCCACCAGAATGTTGAGATATGTCTCCACGGCGTCTTGAAGCTCTTCATTGGTGCAGAATTGCCATCTTCCTAGACCTTTCTTCAGCTCTCGAAAAAGATGGAAATCGTTTGGCGCCAGGCCTGGGCTATATATGTCAGATGATCTAACACTTCCCACTTAAGAAACTGAGGCCACTGCAGTACGCGATCGTGCGTTGTCAGGGATCAAAACAATTCCAGAGGACAGCATGCCTTGTACCAACGAAGAGCTTCAAGATGCTGTGGAGACCTATTTCAACATGCTGGACGTAAATTTTTATAAAGAGGGCATTGGAATGTACGAAGAATGTCTCAATTCTTACAGTGGCATGTCAAAAATTAACTTTGATTTTATTGACTTTAGTAATAAAATCACAGTTATTCACATTCCCCTTTACGTTATGCCCCATCGGAGGTTGAAAAAAAAATTGCCATTGTAATTACTTGTATCGCTGATGACAGTAGCAAAAAAGAATATTTAAAATTTATAAATCCTTTCACTTTTATAATTAAGCGATGATAAGAGCAGTTTATTATGCAAGCTCTTCACAAGATGCCAACTTCCTTTTTGATCCATCGCTATATCTTGCTTTCTCGCTCACTCCCTTCTCCCCGATCCCATGATCTGTGATTCCCAAATGAATTTTTTCATAATCTCCTTGATATTTGCAGAAACCTTAAGATGCGGGGATGGGTGTTACTAAATTTTGTAAACGCTGAGGGGGCGTTCATAGAAATAAGTTTGAGAAACACTGCTCCAGAGGAAGGAGAAGAATCAAACTGTTGGGTTGTTTGAAATCAGGCGTTTCATACGTCAACTTGCAAAGGATGGGGATGGGTGGAGAAAGTTTGGACCTGTCGAAAGGCAGAACACTCTTGATGATGATGATGATATTGTAATGACACTTGTTAGCTAGCCTAGGAAAGGGGGGGGGGGGTACTATTTGATTTAGAGTACATGTACCTTGGGAAAGGGGAAATGATATTCTGGATTATGGTGAACGGAGAAAATAGTGCAAAATATTGAGAAGTACTGTGCTAGATAATATTTGATCACTTTTTTGTAATGTTTGAAATCTCGAAACTCATTTCTTTAGTAATCAACAACATCTCAAACTGAGGGGCTTACCTAAATTTATCACGCATACATTTCGACCTAGACTTTTCATTAAATCAGTCATTCCATGGCAATAAGTAGTTTTGCCCGAGCCCGGAGGCCCTAATACAATCTGCCCAAAAAGTTTAATGACACTCATATTGAACGAACAATGATACTTTAGTGCAGACGATCGGAAAACGAAAAAGACGGCCTTAGCCGTCCACTAACGCAAATGATGCCTAAAGCATGCATTGGAGAGCATAATTGTCAACGATAACTTCATATAATCCTAGTTTTATTTTCTTTGTCTTCTAAAGCTGACGGATCGTTAAAAATGTCTCTTCGTTTTCTGTTTAAGACCTCAAACCAGGAATTTGAGGGATTCCAGTTGTCGTTGAGTGAATTTTATTCACATGCATAAACTGAAACCTTGTTCGCGGCGAGTTTCGCAATTTTGTCGCTGGTGGCGCCTTTACAATTTCCGTTTATAATTTACAGCTTTTTTCGATGAATAAAACGTAATTTTCGATCATTAAAATAATTTTTCATATCAATAAAATATAGTTTCGTTCAAAAAACGTAGTTTCATATTGAAAAATAAACATTCACATCAATAAAATGTAGTTTCACATAATAAAAATGTAAATTCGTTTCAATAAAACGTAAGAGAAGTTAGCGCCATCTAGTGGCAACTATATTAAACATTTACTTTAAAATGTCAACTGCTAACGAAAACTTAGCAACTGTGGTAAAAGCACAGTCAAGGCATGATTATTAGAAGTTAGTAATAATAACTGCTAACTTCTAATAACCATGGTTAAGGTAAAATACATTCTTACAAGATATAAAGAATACAGGTAGCGCCGTCCGAAAGGAAAACTGACTGTCGCCCCATCTGGTGTTGGTAATTGGAATATTGCCAGCTTCATGACGTCACAAGGACCAATCACCTGATCATCTGGGTCCGAACAACAATCCAATCTTCATTGTTTATATCCAAGATGGAGACAATGAAAATTGGATTGTTGTTCGGACCCAGATGATCAGGTGACTTTTCCACTTCGAGGCCTGTCTTTCTCGTTAGCCTCGGACCAATGGTTAAAAATTATTATGGGCATAGTATTAGAAGGAGAGAATAGAGAAACTAATAAATAATAGCTTGACAACCTATTTTGAGGCCAAAAAGATAGTACTCGACAATATGTATGGCTTCCACCCATTCAGATCCGCCCTCACCCCACCATCTCTGCTAACCGACGAAGTCTGGCACGCCAAGTTCTTGGACCTTAGAAAGGCCTATGACTCCGTGGATATCCGCACGCTAATCAGGAAAATGACACCTCCAAATTCCATCTAAATTTACCCGCTGGATAGAAGGGTACCTCCTTAATAGGAGACTCCAAATCGCCTCGATGTTCCCTGAATGCCTTTAGAACCAGAAAATTACCTAAAGAAAAGAGGTAGAGAACTTCACAAGAGCTAATCACTAAAAGCAGACATGTATGACATGTATCCAACATGTATGACGACATGATGCTGCAAGCCTCCAATTACATTGAGGACAGAGTGACTTAGAAGTTAAAAGATGGGATAAAAAATCTAAATTATACGTAAAAGTATGCAGGCCACAAATTATGAAGGACTGCAATAAAGCTACTGAACCTTCCCGTCGGCAGCACAGTGAAAGTGGTTTTTCCTTTCTATATATGCCATGACTGGAATAGTAAGTCCCCGCTTATTGTCTGTATTGGAGTGAACATATCAGATTCGAGAAAATTGCTGAGGCTATGTCATGAAATAGAGTTGAGAAACTTCAAAATATGGCCATTCACCTTCTCTCTTAATTGTTTGTTTGATACAGTATGTCGTGACTCGTAATCGGAACAAGCTCTCTTGAAGTAGGGGGTACTCTCCTTTCTGCATCACCAGTGTTTTTCACACTGGCCGGGAGAGTTTGACTGCTGTAAGATGGTAGCAGCAGCCAGGACCGACGGCTTTGTGTGCCCTCCGAAGCACGGGGGACAGAGATCGCATGCCACTGGATGGCCACGCTAAGCGATGCTTAACTTCACGACCGCGGCCTCTCCTTCACTAAAAGAAAATTTCAAGAAAGTAGAAACTGAAGAACCCCTTTCTGTTGATGAATGCCCTTCGAAGGTTATTCTTCAGTGAAGCAGTATATCAAAAATAAACCTCATCAATGGGGAATTAAAATATTTGAAGTCTCAAGCAAAAGTGGAATTTTGCACGATTTTGAAGAATATACACTGGAAAAGGCACTGTCAGTGAAACCAACTTGGGAATTAGCTGTGATATTATCTTAAAGACTAACTCGGACTATTCCAGAGAACAAAATGTCTAAAGTTGCATTTGAAAACTGTTTTTCTTCGTTCGTTTCAGAGAACAAGGAATTTGAAGCTGCTATATTGTTCGAGCAAACAGGATATCTAAATGTGCTCTGAATTTGGACACATTTTTGAAACTGCAGAGAGAGGAGCAAGCGATGTTAAAGTTGATGAGGAGAATGGCTTAGCTGTTTTAAGTGATATGATAATACGTAAATACATGGATTTGATGCCATATATCGGTGTTGAACCCTCTGATACAATCCCTGGCGAAAGTTATGGAATATGCATTGGTGATTATCAGAGTTTTGATTCCAGGCCCAACTATCAGCTTAACATGTAAGCAAGATGAAAAAGTGATTGCTCATTCTCTTTATTTTAAATAAACAATGAAAAATCAAATTAAGTAATTTCTGTTGGTAGTTATCACGCAGACCTTAACATGCATCACATTTGTCAGCACATGGTACCCAAAAAAAACTAATGGAAGAACAGTTATAGTTGTGTTGCAAAATCGCAGGCAATATCAATTCTGTTGACAAAGCTCCCAGTTTGTTGGGGTGCTTTCTTTTCAACCCTCAAACAAAAAGACAATCATCCACATGGTAAACAAGCTTGCCTACCTGACCATAGTAGTTCTGTGTTGACCACTCCAAAGGAAAGGTCATGTTTTTTTTTTGTTTTTTTTTTTAAATTGCAAAGGTCCACTGTAAATTCAAACTGGAAAGTTGTACAGTTAAAGAAATGTACTGTACGTGGACATCTGTGTGATGCCAATCGCTGCAAACGTCCACGTCTTTGAACCAACAAGTCTTGAGTGCTTCACCGATAGTTTCTTCTGCAGAAGTATCTGGCAAAACGCGGAGTAACTGTACTTCCACAAGCTCCTTGCTCATCTGGCATCGCCCCATGTGACTTTTACCTGAAATGAAGACAGCTGAAGGGGCATCATTTTCAATCAATCAGAAGAGATCGAGCTGGTTGTGACAGTTCTAAAGAAGTTGGTAATGAAAGGTGTACAGTCCACCTTCAACAAAATGTATGAACAATGACAAGTGTATCGTTGTCAAATGGCATTACTTCGAAGGTCACAGTGCTTAAAATATGCTGTGTCCCATACTTCTTTTTTCCGAAGCAAAGTTTGGGAACTCTTTGAACCTACCTCGTAGATTATTAATGGCACTGTGAAAATACGAAGGACAATAGGAGATAAAATGGTCAATCATCTTGTATGCAACCGAGAATTTTCAACGAAATTAAAATTTTTTTTCATGAATTCGTAATGCACGGGAATCGTCCAACTTCAATGGAAGTGACATCAAATATTTTCTTTTCATACGAAAAATTTCTTTTTACGAAAAAATCTTAACTCTAATCTTAAGATAACAAGGAAAAATTCCATTAATGGTGAACATGTAGGGAAACAAATTTTTCGAGATATTGAGGTTTTTGAGATGGCGATGTTCGACTGCATAGTCAAAATACTTAAAGTGGAAAAATTATAAAAAAGTGTTGTTGCCATCAAATGAACTAATCAGAGCTGGGCAACCACGAAATCAGAGCTGCAAAAGATGAGTTGTTCACCCAGCACCTGTAAACAAGAGATGCAAATTATTTGTAAATGTCAAATTGCAAATTAAACGTTTAAAATGTGGCTTCACGAAAAAAAGAATGTTTTATGCAGTATCATGAGAAACGGTTTTCACTGCATGGTTTGCATTACACGGTTTTTGCAAGAAATAAAGAAAACAAATAAATTACTGCGTTGTTTTTTTCAATATGGACCCACTAAAATACCTCACTCATACAAGACAAAAAAATATTTGGGAAATCAATTTTTTTGTGTTATTGCAAACATTTAAACGCTATAGATAAGGGGGGAGGGGGGATTTTTTTTAAAGCTCAGTTAATTTGGGCTGGAAAGGTTTAAATGTACGAGAAAGAATGATAACTATTTTTCATTTGTTACTGGCAACAGATGGTTTTAAACATTTATTAGAGTAGCTATCATTAAAATGTAGCAAGAGTTCTCTCAATAGGGTTCTAATAATTGGTATTCTTTAACTGCAGTTATAGCACCTTGCTGTTTTCATCAGTACCTACCTTAGCTAATGTTTTTGAGGAGCTTTTATGCCAAATGCAACCAATAAAAATGTTCTCTGCTTCACAAAGTGATAAAAGATTATTTGCTCTTTTTTAAAAAAAAGCTTTATTCAAAATAAATTAGTCCATTTAAACAATTAATCAGTATCCATTGCTTCCGTGACATTTTTTGTGAATTTTTTATATTCTTCTATTTTCCGTTGAATTTGTTTTGGTGTTAGCTGATAGTAATTTCTCTGATCCCTGGCCATAGCCTATTTAAATGAGAAATAAAATAAAATAACAAATCATTTCCATAATTAATTTCAATGTAACAACACACACATTTATGAATAGATAAATCCCAATAAGGTATTTCACAAATACATGTAAAATTTTATCTATACATAACATCTCCCACTAATGGACAACGTCTTATATTTGTAGCACTGTACTAAATAGGAACTCATTAACAAGTTTTATGCAACACACTAAACCTTATGGAACGAACAATCAATAGTTTACGCTGGTGGCAAATCAAATATGAACATCCAGTAAGAATGATCCTACATTGGAGGCCCATCTACTAATTGTGTCCTGTGTTTGGTGGCAGTCGCACCAAAGGAACCTGCAACCACAATCCTGCTTCCATGCGGCAACTGTAGACTCTTCAAGCTGAGAGATGTGGTAAGGTTAGGTTAAGTGCACAGCGCTAGTCACCAAGATGGTTTTTGAATGGACCAGAGAGGTGAAAGTTGCTCGGAAAAAAAAAAGCAAATGACGAGGAGGTTGAAAATGAAGAGCTTTCGATGAAGCCTAGTTTTCTAATGAAAGGTATCGAAAGACCATTACGTCGATAGGACAAATGCATCAACAATATCAGGAATTATGTTGAGAAATAAGAAGATAATAACTTGCAAATCTAGCTGTTTCAGTTTACTATCCCAATTATATTTTTTAAATCTCCATTTCTAACTTATATACTGACTTCCTTCATACATACATGCATTTACATCGATGATCGTATGACAGAGCGGAAATTTTAAGTTATGCCTCTTATGTTCAATCCATTTTTTTGATGGCAGACTAACCGAACAAATCGTTACTTATTTTTGGAACACCCGATATCAGCTAATGAGATTTGTACGCTATTTTCGCTGTTTGACGTCTTTCATCTTCCCAAATAAAATGTTGGTTCCAGCATGTTCCAACCATGCATTCGAACGACAATTGTCACCAGTTTAATGGTGGATTGATCACATGACTTGCTTAACACGTCACATCGTGTATACTCGCAGATTTGGCATATTCTAATATTTTGAGTCAAAGTTGTAGCAACTGAACTTGTTTTCAATTTCCTTTTAATTATGATTCTATCAAAATTTTCCATTAATTGTATTTTACAAACTCACCTTATAATCATTTCCATATTTTTCTATCATGTATTTAGCAAGTGATGCTTGTTCAGCAGGAACTTTAAATTCACCACTATGTGGCTCTTTTGAAATTTTTTCAAGTGCTGAAAAGAAATACGGAAGATAAATAAACAAAACACAATTTTGCTTTAAGAATTTATTATTACAAAATAATGTTGACATGTCACAACATAATGTTTATGTTCGTTGTGCTGAAAAAGCAGATTTCACTCTAATTCTTTTGCTATTGGATTTTTGATTTACTCTTAATTTGTTTTCCATTTAGGATATTGAATTAATGATGGAAAAAAGCAAATGCATACGTTTTTCTTCTACAAATTTAAACTGTCATAAAGCAGCACAAGCAGCTTGCAAAGTTAACAGCACATTTGGCCGTGGAGCAGTCAACAAATGTACAATGTAACATTGGTTTGAAAAGTTTCATCATGGGGATCAGAGCCTTGAAGACACAGAAGGTCGTGGGTGTCTGGTTGGTGTCAACAATGACAAATTTAAGGCAAAAGCCATCCAACAATTTAGGACCATTTGGAAAAGTCAAAGAAGCAGAATAAATGGATTCTCCACAAACAAAACGACAATTAAAAAAAACAAAAACAATAATAATAATTGCAGTCATGAAGCGTGTTCTAACTTCTTTTGTGCAACAAAAAACGCTTTTCTGAACTGTGTTGTAACATGAGAAAAATGGATCTTTCATGACAACTGGCAACATCCAGCTCAGTGGTTGAATCACAAAGTGTCAAGAAGGTTTGGTGGCGACATTTCCCAAAAGAAGATTATGGCGACTGTTTGGTGGCCTTCAGTTTTCTGAATCGTGGCAAAACCATTGTTGCAGTGGAGTACTGTCAGTAAATTGATACAATAAACCCAACACCACCGTGTATCTAGCAGTGGGCAATCTCTTGCTCACTTGTTTCAGCATATGATAACTTCTTGCTGAAGAAAAATTTCAAAGACCAAGATACTGCCAAGATGTCTTTCCAGAGCCCACTGATTCCAGGACATCAGAATTTTTATGTTATTAGGATAAACGGACTTGTTTCTCATTGGCAAAAAAAAAAAAAAAAAATGTATAGATTGCAATGGTGTTTACTTTAAGAAAGTTACGTTTGAGATGATTTATACGTGTGTTTGAAATTAGAAGTAAGAAACTGATACTTGTCCCTAATGGCTTGCCACAAGGCTCATTTCAAAAAATCATGTCACCATTATGGAATTTGAGAATGCATGCAAACTGTATTCAGTTCCTTGTATACTTAACCATAATGAAATTTACATGAAATATAATACCTCAAGTATATTGCGTATGCAGACAATAAATCCATTTAAGTTTTAATGTAAATCTAGTACAGTTACTATATTACCTTCAGCAATATATTTCTTTGTACAACGTGGTTTTTTAATTTTCTTCTCCTTTTTAGAAATTACTTCCTAAAAAAAAAAATAAATGAAAATAAGACAACTGATTATTTATAATTGCCACCTCTTCCACTATGTAAAAACCAGTTACTGTATTTCTCTCACAATGACAATTTTAATACAAGAGATAGAAGCATAATCTATAATCTATCCACTATGTGTCATTGTTCTATACAAGTACGTTGTGTAACGAATATTTCTATTAGAGATTGCTTTCTACCTTGTCCTGGTTTTTTTTTCCCCATTTTGCAAATGATGTATGATGATCATTTTTGTGGAAAATGTAATGAACTGCACTGACAAATTACAAGGTGTATTCAGAAAATAAGTCCCTTTTTGAAATAAAAACAAAACTACTACAGTAATAAAAACATTACATATATATTTTCAAAATTTTTTCTATATACCTTTAACTACTTTTTCCACTAGTTTCCAAGTTTATTTAAACACTTATTATAGCACTCAATGAACTTCTGCAAGCTCACTTCATACAAGTCTGCCAGAGGTGAGAAAAGTCACGCAGTTTTCACTTCTTCACCGTCGGCAGCTTTCGTTTCAGTGATGATGAAGACGTGAAAACTGCTTGGCTTTCCTCACCGGTGGCAGACTTATATGAAGTGAGCATACAGCAGTTCACTGAGCACTACGACAGCTGTTTAAATTAATGATGAGTCAGTTTCGATTACCAAAACTGAACTTTCAGTTTTTAGTAAAAATCGTAACAACCGTTTTTAAAAATTTCAATACGGTTTTTACGCGATTTCACTTAAAGACACAGTCAGTGGATTTTAGTGGAATTTTGCAAAACTTTAATGTCAGATCCGCTAAATTTAACGGAAAATCCACTGAAATTTAGCGGATCCAATATTAAGTGCGAGTTGGTAACACCAAAAATGAAACTTAAAACGAGAATTTATGTAATTGTCAACGCAATGAGTATAGAACGAGAGTCGATATGAGAGTTTAAGTGTATCATGTGCACATTTTTTCAAACATTTTCCGCCTTCAGTGGAAACTGGTTTAAAATGTGACCATAAAGGCTAGCAAACGTGCAAATGAAAACAAAGAACGAAATTTAAAAAGTCAACAAACTGATTCATCAAATCATCGCTAATCACTACATGATGAATAATTTGCTAAATGAATCATTAAAATCTATACACTTTATTTTGTGAATTTTATAGAAAGCTATTGTTTGCGATACTAACTTTGTTACCTTTTGATTGTTAAACTCCTTGCTACAATTAGTTTGTGAGCGGCGATAGTGACCTATTATTTAAATCCAGAGCTGTTCCAAAAAATTCAATATCAGATAACAAAGAAGAAATCTAAAAAGTGGTACATGGGAAACTGTGTGGACCCCAACACTGTACAGGAGACGAGGCGCTTAGAGAAGCCAGTCAGTTCTGACGGATATCTGAAGTTAGTCTGAGTACAACTTCTTGTGAAGGGATGGATTAAAGAAAAGAATCTGACCGACATACGACCAGGAAAAACCCTTCCCAAATGAACGCAGCCATGAACAGCATTTGAATTACCACACCAGCTGAGAGAAAGCTGCCATTACTACTATTCTTTTACGCAGCCTTCTCTGATGTATAAATAACTAAATAGAGAGAATAGACTTAAAAACTCTGTGGATAGTTGAATACATAAGAGATGAAGGAAGGAAACTCCACTTGTCTACAAACATAAGATTTAATACACCATGATGTAATTCCCCACTTACAGATACTACACGTTGAAGGCAGGGCGATACTATAGAGAAACCAAAGTTATTTTATTCTGGAGCCATGAGCGCAATGTCGTTCTAAGTGACGAATTTGACCGACTCGCAGATGATACAAATCGAGACTTTCCATCAGCTGTTAACTGAGCAGAGCAGATCCAATGTAGATGTTTATAGCTTATGAACGTCTTTAAGTGGTAACAACCTATACTAACACAATCCCTTCCATTCCTGCTCCTTCCCCTTATTAGCAAATAAGGACTGTGATGGCATCCATAAGAAAAAGAGCTCTGCATTAGGTGTTACAGTTTTAACAAGGTCGACAGCAGAAATATCCCTCAGTAAGATAGAACAGGGTTATCTGGAATTTTATCATAAAGCAAATTGACACTGTAGAAAATTGGTGCGCATCATGAGGAACTTAAAGCCAAATGGGATAGGATTTTAAATCTTGTCATTTCTCCACATTATCTATTCCTTTCAATGAAACGATTATGGATCGGTGAAGTCCTAATGTAATTTACTAATAAGGATCACCATTCCCTTATATTTCCTTTATCTTACTGTCGAAGAATATTAATTTGTTTGAACCATACTGGACATTAATTAGATTACTCTAAACAACAACAGATTACAAACACCAAAGCCTACCTTTGTTGTAGGAATTCTAAACACTTCATTGGGATCGGCAACTAATCCCATATTGACTAAGTTTGCTCGTGTTCCTTTGCTTGCATCCCATGCATGTTTGATATGCACACTGAAAATAATAAACAAAACCCATTATCCATACAAGAAAAGAGAAAAAATTTTAGAACATGTGCAGTAATTAACCAGATGATGTCAGAAGCATTAATCTTGAACCAATATAAACAGAAATGAATAAAAAATAAAAGACTGACATAACGATTCTCTATGGATTAATGCGTAAGAGATGAATAAGGCAATTAAATGGGGGGGGGGGGGGGGATGGATAAGCTGGGAGGTTGTTACTGATCTAAAAAATCCTTACTGAAGTTTAATGTAAAGCTGGTAAGTACAATTTATTTTATACTGAGAGCAAAGAAAACTCATAAAGCTCCCTCCAGGCAAATAACAAAAGTTCAGGCACACTCAAAAATATAACTTCAAACACAACATGCCATAATTAAATTTGTCGTAACTCCTTCACAGGCTGTTGGGATCAATTTCTCTCTTATACAAAAACATGATCCTTGATGACGCCCTACAAAAAGATGTGCTGGGTGATGTTTCAGTTTTTGATCTCCTATAGCTGCACGGCCAATCCATCAATGTGGCAAATTCATATTCAGAGTTGGATTAAGGGAATGAGCTAACCATGCAGCCATGGTACATGGAATTTGCCTTAGACACAAAATTATCTTGGGGCCTGTCCAGTAATACTGACTGTGACTAGCTAGTACGATCGGTCACACCAAAAGCTATCCTAAAAGTCTCGACCGCAGCTTCCTGTAACTGACCGAGCTGTCCTGAAAGCCTGATATTCACAACCGGAAATCAAAAATTTTCCCCGCAACTGCCCAAAAAATTTGTAAGAAAGTTGTGGCCTGCAGAACTTTCAATATGGCAGAGCAAGTACTCTCACACTTTACAAATGTGGACACTGCAAGCACACTGTTGCCCATTATCGCAATCTGTGGGCAAACAGAACCCCCAAACAGAAGGTAAAACAGAAAGTGACTTCTGTATATTCATACTATATACTTAAAAAAAAATGCTTGCTTTCTCCTATCATAAGCACGTGTTAAGTATCGAGAGGCTTCGCACGTTTATCGCTTTATCACTTGAAAACTTGAGGGAGAACGTTCATTCACATAAGAATAATGATCATTTTAAAATGTTCGTTCAACTAAGAATAATGACTCTTTACATATAATCACGCCAACAAATGTCGTATTGGCTTGATCATGTTCAAGGAGGCACCAGGAGTATGCAGAGGATAGGGGGGGGGGGGATTCAATTGACGAATCTGTAGCAGTAGTGTTTTTCGAAGAGGAATCGGATGATTCACTACTTTCAGACTCGATGGAAAAATCCGTAACCCGGGCGATATCTTCTTGCAATTCCACTAGACCAGCCAGTGCTAAATTTTTATAATTATGTTGTTGTGGGCGAGTTGAAATGAAATGCCATACAGAAACGATCGCACACAACTGCTATGTCCTATAAATCCTTTCGCGTGATAGCGACTGAAATTGATCGTATCACGTGATTTGACCAGTGGTAGTCGGATGAGGTCGGTATTACTGGACAGGCCCTTAGTCAAACCCTGTTCAAAACTTTGATGTTTTTTTTGTGATTAGAGATTATCCCTTCTTTTACGGAAAACCCTTAAGAACACAGTAACTCTTCAGATTCCATAGATCACATCCACACTAGACGATTATGCAAAGTGTTACTATGCCTACATGTACTGTTTCTATTTTTTTTTTTCAGAAAGTGACTGAAAATCTAATTCTTCGTTTGTGCCATCTCTGTGCTGCGACTGGCACACATTTTGAATCGATTGTGATGTGATTGCAATGGCTGCTTGCAAAGGACAGTTTATAGCCTATTTCTCAGATTCTGAACTCAGACTACAGCGCCATCTGCTGACAACATTTGTAACTGATTTTGACAGTTTTCAAAATAAAATTACCATTTGTCTCATTCTTCTATCAATCTCAGTTTCAGAGATATTGGCTAAGGTCAAAAACTCTCACCAGTGAGAAGAGTTAGCGCTTGGTCGGTCAGAAACGCGAGTTAGTGCTGCTATGCCTAACCGGTTAGTCTCACCGTCCTCACCGAGAAAAAGACGGTTAGCCCAGTGAGAAATTACGTCATCATTCTCTCACCGGTGAGGGTTTTTGACCTTAGCCATATATTCTTAAAATCTGAGAGTCCTTTGTGGCACAGCATGTCCTGACAAATATAAACAAGCAAGCTCACATAATGGCAACATTCTCTTGACCTGTTATCAGTATATCAAAGCATTCGTTTGTGTCTGCCACAAGGTCTAGTAGGAAATAAGAACTAGAGTTAACGCTGCAATATATGGTGAAGATATTAACTTGAATTCTGCGATCTGGATTCGAATAAGGAACCACGATTATCCATTCCACCAGATTCCGTCTATCTTTTTTGAACTTGCTTGCACACGCAGCAACAACTCTCTTCTGCCTTTCTTTTTTCTTTTTGTAGAGGACCATGGTGCGACTGACAGTGAATATTGTTTTAGCATCGCAAATACATGTTTTCGTTAGAGGTTTTGTCAGTGGTCTTCGTCTAGTCTGGACGCACAGTGATAAATTTTCCGATTTCTAGCATTACATAACGACTTCCCTGTTTTACGATCTTTGGTTGAACCGAATGGTCTAAGGTAAAATGAATCGCTGCGAATCTCACCGAATCTGTTCCGAATCCCATATTTATGAATCCTGAATCTTACTTCAGGAGCCGATATCTTGACCCAGATTGTCGTAAAAAACGAGACAAGAAAAAAGGTTCCTACATCTGGCTATGTATCTCGGAAAATTCGTTGAATCTTAAGTAAATCTTACACGAATCTTCGTAGAATTCGGGGGATTCTGGCAAAGCTGAATCCGTTAATAACTCCCTGAATCTTGATCAAATTATCGAGATTCATGAATCTTTTCCATAATTTTGTTGATTGTCAGACCCCTCGGGTGGAACGTAATAACAGGGTTCGATTGTTATATTTACACTTACCACTGAATCGCCGGCAGTTGTTTTGATTTTTTCCAAAGTTTCCTCCTGTTGGCTTTATAGTTGAATTTTTTGCGTAATCTTCGCTTTTTCCCCGCTGCACGACCCATCTCAATTAATTATAATAATAACTGAAAATGAAGAACTGGCAATAAACACGGAACACGTGTGCCAGTGCCATCCACATCGAAAAGATCGCAAGATCGCTTTGACAACATTCGTATTCAACTTTTTCTGAATTGAAAAATATAACAAGTCTTAAAATAATTTTTAATGCTTATAAAAATTAAAATTAATGTATTACAAAAAAATTATATATAATCAGGAATATATAATTAATGAACTCAACCAGAGAGCATTAAGGGTCATCAAAACGGTGGCGCCCTCGCTTAGCGTTAATAGTGTAAGGGCCACGCCCTCGCTTAGCCTAAATAGGCTGTGGTAAGGGCCAGGATAAGGGTTGAACAAATTTTCATAAATTATTTACACTGGAAATTAAAACAAAATTTGTTTTTCGTGTGAAAATGATATAAACTCGGGATTTTAAAAATATCGTTAAAATTAAGCAATAAATATTTCCGAAAAAAGAGGTTTTCTTCATCAATTCCAATAATCAAGAAGAGATGAAGGATGACCCTCCCCCCCTTCATCCATCCCTGCAATAACCTATTTGTTATTTTACAGTTGTTACAAATTGTTCAAGTTTTTTAAAAGGATGGACCCACAAAATTTTTACAAAATTAAACAGTTTTTCACAAGTTTTTGCAAAGGATGGACCCACCCTTCATCTTTTCTTGGCTCAAGTTTTTTACAGTTTTTACAAATTGGCTTCATACAGTTTTACCAAGAGCTCATAAGGAGTCCTTATGAGCTCTTGGTTTTACATGAGTTTCATACATTTCTAAATAGATTTCATACAATTTTAAACGAATTTAATACACTTTCAAATGAATTTAATACTCTTTCAAATAGATTTAATACATTTTCAAATGAATTTACCGGTGAATTACCCTCTCAGTACAGAAATACGGAAGAATAAATATATTTAGTATTACTCTTATTTTAATTATTATTAATTTAGTTTAATTATACACTGGTTAACTGTTAATCTTTTTACATTTGTGTTACTGATATTACGATTTTGTTTTCTCTAATTAAATTAAAATAATAAAAAATAAATTTAATGTAAATTTACTAAAACCATTTCAATAAAAATTGTTTTTTATTTTTTTGCTAATTAAACTCCATTTACACTGAACTAAAACACACATTTATTTAAAATCGTATTAAATTCGTTTAAAATTGTATTAACTTCTTTTAAAAATGTATTAAATCTATTTAGAAATGTATGAAATTCATGTAAAACTGTATTAAAAAAAAGGATTCCTAAAAAAAAGAAATCTTCATTGTAATTAAATAATGTTCATAAAATTTCTGCATAATGAAAGAAAGAGGTTAGGCTAGGTTAGGATAAAATTAATTCACTCGCATCCATGTTTTGGAAAAGTTATAAAATAACAAGAATCTGAATTTCCAATTATTTTTTTTTAATTTTTTTTATTTTAGAAAAAATAATTTTTTTTTAACCATTTACTTAATGTGCATGAACAAAATTCAAAATCCATTGTAGGACACCGAAAAAGAAAATTTGTAAAGATGCAGCAAAAAATATTATTGCAGAACTATAATTAAATCTTCGATTTCCCCATTCCATAAAATTTACTCTTGGCAAATAAAAAGAAATGATTAGAATTTTAATTTAAACTCTTGTTTTAAATTATTATTATTATTATTGTTGTTGTTTGTCAAGAACAGATGAAGAGGGGGGGGGGGGCTATTCATCCATCCCTGGTAATGTATTTAATACGAGGGTATGATATTTTAATGCAGTATTTCTAATAGTTATAAAACTGATACAAAAAATTCAGAAAAGTGTATTTTTTAATATTTTATTTTTTTAATATAAATTGATGGGGTATGTTATTCAGAAAAGTGTTTCTCCAGTTCCTTTTCTCCAAGAGCAGAGAATTTTTAGTTGGGTTAGGAAATTTAGGATTTTTTTTTTAAATCATTAATTGTCTGACTCAAAAATTGTTTTATACATTTGCAGACTATACCATTTTTAACTGAAAAACGATTTGTATTATTTTTTAAACATTAAACCTGTGTGAGGAGAAAAATGAAAACTTAAGATTTTTTGCCGATATGAAAACCATAGCCAACATGATAGGGAATGAAACAAGCTACACGATCATGTTGGCTATGATGAAAACTATAATGAAACAAGCTACACGATGGCGCTACCATCGTCCATGGCGTCTATTACAAAAGAAATCAAAATAGTGATCAAAGCAGAGACGTTTGACCAATGTTTGTAGTGTAAACAACTCTGGATCAAAGCTTCGGACACTACCTTACTCTTTCATACCTGGTAAGGACGCCTACAGTCTCTCTGTAGACGGTTAAGTAAACGATCTCTGGACGCCTACCTACTTAAAACTATGATGTCGGCCAACACGAACGAGATCTACGCTGAGTCGGATATGGACGCCTTCGTCTACAGATACTTGATCGAAAAGGACTGCCACCTTGCTGCCGAAAACTTCCTGAAAGAACGTGGGTTAGTCGCAGTCACAGTATGCTCCGAGAGTCCTCAAGGATGCGTACAAATAAAACGTGAGAGAACAGATGATAATGGGGAATTGATCGGAAGTTTTCGTTCGGACGAAATGCTTCTCGCTTCCGCAGAGGCCGCAGTGGACAGTGTAAATTGTTCAGAGAAACCCCACGGGTGTTTAAAGAACCATGTCCGTGTTGAGAAACCATCTCTGAGCAAAGAATATGCAGACAGCAGAATGGCTTCATCAGCGAAACGTAAACGACACTCGTTATCGACGGAGGATAAAGTTAAGGTTTTGCAGGCACTGCAAAACAGGACAACGAGGGACGTTGCTATTGAGTTCAACTTAGGGTATTCAACAGTAAAGAAGATAAAGAGCAATGAAAAAGAAATTTTGAAACTAGCTTCCTGCGGTGATAACCTAAAGAGAAAACGGAATAGAGAGAGCCCACACAAAGTGGTGGAAACTGCATTAATGCAATGGTTCCATCAAGTAAAATTACACAATGCTCCAGTGAATGGACCAATTCTTTTAAAGAAAGCTAAACAACTTGCTATCACTCTTGGTCATGAGAATTTCAAACCATCGAACGGTTGGCTAGAGAGATTAAAAGAACGCCGTAACATTAAGTTTTCTAGAGTCTCCAGAAAAAGGGTTGCAGACGATTCAGTAAATAGTGATCACGGGATGCAAAATGTTTTGATTGATGATTATGATGCAAATGATGTTTGCAATGCAGATGAGACCGGTCTTTAATGGGTTTTTAATTTTATATATTCATGTATGTGGAATAGTAATTTTTCTTCTTTTGGTTGTCATATATTTTTATTATTAATAAATCCCTTATAGAATATGCTTGTAAAAAGAGAAATGTTGTCGCTCGGGTAACGCAGACCAATGATGAAACATCATCTTGAATGAATTTGCCTTATTCATGTGCTGAATCCGAATCTGCTTTTAGATTTTTTTTCTGTCACGGCATGCTTCCAAGTTATGCACGTAGAGACTGCAATATTAAAATAATGGGTGTGAGGAGAAGCGGCTGCGATGTTAACATACCCATATTTTTAGGCCACAAGAAATGCATATATCGAGCCCCAAATTCTGAATAATTTAGAAGCGTTTCATTGAAAAACAAGAAATCTGTGTGTGATAGGAAAAAACTGAGGTCAGATACAAATTCAGCACATGCAAAAGCATAAGTATCGGCTCTTAACGTTAAAGATAAATTTAAAAATTTATTTTTTGTTAGCCTGTGTAATTCGTTAAGTAAAGCCTGTTTCACAATCAAATCGTCCACATAAAGCCTGTTTCACAATTAAATCGCCCGCATTAGCCCCAGTGGATCCGCCAAGGAAGCACATACAAGTATCTCTGCTTGCAAAGCGGGCGATTTAACAACTTTCCGTTTCCATTTCACAATTAAATTCACGGCCGCATTAACTGTCTTCTGATTGGTTCATTCCCAAACGATATCAACATCACACAAAATGGCATCTTGCAGCGACCTTCGTCGCATTCATAGGCGAAGGCTGTTTTTGACAGCAATATTTTTTTAAATCACCTTCCCAAATGCCAATTTCATATCGACGGTGTGTTAACTCAATATGGCAAGAAAGATGAGCCGAAAATTGACGTTTTCTGATTAATTGAAGCAGTTGTGGATCCATTTGAATTGAAAATCTGCCCGCAAAGCAATTGCGGAATCCGCTAAATTTCTGAGCCAGCTTGAATTGAAAATTCCGCCCGCAAAGCAGTTGCGGAGAGGAATGCGGGCAAATTCTGTTAATTATGAAACTGCAGTCCGTGCGGAAAATCTTCCCCTTGCATTGCGGGCTCCGCATCCGCCTGTTTTCCTCCCACGAACTGTAATTGTGAAACAAGCTTAAGCCATGGCAGAGTTAGTGAAGTAAATTGGCCCTGCCAATGGCATAGATTACTTATACACAGATGTGACAATCAAAAGTAGCGGAAACTGTTTAGTTCATTGTTTAGATGTCATAGATTGTAGCAATGCCCCAGGTTGCCACCGGGTGTACTGTTCGAAAACATTGGCTTTTACGTGTGTTTTGACATTTAATAAAGAATTTTTGTATTTAAATTCCAAAAGGACATACAGTGCTCCCTCTATATAATGGCACTCTACAAAACGCCAAATTTTTAATGGCAAGTCCATATAACGAAGTTTTTTCTGTAGAGTCCCGTTATATATAGAGGGAGCACTGATTATACTTTTTTGTGGGGCAGAATGTCTTTCCATTTTTCTCCATAGGACGTCCTCATTTGTCGTATCTGTGTAATAAGTAATCTGTGGCCATGGTTTTATTAATAAGCACTTCAATCAACAAACCATGACGTAAGCACTGGTTCAGTGGGATATAATTCCTTTAGTACAATCGATTTTAGCCCTGCTTTAGCAGGAAATTTTTTTTTGAGTTGGCAACATTACACTGGATCAGGTTGTAGTGCAAGGTGACCCTGTTTCTGACCTATCATTGTTTTTTTGTTATTTTAATTTCAATTATTACAATTCGTTCATTTTTTTTTTTTTTTTAATCAATTCAACAAGCATTCATGTTATAGTCTCTCCAACGAAAGAACTGAGGACGCAACTGAAAAGTTCAGTCCACAAAACACAAGGGTACTTTACAAAACAAATTCTTGGCCTCTCACATTATCTGCTGCAAGAATAACTTTAATAACTGTCACTATGCAGCTGCTATTCCGTTTTAAAAACTGTCACAGTCAGTCCTTTTTAAGACACTGTAGATATTATCCAAAATGAAATTATTTCACAACCCCCAACAACTTATTAAAAGGAATCGTCAAACTAAAATTCTAAAGCTTTAATGTCAATTGGAGGCACTGTTGACTGTAGACAGTGATTAATATGAGCTGTATTAATGAATGATTTTATGCTTCTTGTAAATGTAAAAGATAAAATAATAATTAATAATAATAACGTAAAATTCATCAAGGATTTGAAGAGAATTGAAGAAATTGTAGATCAACGACATCTCTTCAGTATTCGCAATCATAATTCTTCACACTTCCACCATCTAAAAGTCTTCCAGTTCTTCTTTGTTCATCATGCTTTCTTCAGCTTTGCAACCATATTTCAAGTTCTTCACACTTCAACCATCTGCTGCTCATATACAAGTTTTTCAGTTCTCTTCAAAACTCTCATCTTTATTCATTGGTGAACTTTATTATTTTTATTTAATTATTATTTTATTTTTGCCATTTATAAGGAGTATAAAATCATTCATTACTAATCCATTAATTAATGTATATATGTTACCAGCAATGTGTTAAATTTGGCATTGTACAGAATGCCCAGGGAATATATGGAATGACTAAAGTTTGTAGGCAAAATTCTATACGATGCCATAGGGCCAGCAGTTAGAATACTCCCGCTACTCACCAAAAATTAACAAAAATTAGTGGACAATGTAATAAGGCTAAGATGATTACTAAGAACAAACCACAGCACTATTGGCTGTTGAAACGCCAGTAGAGAACGAAATTAATGATATCAGTGCAACCATACATTTGGAGCATTATCTCCAGTTTCTATTTAATAATTTCTTATGCGTGTTCAACTTTTCTGATGGTTTGCAAAGAAGGGATTCCCAATCTGGAGCTAGATGCCCGCCTTATCATTGGGCCTCCATCTTGACTACCCTTGCAGTCTTTAAGAACACCTGATGACAGCCTTGCTGTACTGTGTTCACAATGGTTCAATCAATAGAGGCAACGAGCGTGATACTCATGGTTCCTGATTCGAATCCAGTTCGTGGAATTTTTTTCCTTCCATTTTTTCTCACATCATTACCTTATGCTTGGAGCTTTATCTCCAGTTTCCATCTAATAATTTATTTACAAAAGAAATATTTAGCTTGTTAAAAAAAGGCGTTAGCGCTATTCAGTTTTATGTCATGTATTCTGAATTTTTGGACTTGCTTCATGAGGGTGATTTAGCCATTGGGAAGGCAGATGAACTTTCGCACAAGTATAAGAATATTACTAGTTATGATATTGAATTGTACCATTGTGAGCCAAGCCTAAAAAAATTGTAAAAAAAAAAAAAGTATTGTGGTCAAGACTATAACAGCGCCATAAGACTGCTTTTACTGTTATTAAAAGTGCATGTTTTAAGAGTGCATGGTTGGTTTGTTTGGTATTAACGTCCTTTTCAACTGCTATGGCCGCAAATTTTGCCTGCACGTGCAGCCGGCAAATGACTACACGGGACCAACGGCTTTACTTCCCTTCTGAAGGAAATGCGTGATCTCAGGATTTCCCCCTAAAAAATCCTTGTCGTCCTCGGCCGGGATCGAACCCACGTATTCGGGTATCAGAGGCGATCACGCAACCACTGAGCCATCGAGGCCGATTTTACTGACTTGGAAATGCAGAAAGAATCTTGAACCACCTGTATGCACGATCACAAGTCACTGCATGTCCCAAGGACTTGTTGAAGATGTCCATGACCATGAAATAGATTTCCGATCTGTTGCTGCCTGTCAGTCCATAGGATGCGGTCAAGGAGGATTCGTGAGGTGGATGTGCAAGACCAAGTACCATAACATGAAGTCTTTTTGTGTGAAAAAGAAAATTAAGGGCAATTCAAAATGCCATTCTAGATTTCCTTGTTGCAACAAGTAGCTAAATGCCACTTTGGCTTTTGTGTTTACCTGGTAAGAACATCCTTTACTTAGGGTGTGTCTAAAAAGTCCGACCGGTCGCCAACAGGTGACATGGTACGATCGGCGGTCGTTTGCTTCAGTTTGTTTGTTCATGGACAGAGCAGTCGTGAGCATTTTGCTTCAAAATGGCGTTGCAGCAAGGTTCCTCATCATATTTTGCCATCTCCTTTCTCTAAAATATATTTATTACGTATCGGGCACTCAAACAATAGAGCTGGTAAGTGGTGACGTCAGTTCCTGGCCCGTTGCCTAGTGATTCCAAACTTAGGTTTAACTTCTGTATCCTTTCCTATGGCCTTACACCACATTGTTAAACCTAATGTTTGGAATCGCTAGGCAACTGGCCAGGAAGTGACATCATACTTATCACCTCTATTGAATTTTCTACTTTTGTCCGCTATTTTGATTCTACTCACCGAGGCAGCCGACCGCGATTGGCGTTGGATTCCGGTCGTGATATGAAAACTCTCATCGTGACCGGTCGTTACTTTATGAATCGAGGGTCGTCCGAATTGGGAGAATACATTAAATGAATAAAGCCAGTTATGTATGCCTGCATCATTCCCGCATTGATCGGACGTAGTCGAAATTTCGAGACAGTCACTGGTGGCTCTAAAACGAGCTTTGCGACGGGCTTTGACCAGTCGGACTTTTTAGATACACCCTTAATGTTGCGGTTCTTCATTCATTTGCAATAACCTGTCAGTGTCAATAAAGGTGTGTTTTGATAGTGTGCTTGTCATTCTGTATATCTAGGTAATGTATAGAATTTCTAGGAAAAGTATGCAACAACCACGAAAGCCAGATATTTTATACTTTGCCTAAAAACATCAGGCATTCTATACAATATCTGCTTTTCACAAATTGCTAGTTACTTATACATTATATCCTTATTCATATGAGCAACCAAGATTGCTTCCTTCCACTACATTAAAGTTATTTGCAAATTTTTTCTCCTGCAGTTCTGTAGTTTCATATAGTGACACTGACCAAATAAAAACCATCTTTGAGTTCACCAATTTTTCCTCCTTGGACCAAGAACACCATTAAATCTTGCTACTTTGGAGATGGTCTCATTTAGTTGTTACCTATAATGTTTGGCATTAGCTTCTGCTTTGTCATCTTCAGTATTCAACATGTCTGTCATGAATGCTTCTAACCATGGATAAGACCAAAAAAAAAATCTAGAAATCATCAGAAAATCCCAAAACTACAAGAAATTAATTTGCTTTTGCGAACACCAATATAACAAGAAATAAGTACTGTAATAAAAACAAACTATTCAACATCTTAAGAAACACTTATTCTATTCTGCAATTTATTTAAGATTAAATTTATTTTTTCATTGAGCTTTGTTTTTACCTTTTTTTTTCTTTTTTTTAAATTCTTATTTTTGGTCCTTAAAGAACAATTGTATGGTCACGTACAACTTTATTTAATTAAACCGAAAGATTACTGCATTAATACCATCATGGCATATTTAAAATTTTTTAATTCGAACCCTAAAATTGTGAAAAAATAGCGGGTTGTCCATCTTGGCGACTTCAATGAAGGGTTGTCTTTGCCTGCAGAACTGATCTTGAGCCCCCATTTCAACTCGTTTCATGCATGACGTCATGGCTGATCATCGATTGTCTTTCTTGTGTGGTAGTTAGAGCAATCATGCTCTTTCCCAAACACTTCCTACAGTTGGCATTTGTCCGTTCAAGGCCGAGCTCGAATCACGAGTGGTAATCAATCATGACTGCAGAAGCTCCTCAGAAAAAATTATTTTATACCGGGTGATCCAAAAGTGTATCACATTATTTTACATTGTTAATGACATTTTTACATAGTTAGAAATTTTTGGTTAACGTTTCATTATTTTGCATGAATAATAAAACATCAATTGAACCAAAATATTTTTTTCGTTTATGCACCAAATTGTAATAAATGCTTGTTTGCACGTGCCTCGTGATTCTTATGAGAGCATTGAATTGCTGGAAAGCAAATGCTGAAAATGTCATTAACAATGTAAAAATAATGTTAACACACTTTTGGATCACCTGGTATAATAATATCAATTATTATTAAATTATGTAATAATATCAATACAGTAAAACCTCGTTACAACGTACTTCAAGGGACCTGGAAATTTGTACATTATTCTGAGGTGTACGTTATACTGAAACTGGGGGGGGGGGGGGTTTGTGAAAAATGCATAGAAAAACATGAATGCATTTTATTTTATTCAATACAAATATACTATAGGATATACAATATGTAGTGAAATGTTGAAATGAAAAATTCCCTGACTTTTCCCGGTTACATTCCCGTACCTATCCCGATCGCATGCGACAATCAACAATCGAACATGCTAGATTCAGTAGCATGCAGAGATTTCCGGGTTACTGACCAACCAATGAAATATGAACTCGGCTTAATTAGCCCATTGGCCCAGTTGCAGCTTTCGCATGGGCTGCATTGACCAATCAGTGCAAGACATGTGAACGATGTATGTTGTACTGAAGGGATAATTTAACCAAGGGGATGTAAAATTAGTACGTTATTCTGAAATGTACGTTAAAGTGAGGTACGTTATTCTGAAACTTTTTAGCATTAAAATACCTACGTTTGGGACGGGGATTTGAAATTTGTACGTTATTCTGAAATGTACGTTAAAGTGAGGTACGTTGTAACGGGGTTTTACTGTATAAAAGTTAAGAATAAATATACAGATTGTAATAAATCGATACATGTGAAAAATAAATGATTAAATACAAAAACTTTCAAAACTACCAGCAAACAAAAAACAAAAACACCAATGCTATAAGACTGTCTAAGAGATCACTGAGTTTCCTGATTGAAATAGGTCAGGGCTCTGGATCCAATCTGCAAACTTATTACATTGCATTTATTACAAGGAAAGTTTTAATTAACCTACAACATTTGACTTGTATCTTTGTGGTCATATGAAAGGTTTGGTTTACAAGAAGAAGCAGACATACCTTATTAGCCTCAAAACTGACATTTGCAAGCATTAAAAAAGAAACTCTTGAATGTGTAACTGACAACTTTGTGACTAGGTTGCGCTATTGTATCACCGCTGAAGGTCATCACTTGGAAAACCTTCTCCATTAAATTCCTAATCCAAGTTATTTTCAATAAAATATTTTTGTAGCGCTATTTGTAACGATTAAAAATCTCCTTGTACATATATAAATAAAATTAAATGAATTAATTTATGTATGTATTGATGATGATTAATCTTGCCTACAATCTATTAATTTACAATATGAACCAAGTAAGTGCCTTCATTGACATCACGGCCTCACCCAAGCTAGACATCCCACTATTTTCTAATTGCTTTCGGAATTTAATTTTTTCACAAATTTAAGGTTCGAATTAAAAAAATTTAAATGCAGTCAACTTTCCAAAAGTCAGCAACCTCGGTTCCAAAGACTTGTGGAATTCCATCCCCCCCCCCCCCCAAAGTAAATAATAAAAAAAAAATGGCTGTATGCATTAAGGGAACTAAAAAATTGGTCGATTTTGAAAATTTTAATTGTCCTAATTTTTACCGATTTAGTTTTGTTTGGCAAAAATCCTGACCAGAAGTTATTTTCCATCATCTTGGAGCCAGCCAGGTGGCCGAGAAGGCTTTCTAGTTCTTGAGTCCACCTGGTAGTGGGTTCGAATCTCGCCGTGGGCATGGATGTTTGTGTTTGTCCTGGGCTGCGTACAGACATAACTTGTGTAAAAGGCGCAAAATGACCTTAGTAGTTGACGCCAGAAATTTTAATAAACCAACCAACCATCATATTGGCTTTCAGGAAAAAACAGCTGACTTGTGGAGGGAAAAAAACAGCTGACTTGTGGAGGGACAACAATAAAGTACCTTTTTAATTAATAGCTTATTTGTACCAATATCTGTAAAATTACACGTATTTTGAATTGTTTTTTACACTAGCCAATCATTCTTATTATTTTGTTATATCGTGTTTTCATATATTTCTCACAACTGATCCATAATTTTAATCCTTAGATTTTAAAGTATTGAAACCTGTGTTTAAAATATTAAAAAAATATTTAAACTTTTGTTTTTTGGTCCCTCCCTGTATAATCTGATTAATTCTTTACTTTTCAAGGGTTAAAATAATTTTCTTAAATCCTACAATTTTATTGAGAGGCCTCATTCCTTCAGGAATGAAGGAAATTAAGTAATTCACTTGGTGATTCAATTTTATTTTAGGAAAATACGTGATAGAAAAGTGTCACCTTCAGACGACATTGTTTCAGGAAGTTATTGAAATTGCTTCAGTCAGCAATTTAACAGGAATTTTGTATAAAGATAGTAATGACTACAGAAATGACTCATTATACATACTGAAATCATTGAAATAAATTAAAAAGTTAAAAGAAATTAAGGCTTTCATGAATATGCAAAACAGCCTTGTCATTTTAGTTAGTATCACTGTTAGAAGTGCATAAGAATGCAATCTGAAAATGTTCAAAACTAAAAACTTCTGCAATGAGTATGGATGGAAAAAGAAGAAAGGACTGAAAAAAAGGAAAAATGGTGGAAACTTCATGGAAAGTAACGAAGATCTGGTTGGATACTTTTTTTTAAATTAAAAGAATTTGGATGGAGGCACAAAAATGTATTCCATATTTACATTTACTTTGTCATAAAAAAAATTTGTGTATTTGAGCAATTTCCTAATGCTAAGATCTGGCAGTTTTAAAAAATTGTGTTTAAATAGTGGACAAAATACACAGAAAAACTAACATATTAAGTTTTTTTTTTCTGCTTTTTAATTAACAGTCAATCGAGTTCACGTATTTACATCTGATTTCTATGTTGTGAATCTATGTCCATTCCATTAATAATTATTTTCCAATTTGGTAGCCAGAGGAATTTTATCGGAATTCTTGTTTAAATGTGTACCTAAGTGGAATGTGCCATATTAAAAGCCATACTCGTTAAGTCCGGTTACATTGAAGTTGGGGCAAGAAAATTCATGTCACGGTTAGAAAATGAGAACTTCTGTTGTGGATTAGGACTGTCACGATGAAAATAACAAGTTTTGTATTTGACAGGATGAGGGTTATTTGCAGCTTTTGTTTCTGGGTTTGTCACCGTCATTGGCGTAAGTTTTTCTTTGGAATAAGATTCCAATTCTTTATTTACAGGTGTGGTGGCAAAAATTCCTGTGTAGTACCAAGGTAACGAATTTAAACTTTCCTCTTTAACCTTTTCGCCTCCACCAGCAGACATTGGATTTCTACGCAGTTGCGGGGAATTTTGTGGTGTACCGACAGGTGTTCCTATTGGTGAAGGAGGAAGACTCTTTGTATTCTGATATATGAAATCTGCATCCGATAATTCTTCTGCGTCCTTTTTAACCAAACGTGTCAAATTGTCGTGGCTCCGAAAAGAAAACGGCAAGAAATGGGAAAATCGCTTTCCAATGCTTGCGATATCTAACTTATTAGCAGAATGGTCTTCTTTTTTTCCTTTCATCAACAAAACAAAATAAAATAAAAATAAAAAATTACATCTTGTCCTCACTTTAAAAGGAATTACCAAAAGTACTTTTAAAGATACATACTTGTGTCAGAGAGATTTTCTGAACTGCCTCGAGCTGATAAACTTGGCTTTCTCACATAAATTAATGGATCTAAAAAATAAATTAAAACTTAAAAATAACAGCTGTATTGGTCCATAATTTTAAAAGTTGAACACACATTCAAATCAAATCAAGATTATATGTGAGAAAATTATGTGGCAAAAGATAACATCTTTGCTGAACAAAGCCAATACCAAAATTCAATATCCTGTATACATCTTATTTTACCATTAATCAAATATTTGTACGCCCCATGTTCCAAAAATGACTCAAAAGCAGATCTCCTGCCTGATCAAATGGAATCAAAATGCAGACCAACTTCAAGCAATTCAAATCTTTGGCTGTCCAATGCATAAAAATAGTTTTTCCGACAATAAGGATGCCAAAATCTGTATTATTGCACAAGAAGAGGATGAAACCCAGACAGGAGATAAAAAAGAAGTAATGATAATTAGAAGTTGGCAAGAACTGGACTAACATCTAGGCATCTGCCACATCACAAAGAGCGCCCACATCGAACTTCTGAGAATGTCCATAAAAACTTGGGAGTTAACCTTTTATTTAATGATAAAACAACAACCCAAAAACTCAAGAGAAAACCACTATAATGCGTGGTACAAAAGAAACAAGAAACTGGTGCATGCAGAAATGAAAAAAACTCATTCAACCAATCAGATACGGCCAAGAAACGAAGCATTACTTATTCTTGACATTTCCTTAGTGAAACGCAGACGAATCGAAACCGACATTCTACTATAATACATAAACTATAACATATACTGTATTTTCAGATTATCATGAATATTAGTATTTGACCTTCAATTTGAATTGTGACTTCTTAATATTTTAACTACAGTAAACTCAGTGTAATTCGAATCCACTTAATTCGTATAAATTGCAAGGAACGTTTGATATCCTTTACATTTACTTTAAAATATTACTGCATAATTCGAATCAATCGTCAAGTACATTTCATACACACTAATGTATTTTTCATCCCCTAATTCGAACGTCAAGAGTTACTCCGAAAATAATTTGTGACTAATTCCCAGATTGATCTGAACAAGCACTGTGCTACAAAAAACATAATTGGCCGATTGCTCTTCTACTGGATTATCCAGTAGCCAATCAGTTTTCGAGGTTTGGCGCTAGCTTTCCACTGGTGCTTTAAGTATATATAAGCAGATAAATTAGGGGTTGTGCTCAGTATCATAAGGACTCCAGCAGCATGCACAAGGGTGACCAGGCGTAAATATTTTTGAAGACTTCAAAATTATAAGTAGCTTTCACAGTTTTTAGGTTTGTCTTCTATCTCAATTAACTTTACCGCTTATTTCTCTCTCAAAAATCAATTACCGATTATTTCAAATAAACATGCAAGTTGAAATGTTTCTTTTCATTGTTTTTTTTTCAATACACTTGATTAGTGATTACCCATAATCCAAAACACAGTTTTTAGCATAATGTGATTTAGTGTGTATAAGTATGACCACTATCGTAAAATTCGAATAATCGCCTAATTCGAATTTTTTTGTTGGTCCATTTGGATTTGAAATACACGGAGTTTACTGTAAACCGATCAAAATCAGATCTGGAAACATGTTAAAAATTAGATCTAGAAAATAGGGATTTCTGCTAGTAGTTTATTTATTTTAATATTTAATCAATGTAATTAACATGATTATTCAAAAAAGTTATGGTTTCAGAGAATGAAGATAATTATTAAAATTTCCTACTTATTTTAGAAGGTTGTTGTGTTGACAAGGAAACGTCTTCCATATCACAAACGTTTGATTGCCTTTTATCAAAAAAGGATGATGATGCTAGCGATTCGAGATCTTCGCTATCCATTTCAGATCTGAAAGCAGAAAAAACATTTTGAATTAATTTCTCTTAGAAAATGAGTTGCAATAAATGTATTTTAGGAGAAGAGAATTAACCAATCCTAGAAGGCTCTTCAGCAATCTCAAGTTCATTAACTCTTTTAGATGTCCTCCCTGTTTTAAGTTTCCGGTCTTTTGAAACGGCATAGGCAATGTGGAATGCTTCATTTAAGAACATACACAAACTCCTACCCTATTTTAACTTTAATTGTCTGAGTTTTTTTGCTCATTTGCAACCCCCTCCATCAGACTTTGATAGCATTATGATGGTTTAAAAAATTCATGCCTTTGCCCCCCCCCCCCCCCAAAGTTGTTATTTGTGCAACTTGTTTATCTTAATAATACACAAAATCAACGCAGGAAAAAGCGTCGTGGATTCACTCATTGGCAAAAGAACAAAAAATATGGAATATAACAACAAAAAATTCAAACGTTTTAACCGAATGAAAAAAGTAAAATTTTGCAAATTACTTGAAAAACTAGGTCCTGTGCTTCAAAAAAAAACAAACCCAAATTTCTCATAACAACACCGCAGTTTCACACTCTGCCTACCCAAATGTGTACTAGCAAATGGCAGCGAAGTGGCATGCCACCTGAAAATTAAACATGTCGGAGACTTCACTTCCACTTCACTTCACCATCGCCATTCCACCTTGATGTGCGTGTTCGCATTTGTTTACATAGGATTTAAAAATTCCGCTTGCATTTAACCACCACGCCACTGACACTCCACTTGCTTACCACCTCAGTGCACGCCTTGCCTAGGTGGCACCAGGGATGGATGAAGGTAGATGGATGGCTACCTTCATCCATCCCTAGTGGCACCTAATGGTTTTTAGGAATAATGTTACAGGCCTCAGGGACAGATTGAGATACTTTAGACAATTTCAAACATTTATTAAAATTACAAATGAAGTTGGATAGGTTTGAAATCTTTACATAATATCAAGTAAATAGTGATTTTTTTTTTTTTTAAATCTTTAAAAAATTTCTATATGCAGGATCCATCAGAGAGGGGGGGTTGCAAGAAGGGCAGCTGTTCTGGGCCTCACAATATTAGGGGACCAAATTTGGTAACTCAATATAAGCGCACATTTTCTCTGAAAGTCTCTGTCTATATGCATACTGTCAATTCCTGTCCGCATCCATCTTAATATTTTTTGAACAAATAGAAGGTCCCTGATTCGAGTCCAGGCCGTGGAATTTTCTTTACTATTTTTCTCAATTATTCACAAACATCTTTCTTTATATACAGTCAATTCTCGTTAATACGTAATTCCGGTTAATATGAAGACGTTTTGTGGCCCGTCCCCGAGAAAGCAATTTCTACGTAAATTTTTCCACTTTATACGAACATTTTTATTAAAATACGCTTTATACGAAGGAAAATTTTATAATTTTATTGAAAAATGAGTCTTTTTAGGAACATTTTTAATGATAAAATTTCAGATTTCGAAGTTTAAAGTTAATAAAAATAATTTTCAAAGTCATTTCATGTGGATATGTGATTACTTCTGTCAAAAGATAAACGTGTGATTTGTTCTGTCACATGGTTTCAAGATTAGCATGAAATCTGAATCACGTGCTTTCAAACTGGTAGGAAATCTGATTCGCAAAATCTGATTGGTTCAGCTATTCTAGATCTGAAATCCTGTCATATGGCGATCAAATCTGTATTTAAACAAGTGCAATATCGACATCGTTTCAAAATCAATTTTATCATCGCTACAATGCAGAGCAGTTATCCAATTTTATTATTCAATGCCATCCTCGAGCAAAGGGAAACTAAAGGATCTTTCTTTAGATCTTAAATTGCAAATTCTTAATGCAGCGGAAAAACCAAATGCTATAAAAGGGCAGGTTGCTAAAGACTTTGACATTCCAGCGTCAACATTAGCAACGATTCTTAAAAACTCTGAAAAGATTAGACAACAGGCTGAAACAAGTGGAACTCTGGGAAGAAAACGAATGCGAAAATCAGCACACGAAGACATGGAAACGGCACTTTTAACCAAGTAAGTTAACGTTTTTTTCTGTTACAGTATAGTACAGTACTGTAGAAATGGCAGTAAACTTTTTTTTTATAAAGCACTGTACACTATATTTGTTATAGACTCGACAAAAAAATATTCCCAGTTTGCGCAAAAACAAACTGTATTACAGATTTTTTTTATGAGAGATGAATATAAATTATTTCTAACTTAAAGTACTCTTATTTCCGTGCTTATTTTATAACACTTTTAGTATTGTTGGTTTATACGAAATACGGATAATACGAAAAATTTTATTGGTCCCCACGACTTGGTATTAACGAGAATTGACTGTATATAGGAGATTGCAAAGAATTTATTTGAAAATGTTCTGTTTATATTATTATTGTAAAATTGATTTTTGTGTAATTTATTTGAAAATTTATGGCGTGACAAAATTCTCCTAAGACCATTTTCCAATTATTATTTTTTGAACAATTTTAACTTTTCATTCGTAAATTTTAAATTGCTCTCTGTATCAAAAAAAAGCATAACATTCAGTGTCAACTATTAAATAATGTAATATGGGAAAAGTGTTATTTGTTACCACCTGTTACCAAATAAAACACAGTAGAAACCAGATTTTACTCTGCCAGTCTCGCAAAAAAAACCGTTAAAACCGGAGTTCAACTGGAATTCAATTTATTTCTTCTGATCACGTGACTAAAGCAAATACAAGCACACATTTGCATCCCTTTATATACATCTTCATGTATTAAAGGTTAGTCAAGAAACAAAGCAATTTCTGTCTTAAAATTCCTAATCAAAGTTGTAAGAAGAAAAAAAATGCTTTTTAAATATATAAATTATTCTACATGCAAATTAAAATTAAAATAATAATAATAAAGGCAATATTCATAAGATAACTATGGTACTAGACTTACACAAGTGAAAATTAGCTTCTTTAGTTGACTTAACTTTTATTAGTTTTTTAAATAGAAAACAAAAGGTAATTAATTACCAATGCTTGGACTGAAATCAAGAACAAGGTGAAGGTGACAAATAACAATCAGGAATAAAATTAATTCTGCTTTAAACATGCATTACTTTCCAAAGAGATCAGTGAAGGAGAGGATCACTTTTGTTCAAGGGAATTGATCATCCTAATTGTAGCATAGAAATCTAAAATTTATCTCTCTCGACGAATGAAAACAAACAAAAAACTTTATCAGATCATTAACTTCTAAGAACAATCAACATTAAGTGTTAATAAAGCTTTTCAAGGAATTTGCATTAGAGAAAAAACATCACAACCCATTTTCCTCCACCTTTAAGTTTAGTAATTTATACAAAAACTTCATTAGTATATAATAATTTTAAACGTTTTAAACGTTTTTACACTTGATTGGGGGGCGGGCAAGATCTCACTTCACTAAATGGTCACCCATCCAGTTACTAGCCGTGCTAGGCGATGCTTAACTTCACAGAGCTGGCTTGCCAGCTCGCTCTGTGAAAACATCATTCAGCAGAATAGGCAACTGAAATGTACATTCACTAAATGAAAGTTTGTTGTGGACAAGAGGTCTGTTTTGTAATCAATCAACTGAAAACTGTTCACAAGGTTCAACAAATTTTTGAATTATCACAATGTTTAATTATAATTCAGTAATTGCATCAAGATGACCTGGTGGGATTTTCCATAGTAATTCATGTGTAATTAAAACTCAAATCTCTATATTACACGTAGTTTTAAAATTTTGCCATAAAACTAACAAAGTATTGTAATTAGGCATCTTTTTAGATTACAACAAAACATGACTGATGTGAAAAATGTTATTATTGCGAGTTGCGATTTGCTTTTATATTTCAGCAAAAACAAAAGAAAAATACTTTGGCATCCAAATTCCACAACAGTAATAATACTAGATGCTAAAATTTCTTAAGAATTCTTCTGCGGTTTGTTAAGCTCACTTTAAAAGTCAATGGATATAATAACAAAATAAATAAATAAATTTAAAAAAATACAGAAGTTATTTAAAAAGAAATCTCATGCATATTTATATTTATGGGAAAAATTCTCATTCTATAAGCATGAAAAATAATCATTTTACATGCAAAATCAGTGATAATGCCATCACTATCTTTAAAGCAATACAGATTTCATTAACACCAGCTTTCTTACGCATAACCAATATCTAACATAAATAAACACTGGAGATAATGCTATAACAAAGTAAACTTTGTCTTGAGTTTTTGTCAGCTTTCCGATTTTTCCTTTCGTTTTTTTATCTCCAGTATTTATTTATTATTTTTTATGAGTTTTCATCAGCTTTCTGGTGGTTTAGATTGGAGGAATTTTCAATCTGCAAGCTGGATGCCTACCCTATCAATGGGCTTTCACTTTAATTACTTAGTAGCTAGACTTTAGGACATTATAAGACAGCCTTGCTGTATCTGTGTCAGCCCAGTTGGCAGAGACAACAAATTACTGTAAATACCACTGGTCCCCAGTTCGAAATCAGGTCGTGGAATTTTTCCTTTTGTCTTTCACCTTAACTTAAACATCTTATGTTGGAGAATTATTGCCATTATTTATTTATTTTGTTATGAAAATACTAATCTATAAATTTGATCTTTATAATGAACACTCAGGTTTTATGTCAGCAATGACCACCACATCAGCCAAACTCATCATGAAATCTATACTATGTGATTACCGTAGTTTTGTACACATGAATAAGCTTAGCTGCAATAAAATAGTTTTATTCTAGTATTTTACTTGTTCGTGAAGGGGGAGATTATGGAAGTTATGCTTCAGTTCACTATAATTTTAATTTTAAATGAGAGTTCATTATTAAATCTCAACCAATGAAGACCATGTGGATATGTTTTGTTGTTTTTTTTTTTTTTTTTGGTTTTTATTGAAAAATGTTGCAATTTGGACCCATATTGATTTGGATTGTTTTGCTCAAAATAATCCCTGAACATGTAATCAAGCTATGGATATCCTGTTGCGGGCTCCCTGTATTTATAGGGTGACCATATATTCATAATAAAAAAGCAGAACACTTTGAAGATGTGATCAAAACTTAAAGATAGTGTTCTCCCCAGAAAATTTTATCAGGTGGGTGGAAAATAAAATAGTTGGGCAGACAAAAATTAAAAACAAATAAAACATTAAGCAGTGTTATGCACTTATTAGTGTATTCAACCGGGCAGTCACCAAAATCCACCGGGCAGCCCACCTCTTCAAAACACCCTGCGGAGATTTAAAAAAAAAAAAAAAGATTGTGATATTGTAAGATCTAAAAAGACTGGTAGAAAAGGGGCTGCCAAACTGGATCAAAACAGCATGGATGGAGCCTTCATTTGACAAACTATTCATGGCAGAATATATGTGCATACAGTATTAATTTTTCTTCTACATGTCAATAAGGTTTGTTCAAAATGAATACATACTTTTGTACTTACTGTAATTACAAAACTCGTTGTGGGCATAGTAGTGTCGTCGTGAACATGATACGTTCATAGAAACATATTCTATCATCACGTTATATATAATTACATTCTTAATTACGTAATGAGGCAGGGAGCATAAATTAAAGCCAATCTTGATTTAAAGCCTGGTATTTATCTAAAAAATTCAGCTAAGCCTGTATCAATCAAATAAAGGTCTGATCTATTGGGATACAGAAACTACATTAAGAGAGTGATGGAAAATGAAAAAGAAGTTTATAATAAAGAAGATGTCATCTCTAGGGACTCCGAAACAGAAGACAGTAATATCTACTAGCAAATTTCTGTAGTTTATGATTTAAAACTTTAAAATTTCGCTTTCCTCCACTAACAAGGGAAGTACATGAACATGTACCTCTCAGATTCCCACGAAACTTAAATATGTTACTCATCTAAAGCTAGTATTGATGCTTGCAAAATAAGAAAATGCTGAATTATGTTTCTTTCAAAATAGACCGAGAAAACAAAAAAATTTGAGCACATAGCCATACAAAGACTCAGTTATGTGTATTATTGCGTTCTTAACTTCTTTCTTCACTACTCAACAATACGCACGAATCCACTTCACGTGAAAGCAACGCTATTGCTTCCAAGCACCATCTTTAGATATAAATGGTCATCAAGCTCCATTGATAGGGCAGGAACTCTACTAAAAAGTGGCACCGCATGTACTTTTCCATGGTGGCGACAGAATTAGAAAAAAAAAATTCCCTGACATTTCCCTGATTTCCAGAAAATATCTTTGATGGCCTATCCTTGACATCCTTGATATCCTTGACAAAGCCGGGAATAAATGGCGAAACTAGTTGGAACTCCTGATGTCCCTCTGTTATACTGTAAGGCCACCACCTGTTAATAGGAACAGTATTATGATCCATCCTTCCACCGATATTTTTATATTAGTTGCTAGCAACGAAAAATTCAAATAAAAAGTGCATTAATTTATTGTATAATGAACTGGACACTGCATATGTTGTATATTTAATGTAAAATACACAGTAATTTCATGTGAATTTCATCAGGACAGAAAGCAACTTCGTTAGTTCCAGGCAGTTTGGAAATAGCCATCTTTGGGAGAAGTTAATCTAGCTTTCGAATACGTCAATTGTCTCCTTGATGATGTAGAATATGTCTCTGAAGTGACAACACTTCAGAGGCGTTGTCATTGGTTCGCCTCATACACCACTAGCGCAGAAGCGGCAAAAAGAGGCACAAAAAAAAAAATGGCGGTCCCGATTCGATCAATTCTTCCACAAAATATTTCTCGTGAAACGGTAACTATCTGTAAAGTTCCAATTTCCCTGATATTAGGGCAATTTTTCTGCAATTCCGTGATAATTCCGCGTTTTTTCCAGATCTGTAAAATTCCCCGATTTCCAGGTTCTGTCGCCACCCTGTTTTCAGTAGAGTTCCTGAAAAGTTTACTTGCTGTGCCACCCTATCAGGAGTTTGAAACTTTACTTTCATTTTCAATTTCAATGGAAGACCTCATGATCAGGCCTAGTCCGACCTAACGGCACCTGGCACGATTTGTTTTCCTTAGCTTCTCAAAACAATGGAAAATGGCGGAAGCTCGATGACCATATACATGGTGTATCAGGTTCGATGGTCATAAAATACCTAGCGTGATCCTTTGCATGATTACAAACTTAAAGTTCCTTATGTAAAATGTTCAAACTTAAATGTTAAGGGTCTAAACATCACGCGAAGTTTGCTGAAAACCTGTCGAAAACGTCATTTAATCTCAACAATTGCCGCCGATTTAATTGTAATCGCCCCTTTGCATTTAATGAACTGCTGGTGCGGAAAGTTCATAAATGACGTAACGACACAATTTAAATTTTGAGTTTTCGACATTTTCGATAAGGAACTTTAAGTTTGTAATCATGCAAATGATCACGCTAGGTACTTTATGACCATCAAACCTGCTACAACCTGTATATCTACAAACCATGCTTTCAAGGTATATTTGCGCACAAAAAAATGCTTTGGACAACTACGTGTACCTCCCTTGTAAGTTGCTTGTCAAAATTTAGTTAATTGTTCTGAATGCTGGGTCTTGAATCGAAACCTGTCTCGGTTAATGGCAGTTTTTACAAACAGGGCCTCAATTTGAGCTTTTATGGAACAAGTTAATTTCATAACAGGACAAATTAGGAAAAAAAAAAGTGGGACAATTTCTAGGACATCTATAAATACTGGACACAGCACTAAAAACCGGGAAAAAGTCCAGAGTAGCGTTTCCGGATTTTGCCCCAAAGATGTCAGTTAGTACTGTCGCGTTCATATTCTGAATTTCTTACCGTTTTATATCTATTTAATTGGCCACACCAGTTTTAATGCCCAATGACAGAGAAATATGGCTGTCCGTTAGGCGATGTTCACGGGCATGGGACTTCGGTTCCCCAGGCGTTTAATCGGGACCGGCCTTTATATGAGACTGGCGTTTATTTAATGTTAACACACTTAAATATAAAATTTTATACCAGGTTACCGTAATATAATCCCCAATCGCCAAATTTTCAATATCTGTCCACACATAGGAGCAGAGGAATCCCTTGCACCCGGCGTTTATTTGCAAAAAATATTTTTTCCCACGGTGTTTAATCGAGACCGGCGATTAAATGAGCTTTTACGGTACAATATTAAATTCACTCTATGAATGTGACAGGCTGGCCGATATCATTAAGGAATACTACTCTGGACTTTTACCATGTATGAAGTAATTATTAGTAAATATATTATTATTATTATTAATATTAATCCATATTTTAAATGACAGTATTCCTCACCATGCCTAATGTAACAAAAAAATTTATCAAGCAAATGGTAATTACAGCTCTAATTCAATTAAGTAACAAGATGTCATAATAAACGATTAGTATTTCACTACTGCTGTAAAGTTAAATAATTTTGATGCAACATCAAAACATTCCAATTCCATATATAAACACAAATAACATAAAACATCGCAATTTTTTGTGGACTCTTAATACAAAAAAAATAAATAAATAAAATACAAATTAATAATACTATTCCTAGTCCTCCATATACCACGAATTCTATACGAAGCGTTAAATTTATTTCTTTAAAATGTCAGATGTCATCAGAGTTTCAACAGCTTCAAATCGATTACGTCGTTGATTAGTCCATCGATTTAATTACTCTAAGTAGATTGATGAACTCGAATAAGTTGATTTTAATATGATTAAATCGATACGGCGTGAGGTATCGTCAAAATGGCTTTGCATGAGCTTCTTACATACATTATATAATCAGATAAAAGGGGAAAAAAGAAGAAACGGGACTCGTCTGCTCTCTACCTCTTACTTAAGAAGCGCCTAACAACGAATCGACTTAACACTAAACTGCTGATAAACAATAAAATACACTTACGACAATAAAACACTTGACACTTACGACAGGCTTAAACAATGAATACGCACGCTTAAATTATTCGTTATCCTAATCGCTGTAGAGGCAATCTTCGAAGTACATGACATAACCAGAGTTTTAAAATAAACCAGCTAAATTTAGGAAACTTAACTTCTCGTTTGTACTTACGTTCTCGGCTGAGAATTTGATGGTGGTTAACAACAACAACAACGCGGATCAAAGCCTTTCGGGGCGATCGGTCTCGTTTATCGATTTCGACTTAATAGAATTCAACAACCTTCTGACACCAAGAAACATTTTCACTGTTTCACTTGTACGGCTTGGAACTGGATGGTAGCTGTTCTGACACTGCCATATTCATTAATTCCAAGTAATGCAGCTGGCAACAGGTTCGCCGACGTCATTTGCGGGACAAGGGAAGAGCCACGAAGGAGAGCTCTCGTTTTGAATGAAATATTTTCTCTCTCTCGGTGGCGCCTTCCTGGGACGACTGGCTTAACTACACCGGAGATTTTTACTATGCACCAGTTAAAAATTATGTGAAATTAGTGAATTGTATGAAATTAAAAAGGTTTTTAAAAGTGGCGATCACAGTAAAGGGTGTGAAACGGTTTAGAAAAACTATGAAGTTGGAAAAAAAAAATTAATCCCCCCGATGAGATTAAAAAAATTAATCTAGACAGTTGTTAAGTGACTGTTAAAATGTGAATTTAAAGCAATGTCTTTAGATAATTATAAGGTTTGACCCCCTATCTAAAGACATTGGTTTAAAGTGTGATAGTAAAACTTGGGGTTAAAAATGGGAGATATATCTTTATAAAGATAAGGTTTAAAAAAATTAAATGTGGTAAAAATATATCCCAACTTTTTATTCTATCTATTGTTTACCCCGTTTATTATTTAAAAAAATATTTTCTCGAACCTAATATAAAGAACAGATGAAGTGGGGAGGGTAGTATTTACCCCCCCCCCCCACCTAGTCATCTGTTCTTGATAGTATTCTTAGAAAATGGAAAAGAACTACGTATATACCCTCTTTCGTTTCTCATCATTTCTGTTCCATTGACATGCCATAGGTTTTGAATATGTTAATAGTTCTAAAGACCATGAGAACGCTACACCCAGTGGGAAAATTTGGTCCAAACTTCATAGAATAGTTCACTGGAAAATTTGATCCAAATATGTAAGGCGGATCTTGTCTAGGTGAATCTGCATATCGAATTTCACTGTTTATGTGCTATATATTGCCTTTACATACACTGACTATTCAATTTAAAGTGGACATTTTCGATTTTAGACGTTTTGTCGAATATCTAGAAAAATACTTGACCAAAAACAGATGGGGGGGGGGGGGTTTAAAGACTTGTTTCTCTGTTCTTACTTGACGAACAATCCTGAAACTTCAGGGGTGTAAAGAGCATATTACACCTCATCAAGAACAGATGAACCCCCCCCCCCCCCCCTTCATCTGTTCTTGACCTTTATTTCAGTGAAGGATTTGTCCCGAAAGCAAATAGAGGACCAGCAACAAATTGAACAAAAAATAATGCTTCAATTGAAGAACAGGGATCATCCTGTAAAAAATAATGCTTCAAATGCGTTGTAGCCAACTGGTTGTAGCTTTAGCATATGCTTATGCAAGGCCGTAGTCGGGGGGGGGGGGGGGG
>JAHWFO010041828.1:465494-509102 GCA_023313115.1 Rhysida immarginata | reverse complement strand
GATTTAGTGGAATTTTTGAAAATCGACCCCCCCCCCCCAAGATAACGTCCTGGCTACGGCTCTGTTATGAGGGTTCTTTTATAAAAATACAGTATACTTGTCTATGTTCATTTGTATGAGAATAGCACGCATATACATGGAGATATAAAGGTTTCTTTAAAAAAAAATGGAATCTTTGACTTAAAGCGGATCTCTAGCTTTCGCAGGACCCGTGGCTAGGCTTGCCTACTTTCCCGGATTGCCCGCAGAGTTAATTGATCGTCTCTGATTGCCCGGGAGTCTCCCGGAATCAGACACACATATTCCGTCTCCCGGGCAACCCCTAAAGACGGAGTTGCGAGCGGAATACGCACGACTGGACCAAGTCTTCCGGAATTGCCATTTTGAGAGTTGGCAAGCCTACAGGAATGAAGCAAGGTTGAGAGAGAATACACCACCACCTCTCTCTAACCACCTTGGGAATAAAGTAACTCCAAGAACAGATGAAGGGGGAGGGGTTCATCTGTTCTTGGTAACTCCTTAATTCTTGTAGGCTATGCCCGTGGCAAAACTGAAATAAGGAAGCCCCCTCGTAAAGAAATAAATATTATGAAAAACAGATGAAGGTAGGTTTATCTGTTCTTGATATTATCAAATTGATGAAATTAAAATTAAAGCGGTTAAAGTTCTTGAAAATATAATTTTATTAATTACAAAAACAATTATCGTATACACTCACTCACCAAAAGTCATGGCACACCCCTCCAATCAGGTTCCTTGTCCGTAAAAGAAAAGCAAATTATGTCCCCGCCTTTATCAATGCTAAATCGCACCACTGCTACCACCTTCAACCACATGGTTCACAGAAGAATAAGGGCATGTCCATACCAATAGATCAAGATTTTAGATAGAAAGAAGTCGCGAAGATTAAAACCTATGCTACGACCAATGGTTTCTCCGCAGATCTGATGGAAAAAATACTGAAAAAACAATTCTGGAGAAAAGCAATGGATGTCACCACTCTAAACAGTGAAAAAAGAAGGCAAAAAAGAAAATGCTCCCCAATACATTCTCTATGTACCAAAAAAAAAAAATGGTTCAGTCCATTCGTTGTACGTCAAGCGATCTATTTTCAGTATGCATACAGTTAATGAACTTTTCCAACGTCAGTTTAGGCTACAAATCATAGTGATAATGGAAAAGGATAAAGATCTAATCGACTTTGAACGTGGCATAATCGAAAGTGCGTGACGTGTTGGACAAAGGTCTCAGAGGTGCTTCTATACTGGTTCACTGCGCAAAAAAATTGGAATCAGCAGCACTCCGATGGAAGGAAACTCTAGGTGATGAGAGAGGTCAGCAGAGGATGACTTGTGAAAGCCAACAGACAAGCCACTGTTACCTAATTGACGTCCAAATTTAACCTTGCTGCTTAGACAGCTATCTCACAACGTACCACTAGACGCATACTGTTCCAGATAGGCCATATCAGATACGAACAGAAAAGCACGCTTTCTGTGGGCAAAGCAACACCAGTACTGTACCATCGATTGGAAAAAGGTCGCTTGGTCCAGGAGTACAAGTTCCTGGTGCAACACGTTGATGGCAGCATAGATTTTGGCGCAAAAAGCACGAATCCACGGATTCATCATGCTAATACCTGTCAACAACTGTGCATGCAAATGGAGACAGTAACATGATGTAGGTATGGTGAGGGCAATTTATTATCTGGAACACGTTAAGTCCATTGATACCCTTGGATTACGTCTGAATGCCAGAGCGTACGTAAGCATCGTTGCCGAGTACGTATATCCATTCATGTTAACAGTTTATCCGCAAACAGATGAGTGCTTCCAATAGGAAACTGTGCTGGTGCACAAAGCCTGCATCACCACGGAATGGCTCCCGGAACATGATGACGACTATTCTTTGCTGCAGTGGCCGCCCTTTCGCTGTTTCTCAATCCGATTGAAGAACTATGCAGGCCCGTAGTCAGTGTGTGTGTGGGGGGGGGGGGGTCGACGACCAACCCATTATGGAAAAAGGTCCGCCTCCCAAATATGGAAGAAGATCCGACTCAGTGGAATTTTTGAAAATCGACCCACCCCCTCCCCCCCAAGATAACGTCCTGGCTACGGCTCTGCTTTGATACACGGTATCTCAGGGTTGCTTTCAGCACCTTGTTGAATCCTTGCCTGTTTTGAAAACGAAAAGAGGGACAACGCGCTACCAGGTCGGTGTACCTGGTGAATTTTTTTTGTAAATAAAATTGTTTGGCCCTTATGAGCCATGTTGGAGATATTAATGAAACCCCCTATTGATTTTTTTTTCTAAATACATAAATGGCTATAGCATTCATACAAGCGAATAAAAGTCAATAAATTCGACATATACAGATTGCACTCGTTGAGACGAATATTTTTTTGTAAAGAAACTGTTTGGTTCTAATGTTGCCAATATTAGGGTGTTATCTTTACTGTAGTTTGTTAAGTTTCCTGAAAATGCCATTGCATTGAGTTGAAAACCTTGCATGTTATAAACAAAAAAACGATTTGGCATCCTGGAAATCAATTTCTCACGTTGGTCAGCAGATATTTTCGCACAGAGATTGGTCAGGGTAGCTTTTAATTCCTCTCGGGTCCGTGGTTTCTTCCGCCGACCCCTTTTTTCAGAATGTGCCATAGATTTTCAATTGGTGATAAATCGGGACTGTTTGGTAGGCAATTTTTAAGCAGTTCAACTTCATGAGCTGAAACATTGTTCGAGCTCGGTGTGGTGCAGCTCCATCCTTTTGAAACATTGCTTGACCGTTATGATTAATTCTGGCTACGAAGGCAACAAAAACATTCCTCCAATATATCCTGATATTTTTGAGCATTAACCGTCCTTTCAATGAATTTCAATTGGCCAACTCCTCTTGCACTCATACAGCCCCACACCATCAATGGGTCAGAGAATTTGACACTTGTACTTAAGCATTCTGGCTTATATGTTTCATCTTTCTTATGAATAACACGGTTACCTTCTTCACCATAACAAACTGTAAATTTAGACTCATCACTGAAGATGACACTTTTCCACGTTTCTGAAGATCATTGAAGATGTCCTTTAGCTCAATTCAGCCTTTTTACCATTTGGACACGTGGAGGTTTGACTTTTTGCAGTATAAAATCCGTAACATTGTTCCTGAGACATCGCCTTTTAGTAGCATTTGAGACATCTACTCCTGTTGTTTCATAGCAGTCAATTGTGATTTCAGATGTGGTGACGTGTTGTTTGCCCTGTAATATTTTTGGGAGAAGTTTGTTTTCCCTTTTTGATGTTTTCCTTGGTCGACCAGTTTGCTTAGTTGCGGAAGAGTTTCCTCTTTCTCTCCATTTTTTAATAATTTCAACAACTACACTTTGACATATATTTAATTCAGTAGCTATTTTGCGAGTAGAATATTTCTGTAAGTGCTTGTCAACAATCAAATTGCGTATTTCATTATTGGTCGAAGCTGAGAATTTTTTTTGTATGCGAGTTGGCTGATTAAGCTTACTACAACATAAAAATGCAAATTAAGTTGCAATCAGCTAAAACTTTCCCATTTTATGAGGGGTGATTGGAAATTTTTGAAACACCAGTCTGGGTGATTGGATATTTTTGAAGGACTAAACGTATGTTTAATGTTTTGTTGTAACAATATGAATGGATGAATTTTGTTGATATTTTTTTAAAACGATTTCTACATATCTAAAATCTATTGCATTCTTTTCAGTTCATATTTTCCCGTTCATTTTTGAGCAAAATGACATCAAAAATAAAGATAAGGGGCAGATTGTCATTAGTAGGGGAAGGGGTGAAATGATGATAATTGATTATGCTAGCGGGAGGAGGGATAAAAAATGCTGAAATTTTGATGATCCCTCATGTTTCAAGAGCCAACACCACTCTTGACGGTGGTGTTGCAAGAGCCCTGCCTTCAGGACTATACTGAATAAGGGCTTTCATATATCCCGCCCTTCATCTATTCTTGCCAAGGCTTATTCAGGCCCTGATATCTCCCTGGATTATATATATGATCTTGGCAGCTCTGTCAATATGACCGGGGGCCGTCTCGGTGGCCGAGAGCGTTCAGGCGCAGGTCTTACCGCTCTCGAAACCAGCGAGTCGCGGGTTCGAATCCCGCCGAGGGCATGGATGTTTGTGTTTGTCTATTTTCACCATCATCCTTTCATCCTAAACAGCTAGTCTCCTGGATTAAAGTGGAGATGCAGGCTGAAAGTCCATCCGTCCGTCCAATATGACCGGGAAAGATAGGGCACTACAGGTTAAGGAGAAAACCATCTCAAGTGTAGGGAACGTTTAACCGCACTTTTACCACAGATGAATTCAATTGTTAAAACTGGTTATTGTTTTTCTTCTTCTACTCAACCCGCGTCTCCTTATAGTTGGGAGACTAGCTGATGGGACAGATGGGATTCCTTACTTTGTATTAGTGTTAGAGCTTTTCAAGTAATACATAGCAACCTGATTATAAGGCGATTATGACGAGGGGAAGAGGGAGAGGCAATGAGAACATTTGCCAAGGTAAGGTCAGGCAAGAGCAGAGCAGAGGGGTTCTCCCTCTTCCCATTGTGTCCTCTACCCTGGTAAGGTTGTTGTTTTTATTGATCGTCTCTGGTTTTATCAATGCAGGAAAGCGTGTACAAACCAATCAATGAAAAGCTTCATCACGTGATAGAGATCCCGTGGTCGTGGCGCTAGAATCGCAAGATTTGACGTAACCATGACAACCCAATAACGATGTCTAGTATTTTTTTTTTTACAAGCTTGTAAATGTTTATCCTTTTTTGACAAAACCGTTCCAGCAGTATGTAAACGATGGACGTGAATTCTTTGATTAGAAATTTGGTCTTGTGATTATAATTTGTGGCATTGACTAGCAACTCTCGTAGAATGAATGAAACGCTGAGCTACAGTTCTATACGGAATTCTCGAATCGCCCAGGAATCGGTGAGATCAATTAAATAGAAACAAAACCAAAATAAAAATGCTAATAAAAACAACACCGCATTATTTAGTTGCTATCGAGTAATAAAACCAACCTAATTGTCTAAAAATTACTATAGTTTAGAAATGCGATACAGATCTTTGGTTGATTTTAGTGATAATCGTTTCTTATTTCACGTGTGTTATGGAAACATAATAAGAAAACCGGTATAGGGAAACGACAAATGATTTCTGTGATTTGCTCGCGAGCAATGTGAGGTGAGGGAGATAAATGAGCAAAATAGCCAACTTCCCCCGCATTGAGCTTTCCCCCAGCAAAAACTGATCGTCCAGATATTTAGCCCAGCATTTCGTAATGCAGTTTAGAGCTTTGTGAGCATCTGGAAGTGTCTACAAAGTGAAAAACTTTGCATTTTTATTATTAACTTACATTAAGGTCCTCTTGACAGTGTGTGTGCTTTTGTCAGAGTAATAAAAGATAACGATTTTGAAAATCTGGACACTGCACAAGTAAAAGCTCTACTGTTGACACATGTAATTTGGTGATTTCTAAGTAATTATTTGTTGGTTTTATGACAAAGCAAATAATAGAATGGGGACTTAACCCTCATTAAAGTGCAATCGTTTTACAAAGCTGCTACCGATTTCTACGTGTAATAAGCATGTACACAGTGTGTCTGCTAAGTTTTAAGACTGAATTTTTTGTGGGAATGTCACGTGCTTCATCTATCGGGCAACAACGAAAAGGGTTAGCAATAGATCTTGATGCGTTTTGTCAGTAAGTTGCAACACGTTTCGACATGTAGTGCAGACCAAGAACAGAGTTCTGTGCTCATCACGGATTGAATGTGGAACAATGAGTAGGAGTTAAGTTTCTGTTTTAAAGCCGGCAAAATGGCATCAGAGACCCTCGAGATGGTAAATGCAGCTTATGGGAATCAAACATTGCCCCATTCAAATGTTTTCCGCTGGTTTGGGCGATTTCTTCAAAGGATTTGGCATATCAGGTCGGCAATGGCTGAATCCAACGACTGATTCCTTCTCAATGACAATGCAGTCACTCACAATGTGAAGCACTTTCTGGCGGAAAAAAGTGACAGTTTTGGAACACTCCCTTTAATCGCCCGACTTAGAACCTGCAGACTATTTTCTGTTCCCAAAATTATAATTCCTATTGGAAGGTTTTGTTTTCACCTCTGTTCCAGACATTCAGGAGGGCATGATGTGTGTATTAATGGGGATTCCAAACGGAGATCTCTATCGAGGCATCTCGGGACTTCACAACCATGCAAAGAAGTGTGGGAGCTTAGAAGGGATGTATATTGAATAGTAAACAATAAAGTTTGTCATTTTTTTTCCTGTAAATATTTTTTATTGTAAGAGTCCTAAAACTTAACAGGTGCACTGTGTATGCCTTGAACAAAGTTCCATTTGAAGAACTTCTCATAAAACATGCAAGATTTTTCAATTTCGCTAAAAAGAATAGCATTGGTTTCAGTCTATGCTATATTTCATTCATAAAAATTCATGGCTTTTTGCAATTCAGTAATGTTGATATTAACAAAATTATTAAATGAAACTGATATCCAGATGGATCAAAATGCCCATTATAATAACATTGATAAATTCTGGGCATGAAATCAAGTGTCACAGATGAAATCTTAGGATGGTTATCAATGCTATTTAAAGTAGCACAGGTTGTGTAAATTATCCTATATCCTAATGCCAGAAACGAATATTCGAATGATTAAAGAAAACGAGATGGACAGCTGTTCGGCACTTTCTTTAATGGTACGTCATCTCTCATCATAAAGACCTCAATATGGAATCTTGTACATATATTACAATGTCTTAATTGAACAAGGAAAATATGGACTGGACATGTAGAAACAAATCCATGAGAAGCCTAAATATAAAGTGAATATTAGAAATGTCTAAAGTATAATAACTAGAAACTTGAAAAATGATATATAGACACTCCCCTACATACAATTGTTCGAGTTAAGATTCTTCGGAGATGTAATACGTTTTACGAAATCTGGTAAAAAAAAACAAACACCACAAGAAACTTAGAATGGAATGATGCAATGATGTCAGCATAAAGACAGCCTCGAATCTCGCTGATCAGGCACATTCTTAGTGTGTATCTCCTTAAGTTTTTTGTACAATAATACCATCTTTTACATTCTATTATTGGAATTATAGCTTCTAAACACCCATCAGTGTTTTCATCTGACTACACACCTCTACCTGTAGCATGGTTTTCTGTTTGTTTATTTTTTTTTATTTTTTTTTTTCGAATTAATGATATTTTCAAGTTCAGATGGGTTTATAGGTACCTAATCCCATCGTTTGTCTGGGAGAGACTGTACAATAAAAATGGGTTTTATGTAAAAATAAAGGCATTCTTAAAGTAAAACTGTACGATTTGTAAATAATATCCGACCATCCTCCTCTTTGGACTCCCCCTCATTTTTGTTTTTGATATCCCCCTCATCAGCTAACAAAAAGATTGGCAGATCTTAATGAGGCTGGACAGTATGCTCAATAATGTTGGATAATCCATCTGGAGTGTACTGTCATGAAATGGATAGAGAGATTCTAGGTTGCCTTAATGCAGGATGGCAGATAAGTTTATATTCCACAAATTACTTGATTACTATTGTAGAATTTAAAAACCTGTTAATCCCAACAAATAGGTATATCTGTTGGTGATCCATCAATGACCTGATTATGCAAATTATGACAGATACAAAATTTCTCAAAAACCATAACAGATAAGTACCAATTTCCAATTATGAACATCCAAAAAGGGAGGGAACCTTTAATCCACAAGGAAATTTGAAATACTGGATAGGTATCCAAAATACATATCCAATATTTCAAATCTCCTTGTGGATTTAGGTTCTCTCCCATTTTGATTGTTCCATTCCACAGTTTTTGCTTAATTTTTGTTAATTATAAACATGTTCCACTTGGTTTCCACATTCGATTATGAACACAATAAAACAAAAAAAAACAAAAAAAAAAAACAGATTGCCTGGTACTGTATTGATTACCGAAGTAGATTGTTCTGTTGCCAATTCTTTTTGAATTTTTTGATTTGGACTTCAGATTCAAATAAAGCATCGAAAAGTAAATAAAAGTTATAATAGGCTTAGATGTCCTATCTATTCGGGAACATGGCCAAAATGGCAGTTAAAGTTAATCATTTTGACTGGCTTGAAGGACCAAATATCCCTTCTGCACTACAAAGCAAGACTATTGTTAAGTTAGCTTAACTTAATATTCTAGGCTAGGGTGTTTTTGCACTATTCCCATCTCAAGCCTGATCTTTAGGTAATAATGCAGATTTAGTGATGGGATTATTTTTAATCCTTGGTAGAGTGATTTCCTTACATGTTTCCATTTCACTTTTGAGGGATCAACTCATACTATTATGATCGGTTTTTTTTTTTCTAATCTGTTCATAGTCGAATGCGGAATAAGTTTGTAATTGGAAATTTATTATTATGGCATTAATAGACTTTTAAATTCACAATAGTTATCAATTAATTTGAGGAATATAGAAGTTTCCACCACCCTCTATAATTACTGGTTAGAAAAGGGAAGAAAATATTTTGCGACCAGGACTCAAACCATGGACTAGAGACATTCGTTGTTGCTGCTTTGGTTATGTTGCAGAAGAATTCCCGAAGTTCCATCTTCTTTTTGACCCTCTATCATGTTTTTTTATCCTTTAAATTCACTGTTATTTTGGAGATTTGTTTGAAAACCTAACTGAACAAATATATAGTTGGAAGGTTGTCCTGTATATTGCAGGAGATTTTGGGAATTGTCAAATATTTATGTTGAAAATTAATTTTTTTTTTCCCCTCATATTTTTTACAGACTGAAAAACTGAAATCGACTAGGAAACGAAATGCGTTGGTTTTAGTTTGGAATTTTCTGCAAGAGATGGGGTGAGAATTTGAATTGTACTGATTCTTCATACGCAGAGTTAAGGTGACATGGCTAAGCAAAGCAATTTTTTTTTTTATTAATAAATTTTAATCAATCATGGCATAATTAAATGGGTAATTAGTAGATGAAAGTGACATCCACAAATTATCTATAAGTTGTTTCTTTGCCACTTCCTAGCCAAATTAGCATTTTCAATTCTGGTACGTTTTTTGATCATTTTATTTGAGCTGCAAAGATTTAGTTTACACCATTGGAAAGAGCAGATCTTTTTTGATCCAAGGATCCATTGAGAGAAATTTTCTTTCAAAAATTATTTTTTTTAAAAGCATTTATTCAAGCACCTGCAAATTTAGTTATTGAATTGCATAGTTTTTTTGGCATGATGTATATTTTATAATGGGATTGAATTAGCCTTCCCACCCTGTATTCCTTACACTCCCTCTTTTCCAAAATGCCCATTTTTTAAAGTACAGAAAATATGGATATCAAAGATTTCACCGAAGGGATTTGTAAGAAATGCCATATCATAGACGAAATAATATCAGGTTGCAAAATGCTAGCGCAGATAGGCCATTTACGCAGACGTAACCAGGTGGCCATCTTAAATTATTATTAAAAAATTATTAAAAAAATTATATTTCGACTCTTCGAGCATTGTTAACGCTAGTAGGAACATTCGCGCGTTCGCAACTCGTTTTCGCATCATTAGCGTGCGGTCGTTCCGTTTCAAACATATAGGAAGACTTCTTGAAAATCCATTCAGTAAAAGCAGAGAAAGTGTGCAGAGAGATGGTGGATACAAGAAAACTTAGGTCAGTAAATTATATTTTCTCTGTATAATTTTTGTCAGAGAAAGTGTATCTGCCAGAAAATTTGTTTGAGAAAATGCTAATCAAAGTTTTTCAAAAATTCAAACACAAATATCTTCTCACCTAATTTACTTAGAAAGACAAGTTTGTTTGTTGTTTTTTAAAACAAACAAACAAACAAACCCACAAGATTGGTTAAGATGGAACTTGAGTAATCTCCAAACAGGAATCTTGATCTTTTCAAGGAAAAAAAAACAAAAAAAAAACTACAATCTGCCGATTTTTAGCTGAGTTATGGCCTCTCTAAAATATGTTTTTATCAATGTCTGAGAAAGTTTGCACGTTCTTGGATGATAAGGACCCCAAACACGTTTATTTTCCTCGTAAAATTAAATGAATTTTTAAGAATGGCCTCCACAGATCGATAGAAGGAGAATTAAAGATTACCGTAATATAAAATTTTTTGAAAAGCTTCAATTTTTTGACACAAAAATCAAATTTTTGCTGAGCATGTCCCATTAAACTTGTAATTTTACTTTTAATTTTTTTATGTATACTTTTATCTTGAAAGCAGATATTTCGATGCCAGCAAAGCATTGGAAAGGGAAGTCAATTTGGATTTTAATCATTATGCTGCCTGTGACAATATCGATTTGGAAACAGTCTTGCAAGATTTCGAGTCCTTTTATTACGTGCGCTTTCAGAAGTATCCACAGATTGTGAAAAAAGTTGCTGAAGGTAACTATTGAAGATTTCATTTTTTTTTTCTGTGTCGAAAATGTTAATCTGAATTCATTTAAATTCGTTTTAGAAGAATGCCCTCAACAAAATAATGCATCCTTAAAAACAAAGTAAGATTTTTAGTCTTTTTTTTTATTTTTTTCCCTATCATTTGTTAAATATAAGATAATAAAATATCTTGGATTGTATGACCATTTAATTAACAGAAGAATAATACCAACCTCTTGTCCACAAAAATATTTTCATACACTGTATGCACATTTTGGCCATACAGTGACCCTCATTCAATGAAATACAGGCCATGAGTACACAAATTACATTTATGCAAACACCATGACCAATTGAGGTAGAGCAGCTAAAATCAGTAGAAAACAGTAAACAAAAACGTGACCAATTGAAACACTATGCACAAATATAAAAATTTTCCTCTAGAAAAGATCTACTATATTATGAAGTTTGGGCCAAATTGTCCCATTGAGGTTGGGAATTGTGGGGGTATTGGTCACGTGGGCTGTAGGATATAACATTTTCAAATGACAACATATGGCATGTGATAAGAAATGATGAAAATAGAACAAAGGTTGAGATATTTTCCATTTTTTAAATACTATATTTGAGAAAATCAGCTTTTAGATGTAAAAAAAAAATAGAGGTTATAAAGTGCAAATAAAAGGTGTAAAGAATAAAATAGAAGAACTTATGCTATTTTTCTATACCCTCCTCTCAGGGGATTAATTTTTTGTTCTTATGCCATTTATGAAAAGTGAGTGAATAATTTTTCTTCACTTTCTTAGTTTTGTGTAAATAGTACAGATTAAAAGTTTTTATATTTAAAATGACTGAAAATGTGCTTTTTCATATTGTAATCATTGAATATGCAATCTGCAAGAACTGATCTGCAGTAGCAGTGATTTAAATGATATCATTGTGTATAAAGACTGTATTGGCAATCTTCTTTTAAGTACAGGGTGATTATAATTAAAGTTATGATTTCAAAAATCGATAATTTGAAAACTACTCATCAGAATGACCTGATATTTTATCAGAACAATCGTGAGGCAATGGAATTTTGTTTGGCGAAGGAAAAAAAATAGTTCCAAAATCTGCCGATAGATGGCACTGGCAGGGTAATGTCAGGGGAAAAACCAAAAATGAATTCGTGAAACAGGAATGTTGTTAGCCAAAAGGAAACAATAGAGTTCAGGGGTTTACGAAAAATTTATTAGCGAAAAGACACGAATACGTGTTTACAGCGACAATAGTGATAATGCCAAAAAAAAACAGAGCTTCAGGGAACAAACATATTACTGATGATTAAGGCAGAAGTTGTTCGATATGCCCTCAGACTTGTTCCGCTACTAATTGGAAGCGAAAAATGGCATGCTCCACAACAGATCGGAGGGTATCTGTACTAATTCGCATATCTCCAGACAATGTGAACCCTGCCAGCGCCATCTATCGGCTGATTTTGGAAGTACTTTCTTTTTCCTTCGCCAAACAAAATTCCATTGCCTCACGATTGTTCTGCTAAAATATCAGGTCATTCTGACAAGTGGTTTTCAAATTATCGATTTTTGAAATCGTAACTTGAATTATAATCACCCTGTACATTTTCCTCAAGTGTTCAACAAACTTTTTCAAAAAGTAATTTTGATTTAAACAGTTATTTTTTTTTCAAATGACTAAAAACATGTTTAAATTTGTGTTTAGGTCAGCAAAATATGTAAATAATAATCCAGAGAAATTATCAAAGAGACGAAGTTATAGTTGTGTTCCAACATTTACAGCTAACCCATCTAAGAAATCAGATGAAAATGGGGTAACAGTGCTTGTTCTTAGTAATGCATGAAAAATAGTAATGTATCTTTGTTAAAGAGCAGATGATCCCTTTCCATAAATCGGCCTCGGTGGCTCAGGGGTTGCGTGATCACCTCTGATGCCCGAGGACGCGGGTTCGAACCCGGCCGAGGACGACGAGGATTTTTTCAGGGGGAAAATCCTGAGATCACGCACTTCCTTCGGAAGGGAAGTAAAGCCGTTGGTCCCGTGTAGTCGTTTGCCGGCTGCACGTTAAAGAACCCTTACGAGGCAAAATTTGCGGCCCCTATAACGCCGTCCTGAAATGACCATAGCAGTTGAAAAGGACATTAATACCAAACAAACCAAACCAAACCCTTTCCATAAATCGCTATATCCTATAAGCAATAAATTTATTTGATATATGCATTTTCTGTTCATTCTGAAAGGTCACATTTGCTTTATGACTATAGAAAACTCATTAAAGTTATGCTTGAAAATTTGGATTTCCGATAATAAAATTATTTGCATTTAATCTTTTTTAGAGTTGCAATATTTAAAGCATGTACTGTATCCTTAAAAATATGAGGGTGGGTTGGACCCAGTGAAAATGAGTCATCATAAAAGTCTCTGGATTGCTGTTGCAGAATATTTCTAAATGCTGCTACACTTCATCGTTCGATGTGAAGCACAGACTTTTCAGTTGTTTCTTAAGATGACCAAAAACATAAACGTTGGAGTGACAATCCAGGATTATAAGGGCTAAATTAGATGCTTGAAGTTTCCCACCTGAACATATGCAATGATAACATGAGGCCATGCATTGTTATGGAGCAAGATGACACCATTGCACAGATGTTCCAGTGATCACAGTGTGGCCAAAAGTAACTGAAGAAGTTGATATGGCTATTCACAAGTTCTAATAATATTATCAAACGATATAAAAGTGTGTGTAAGATTGGGAGCTCATATACGTGTGTTAGACAATTAGTAAGTTGGCAGAGCTCACTGACTTCAAACATGGCATGATCATCGGATCCATTTAAAAAATCGGTTCGTCAAATATCCATCTTGTTACAAGCCAAAATTGATCTCTTACAAAAGTGATATTAATGTAAAATTGAAATGTCGAGGAAGTGAAAGTGTAGCAGGATGAAATGGTAGGGTGAAGAAATTTACTGATCTCAACTGTTCATTCTTGGTGGAAACTGAGAGCGGAGCATTCATTTTATTGTCAAAGTGCAAACTAATCTATGTGATGATGCTGAAAGCTTCCATAAATGGACACAAATGTGGCACAATCTTAAAACACATATGCAGATATTCTTGGACTCGCCCTTGTAAAATAAAATGTTGTGTGATGGACATGGCTTCATATTTATAGGCATTGCATACAATAATGGAAAAAGCCTGCCCAACTGGTATCTCTCCTATTTAAAATGTCTGCAATTTTCCTGGAGAGTTTGTCATCTTAATGCAAGGAGCGCTAGTAGTTCCTGTTTTTCTCTACATAAAACATGCTGAAATCTGCAATTATCCCAATTTTTTTCTTTAATTTTTCTCAAGATAGTGGCTTTTTTCTGAATGACTTCTGTGAATTTTTCCCCTATAATGTTGATCATTCATAGTAGTGGTATATTTTATAAGTATGATTTTACAAATTTTTTCCAACTGTGATTAGATGGATTCCTCACACATTCTTTGATTTTACATGAAAATAACGAATTTTTTTTCTATCCAAGGGAATAAAAATTTGGATAAATTTTTCAAATAACAGATTTGTTTGAGCTCAAAAATTAGGCTCAACTATGTTGTACACTTACTTTCAAAATATGCAAATTAATAAATAAAAAAAAAGCAGGGCACTGCTAGTGCTGCACTGCAAGAAAACAGAGCAACTCCCCTTATCGATTTGTCGACACGGTTTCAGGGCCAATGGGCAGGCTGTATCTGATTATTGTAGCTATGGTATATGAAAATACAAAATGGAAATAATTGAAATGGAACAGACCTCACAGATTAAAGATAAGATATTGTAGTTATTTAAAGGATATGAATTGTGACATGTTGAGTTGTTGCGTCTCCTTCTAAATGTTAAACATATGAGCTTAACTATTGTAATGTCTCATTACGTTGATCTGCCACACTTGCCTTCATATTCTATTCTAATATTGAGATCAAGCCCACGCAGCCTTTAGAGAAAGCTATATTAGAGCTTGCAGAAGAATTTTCTTACATTCACAAAGTGAACTTCAAATTCAGTCTCGATTGAAAATTCTCAATTTCATCCAGTCCATTCAACTCCCAATTCAAAATTCTCTCATAATTGTGTTGAAATTTAATGACAGTGTATTCTCTTGATCCAAACTAATAAAGCACCGGGAGGGTTTAGATTGGAGAAAATTTCGGATTACCAAGTAAGGACTGTTTTTGTGTAAACTTACTGGAAATAACTCAAATCATTGTTTGATTTCTAAGATAAAAAAAAAATTAATTTGGTAGATTTTGAATATTGACACATGTTAGTCAGAATGCTGTACATCGTATCATAGAAGCCAAGAGTTTACTATTAAGCCATTTCATATTAATTAGGTTCTGATTAGCGAGAGTGTACACTGTATCAAACTGTATTTCGTATTTAATGACAGCGTTATTTTTTTAGATATTTAATCGATTTTTAATTACATGTAATTATATTGAAACCCCAAAATAATTTTTTTTTCGTTTCAATTTAGACTACTTCTCCACATGGAAATTTAAGTTTAGATGGGCAGCAGATTCAGCATGGGTCAAATAGTAAACAGAATCAGAATGGAAATGAAAATGTAAGTATTTTTTAAGGAAAAGTGTGTTTTTACAAATGTTCAAAAATTTTTATACCCAACTACTACGGTACACATATGGACTAAAGCAAACATTTTTCTGCTGATAAATTGGGGTCAGAAATGCTTCCTTGTTTCAATAGACCATTTTGAACTCTGTCAGCAAACAGTCCTTCATTTCCTCTTATGAAAAAGGCTTTCTGAAATTTTGTTAATAAGCTTCCTCTTCTACAGTTGGTAGTGGTTTGACTTGATGGGTAGGCCAATCTTTCATAGCAGGTATTTTGTGTGTCTTCATTGCTATATCAGACCTGTAATGACATAGTGGTTATTCTTGGAAGGCACCCTTCCTGAACCAAAGATATGGTCTGCGCATGATGGGGCCCAGCCTATTTCAATTGTGTGATTCGGGGATGTCTGAATGCTACATATAGTTTTAGCTGGATAGAATGAGAGGTTCATCTGTTTGCCTGACAAATTTGCTGATATGATCCCTCTGGACTTCTTTTTCTAGGGGCATTTATACAATGTTATGTATGAGACACCTGTTGAGTCCACAGAGAACTTCGTGGCATGAATTCATTGCAGTAGCAGCTGAACATTTGCGACATCCCAGAAATCATGTGACATATTCAGACATTGATGAAGCTATATGGTCAAGTTGGCAGTTGCAACTTCAAGCAACTCTTATAATGTAATGACAGAAGAAACAAGTCTAAAATTGCAATAAGGTAGACTTTATTATCGTGAATGTTTTCTGCGGTCCTATAGGACCAGTAACAGCTGCAAATATTTCCTTAACCAAAGATACCAGGAGGACACAAACATGGAAATAGGGTGTGCAAATTCTCTTTAAAGGGGCCATCCATAAATTACGTCATATGAATTTCATGATTTTTGTAATGACCTTCTAATCCCACTGAATGCACGAGTTTTGTCATAATCACCACTTTGAAATCGCCGAAACCACTCTTTACATGTGGTACTTGATGGAGCAGTAAATATCAACACGCATTCAATGCGTTTCAACTGCACTTTTCTTCAGAATACAATAATGGAGTAAAACTTCTGCAAATGCTGCTTTGTTGGGTTAAATGTTGCCATTTTCGACACGAAAAAAAAAATAATAATGTTTATGCTTAAAACGAATGTCTACTACTGTATTGCGATTCAAAGCTCACAAATACACCTTCAAAGCACAAAGGATAGCCGTTCCATCAAATAAAAAAAAATAAAACCTTAAATTTTTATTTTGTGCCATTATACCACATTATAATAATAAAATATTTTTTTCTATTTACAGCCTATGCCTTCACATATAAAGGAAAAACATTTGCCATCATCTTTGAATTATGATGATGTTAAGCTATTAAAATCATTGAATTTATTTGCTGGAGGTGGGGATGAATGGAGAGAACTAGCAGCAGTCATTAGCAAAGTAAAATATTTTTAAGTTTTATAAAAAATAGCTTTATTGAAAATAACAAGTTAAGCAATAAAGTTAAGATACTTTGAATATTCTGTATTCAAAATGCTTTTTCATACAAATTTATTTGCCAGCCTGAGGTGCATTCTAGGCAGGTACAAGTGGATATCTGAACTATGAGCAGAAAGTAATGCCATTTATTTTTAATGGAGGAAATGTAGTCGCCATGTAAAAGTTAACATAGCCAAAAAGAAGGCTGAGTACATGTATGGATTTTGCATAACATTACATGTATGTTCCTGTGCATGCACTTTGTGTGCTACAAGTAGTTTAAAAAATGGCCACCGCTTTCGCATCGTCTACAGTGGAAAACAGCGAGCTGTTATAAGGTTTCGTTTTGCAAAAGATAAGAAACCCACAGAAATTCATGGGGAAATGGTAGAAGTTTATGGTGCCGACTGTCTGGACTATTCCAATGTGTGCGAATGATGTAAAATGTTTCGGGAAGGAAGAGATAGCCTTGTTGATAAACAACATTCTGAGCAGCCTGCATCATCGACAATACCAGCCATTATCAAGGACATTAACAACACAATCAGAGAAAACCGTCAAGAGAGTGAGTGAAACGCAATCTTATGAATCTGAGAAGCTTGGATCTGCTAAGTCCGTTTGCATTGGTTTCCAAAAAAATCTGATAGCAGAACCTATCGGCAACAGAATGTTGTGCAGTTTGCAACATCTATAGCAGTACATCCAATATGAAAAAGAGTTTCTGAATGGCATGGTCACAGGAGATGAGTGCTCGGTCTTGCACTTCACACCTGAGCCTAAAACTCCAAGCATGGTGTAGAAACATCCACATTCTCTGGTTAACAAAAAATTCAGGTTCTCCTTCACCTCGGAAAATTATGCTTACAGTTTTTTGGGATCTGACTCGTGAGTTTCTGCCTCGTGCGTTAACCGTCAACGCCGCTACTTATTGTGACTAAACTGCGGTGTGCTATTCAGGATAAGTGACCAGAAAGAGGAAACTGTTCGTCTTCATGACAATGCATGCCCACATATGGCCAACATCGTCAAAGCAAAACTGGTCCATTTTGGTTGGAAGGTTCTGGACCACCTAGCCTACAATCTGGATTTAGTGCCCTCAGACTACCACCTCTTGGTCCCATGAAGATATTTCTGGGTGCTCAGAGGTTTGAGACTGATGAGGAATTCAAATCTGTCATTAACAACCGGCGGAGTTCTATAAGCGGGGTATTCTGCAGGCACGTACCCAAGAATTTTTCCAGGGGAGGTCGAACTCTCGATTTATTGGACCTTTTGATGAACATATTTCAGTGATATTTTTGTAAAGTTGCTTGTGAAGTTTATGCTATTATACATTGTTGATATAAAAAAAATCAATCTACTTACAAAATTCGGATTTCATTTTTGTGAAAAAAAATCTTATAATAAAAATTAAAAAAAAAAAAAAAAAACGTGAAAAGAAATAAAATTAAAATCGCAAGCCCTCTCGACTTAATGGAATGACTTAAAGGTGACATTTAGTCATCTTCTGGCAATGAAAGATGTAAATGAGGAAGTTTTCCGTCCAGTGTAAATGAAAGGGGAAAAAATCATTTTGTTTAACTGGAGTGAGCAAGGAGTGGGATGATTGGTGGGAGAGGGGAAACTGCACTGGAACAGGCCAACGGAGGAAAAGAAAGGGAAATTAAAAAACTGAAAATAAATATACAACCCCTCGCCAACCACTCCACTACTCCTTGTTTACTCGGTTTTTAATAAAATTTAAACAATAGATACCTAGCTTGGTCCTAAATTATGATCTTCTTGGGACCGGCACATTAATAGCCTGTTGAACAAGTTGAACTATAAGCAGGGGCTGATTTCAAGACTGTATTATTTACATTGGAATATTCTAATATTGTTGTACAACGCTTGGATTCACTCCAACCTCTGCTTTGTAATCATTCTTTGGGGGTCCACTTCATTATATAATTTGGCTAGACTGTTAAGTTACAGAACAGAAATGGTTCTTGAGGATGCTGTTGGGTATTCCCAAACGGTCCTTTGTTTGGCACTTTTTTAAAATACTAGGTATTCCGACTATTTACCAGAGTCATGCTATACAAACCATTTCTTTCATACACAAAGCAGTTAATTTATTGCTTCGATTGTCAACTTTTATCACAGTACAATTTAGTCAGAACATCCATAACTACCCTACCAGACACATCTATACCGTTCACCTCACTTTTTCCAGGTCCAATTATCACAATAGGTGCCTGTCTCGTAACGGGGTAAAGTTATGGGCCTCTCTTCTCGAGACTATTCGATCCCTGTCGCCCTATAATGTATTTAGAAGGGCTCTGAAACGACATCTCGACCTCATGAAAAATTCCTTTTGTATGTTAGGTTTTTTTACTTTATTCTTTTTCAATGATTGTTAGTACCGTTTGGACTATTATTTGCACTTTTAGTTATTTTATTTTTTCATTTTGTCATTTATTTACACACTGTAGTTGTTGAATATTTCTCTACTAACCTTCAACTATACATTATTTGTATCATTTATTGTTGTCTTTGTTAACTTCATTACATTTTACTATTGTTATATGCCACGTGGTCTTTGTTGTCATTTAACTAGTTTAGTTGTTTAACGTTTAAGTGTTAACATAATATGTTAACACTACCAACCAACTTGTGCTTGTATTTTGCTATATTGTCATGCCCGCTGGAACCTAACTCGTCGGTCAGTGACTATACTGGTTCCAGCTGGGCATAGTTGTATCTTAATTTTATTAAATAAATAAATAAATAAATATGAGCCCTTCCGAGCCAGAAGAATTAAATTTTGAGTAATTAAGCATTAAAAATAGATCTGCAAAATTAAGTCTAATAAAATATAAACATAAAATTTAATAATATAATGCTATACACAGCAGGCCACCTCACAAATGATAGAAAATGAATTTTCACCGATATTTCAGGAGAAAAAATTCAAGAAATGAGGCATTCGCCCCTCTAGCTCGGAAGATCTCATATGTAAAATGCACAATATTGAAAATTCACAGAAATCAAAATCATGGACCTTCAACATTTTTGGGGTGGTCGTTCGACCCCCCCGACCCCCCCTTGTGCCTGTTCTGAAACTGATGCAGCGTTGGGATAAATGTCTAAATCATCAAGGTGCTTATGTGGAAAAGTAGATATACACATGTAGTTTCAGCTGCGCTTAGTTGTTTACCTGTAGGTTTTGTCATTTTCTTTGAAAAAAATAAACAGCATTAATTTCTGATAAATCCTCGTAAAAAGTTATTTTTAGGATAATATACAAGTAATTAAAACAGAGTTAATTAACTTTCATTCTTAGCAGTTTTGGCATACCCTTTACTTAAAGTTTATGCTTTAAATTTTATTGGCAGGACATATATCAAAATAAACCGAATATCAGATGGAATGATATAATTGGTTTAGATGAAGCAAAACGCCTTATTAAAGAAGCAGTTGTCTATCCTATTAGGGTAATTTTTATTCTATTTCTGCTCTAAGAGTTGTTCAAAAAGTTCTGGACCCCCCCCCCTCTTTTTATTTATTTTTTTTAAAGAATTCATTCAATTTCAGGTTAGTGGCCATTATTTCTATCAAAGTACTCACCTCCTCACTTGCTCCAACAATGTTTCTACATTTGGAAGCAGTCCTGGAAAACTTCTTTTGGAATCGTTCTTTAGTTCCCACTGTGAAGTTTTCTTGATTTCTTCAGAATTGTCAAATCTCTTTCATTTTGGCAATGTCTTCAGTTTGGGGAACAGGAAAAAGTCTGCTGAAGCCAGGTCAGGGAATTACGGGGGACAAGTAAGCACAGTCATTCCATGTTTGGCTAAAAACTCACAAAACTGATAATGCTGAAGGAACTGGGGCATTATCATGATGGAAAACTAATTTTGGTCTTTTCCTCTGCACAGTTCTCTGAGCTGTTTCAGAATTTGGAGATAGTACCTCTGTTCACTGTCTGACCAGATGAGAGGAATACATAACAAATAATGCCTTTAGCAAAGAAAAGCAACAGTCAGCATGACATTACAGAGCAAACCTGGTGTGCTTTTTTTTCACCAAGGTGAATTTTCAACAACTGATTTTAATGTTCCAATTATGTTTTATTACTATAATGATGTTTGATATTAAATTCCTCTTCAGCTCGGTTGAGGAGATTGTGACACAATGCAGCTCAGTGCTCTTTCTGATCTTTGACTCAGGTGAGCACAAACTTGGCAGCAACTTGATGCGTGGGTTTCTATGAATGTTTTTCCTAGTTTGACGTAGAATTTTACTGCATAGCGGAAGTCACTCGTGAAAATTGAACAATTGCACAGCACTCGGAAGATCTCCTTTCCATAAACAAATGATATGAATAAATTAACATACTTATCCACAATCCAACAATGGGAAGTTTTTCATTAGGTTCACACAAAGACCGTGCTTTCACTCAGATTTCTGTATTATTAATCGTAGGCAGGCTATTCAAAATGCTTCAGAACTCTTTGAACATACTTGTATTAAAATTTTTTAAATCGATAAATGTTTTCACTGTTTATATATGAACGTTTTATTTTGTAGTATCCTCAATTGTTCTCTGGTATTTTATCTCCTTGGAAAGGGCTTTTATTATATGGTCCTCCTGGTGAGTTTATTAGAATTTTTGGTCCATTTAATAAATAGGTAGATGAAACAAAGGAGAGATCGGTGAACATTAATAATTGTAATTTGACAATTGACATTTATATTAGCTCTAGTTTTGATATTCTTTATTTAAGTAGGTTGATTTAGTTTGCACGGAAAGCTCGTGTAGTGATAATAAAATCCCAAACTGAAGCTAATGTAGATAATGTCTATGTCCAATAATATATAGATTATAAAAATATCATGCAAGACCTGCTCTAAATAAAGATTTTATAGGCACACAAAATACATATACAAGAGCCGGTCATAAAGTCATTACCCTGATCTCAACCCCGTAAGGAATGTATTGGTGCATATTGGAACAACATGTTTGACAGCAAGATCCTCTTCCAATAAATCTTTGTGAAATAAGGTTAATGCCTCTGACATTGACTTACAAGTGCTTCAATACCTTATTGATTCTTTGACTGCAATTCGGGCAAAAGGGGGTCCAATAAAATACCAAGTGGATGTTTTTAATCATTGACCATTGTGTGGGTATAACTTGATGTAGGCTTAACCATAATTTTTGACTCGTTTTTAAAAATTGTTGAAATGGTGCTTTTTACTGTTCTTCACCTGAATTTGTTTGGTTTTGAATACGACTGTGGTCAGCAAGCATGAAGGGGACTTTGTCATTTACCCTGATTGCCCCAGAGACCAGATCTCAACCTTGTAAGGAATGTTTGGGCATTAGAACAACATAGTTGACAGCAAAATCCTCTTCTAACAAATCTTCATATATCAGTGCTATCATTTTAATGACATATTGCTTCAGTTAACTGAATCTGCACAATAATATGTTTTAAGGGCTATGAGGATAAAATAATTAAGGAATGTGTGTAAATTGCACTGAAACTGCAAGGAATATAATGGAATTCACTTAAAACTGCAAAAAGTTCAATAAATGCACCCTAGTGAATTGAGAAAAGTCAGTGAACCTCGTATGACGAATGCTGCTGCTAAAGGCTTGATATCTGTGCTGGTGTAAGGTGATGGGGCTAGTTTGTCTCTTGTTTCTTTGTAACCTGATGCATTCATAGCTCAGTACCTGCTTGTATTTTAAGTTTAACAGTGTCATTCACATATGTTTTTCTTTATTTACTACTAGAAGCAAACCCACCCGATTGTATAATCGGGAAATAACCCGTTGTTAGATTTTTTCTTTGTTGTGACATAGTCCACCATCGCTGATTTTATATACAGGGTGTATCAGGTTCGATGGTCATAAAGTACCTAGCGTTGTTCTGCAAAATTCTAAGCATAATTTTCCTTATCTATTTTTCAAAATTCTCAAAAAAATGCTTGAAATCGTTATCCAAAGTTTGGCTATTATGACGTCAGAAGACTATAGGAATGGATGAATTATGACATCAGAAGGCTATTCAAAGTGGCTCCTGGCTATTATGAGAGGAGCCAGGAAAAAATTGGCATTATGGCATGGATGAATTACGTCAGAAGGCTTAGAATTACGTCATAATAGCCAAACTTTTTTTTGAGAATTTTGAAAAATGGATAAGGAAAATTATGCTTAGAATTTTGCGGAGAACAACGCTAGGTACTTTATGACCATCGAACCTGATACACCCTGTATATGATGATTATAGTTTTGAGTCAGTGAAACAAAGTCAGCATAAGAAAGAATTAATGCTGCTGAAGTGCATCTGCTTATTCAAAATGATATCAGCAAATTCGTAGGCGGTTCCTAAATATTTCAAATGAGCTTGAATACCTGCAGTCGTTTCAAGTGATATAATAGCACTTATGGGTGTATAGGATCTTTGATTTCCAGAATTTATTTGAAGGTAAACTCTATGGCCACATGAAGGATGAAGTATCAATAATCACTTGCATACATAAAAGTTTTCAATTCATACTCAAAACATATGAAAAACATTATTTCCCTCTCCTCCTGTACGATAGAGAGGGATGCTGTGTTTTAAATTCTCTTCTACATTAGAGGGTTAAAGGGGTGCGAATTAGCTTCAGGGTCACGAATTCCACTGACAAAGTTTCTGTTTGTGTATGCATGCACCTAAACACAGAACGGTTTGAAAGCATTCTGCACGGAAAAGAAGTTAACAAAAATTTGTATAGAGTCGTTTGAGAATAGAATCAGAAGTACTCTTTCGAAGACGAAATGCCTATTAGTACCTGTGGAGTAGGAATTCGAAGACTGGTTCTTGTGGTAGGAACTGACGTCGTGTTCTGGAGTCTATTCAAGAGCATGGAGGAGAGGACCAGAGAGCTAATTATCAGTAATGCAAGAACATTCTTTAAAATAAAGCATTAGGTTAAATCGAAAATTTTTGATTGATTTATACCTTATTATTGTTGAGGCATAAAAAATATTTGAATTTTTCCATAGAGTTTACCTTCAGTGCAGTGATTTCGTGAAGTCACAAAATGGCAGGAATAATCAATCAGTCGTGTCGTATGTCATCTGTATGCATGTGATTGATATTATCCAGAGAATTTTGAAATTTCATGGTAAATAATTTCACGATCTGTTTTTGTCAGACAGATAAAACCATGAAGAAGAAGAAATATATTAATTAGTTCACATTCCTTCATCTGCAAATTATTATAACTTGATGAACAAATGTGATATATATAGAATGTTATTATACTGTAACTTGACATTTATTATGTTAACTCATTATGAAAGATCTGTCAAACATTGTTGATTCCATTCTTAAAATTTCAGGATTTTTGCTTTCTTTTTAAATTGTATTGATATTACAAAATACAGGATTATTTAAAAAGAATTCAAAATATTTGAAAGATAAAAGACAAACATATTCCACATCAGGGGCTAGAGGAAGGCTCAAAGTTATAAAAGCCCACATAGAAGTTCCATTTTCAATGCCATGCAGCATCACTGTTTCTTGTTTACAGAAAAATGATGACTCCACAGAAGTCGTTTTGTTGTTGCAGTTTCAAAGTGTGAGTCTATTATCAGGTACATTATGAATTCCACTGTCGGTTCAACAAACAGCCATTCGTCATAAGCAAATTTATAAGGTGGCATAAAATATTTGCAGACTGTGGTTGCTTATGCAAATGGTCATCCTCGCATGAAGTTTTTAAGAATTTTTTATGCCACTCGTATTTGCTTACAGCTGGATACAGACCAGGCCAGCAAGTGCCCAATGAACAGGATCTGCCATTGGCTACCACACGATCTACCATACATCCATATGCATTTGTTGGTTCAATCAAATGTTCATTGGGCGAGAATCTGGTTTCAATTGTATACCTTTTCGGTATGTGATGGACGACAAAGAAGAAATTATAATTGCGACTTCTGTATTCTTATATCTCAATGAAATAGCAAGCAAAACAAACCAGTGACGTCATTCTGCACTTGAACAATGAATTCACACTTCCCAAACTGCAGCAAAATTTCTCTTGTGGCATCACTATTTTCCTATAAACAAGAAACACTGTCTTTGTATGCATTGAATGGAACTTCTAGGCAGGCTTTTAAAACTGACCTTTCCTCTATCCAGTTATGTGCAGAATTTGTTTCTGTCTTTTACAGTTTGTTTTGAATAAATATTTGAAATCTACTTCATCTTTTTGAAATATCCTGTATAAATTAATTGAATTATTGTATTTATTTAGTTTTCTTTTTTAGGAACTGGTAAAACTCTAATAGCTAAAGCTGTGGCTACGGAATGCAATACAACTTTTTTTAATATTTCTGCATCTACAGTCGTAAGTAAATGGAGAGGAGATTCAGAAAAGCTTATTCGGGTTTGTTAATTTCAATTTTTACTGATTTTTTTTTTTTTAAACTTCCCACCTCTTTCCAAAACAAAAATAATTTTTGTTTAACTTTATACTAGTTTTGTTAAAATAACATGGAAAATTTTATCAAGGAATTTAAGTACTGAATTGAGTGGTTGAATTAGACTCACTATTAAATTTTTATTTAATTTTCAAATTTTAACACTTACTGTAAAAATTCGTTATAACGAAATTCAAGGGGCATAGATTTTATTTCGTTATATCCGATGTTCGTTATAATGAACCCTACCCTCATACCTCTAAACCCAACCCCTTCCATTAAGTTAGCATATGTACAGCATAACACATTCCTTCATTTTACTGCAGAGCAAAATAATAAAATTTAAAATAACATTATTTTATAATATCCATTCAGTAGAGCAGCTCCAGTTTTCTATGTTCAGCCTCTTTGCAAATTTGCTGGCTTTTTCACGCAGCTCAGGTCCACTAATGGGGATACAATGTATTCTGCTGCCAGGATTGAAGAGACAGCATTTGTAAAGAGCTTCTTCTAAATCTGGATGCCCACATGTCTGTTTTTTCCTCTATAATTTCTTCTGTTTTCCGCTTCATCTTAGATTTTCGTTTGCTGAGAAATTATCGTTGATGACGTGCACAACGAAATTCCAAAATCTCTGGCCACTAATGGATTCTTTAGAGCCAGGTTTATCTACCGAAAATTGACATTATTATTATTATTATTATTTTTTTTTTTTTTTTTGTTTTAATCCATCTTAAACGAACATGCAAGAGACTTCAGAAGAGCAAACTAATGATGAGAGTAATGTTGTGCACTGTTGAAAGTAGAGAAAAACTTCATTAAAACCGATATTTTGGTTCATTACAATGGATTACAATAGCATAGAAAATTCTATATTGCCGACTGTTTAACAAGATTACTTCATAATATCCAGAATTTCGTTATAACAAGCTTTAACTGTATTAAGTCTGTATATTCAATATGAAGTATGTTCAAAAAGTTTCAGAACTCATTCAACTAAGTTACTTATCGACAGTCCAACAATGGGAGGTTATTCGTTAGGTTCATGTGAAAATGATCGACCTGCCTGGATGTCTGTATAACTAACCATAGGCACACTATCAAAACGTTCCAGAACGCTTTGAACAGACCTCGTTTGCACTAAATAAATTATTTTCTTAATTTTTTTTTTATGCTGTTAAATTTTCTCAATAGGTTTTATTTGATCTCGCTCGCTTCCATTCCCCTTCTACCATCTTTGTAGATGAATTAGATGCTTTAATGTCTCAGAGAAACGCATCTAGTGGCATTTGGTATGCATTTTCTTATTTGATGGCTAACAAGGAAATCCTTGTTTCTTGTATTTTGAGATGATTTACAATTCTGTTTTTTTTTTTTTTTAATTAGTGAGCATGAAGGCAGCAGGCGAATGAAAACTGAATTATTGATCCAGTTGGATGGCCTTGCACGTTCCAATGATCTTGTATTTCTTTTAGCTGCATCAAATCTTCCATGGTGTGTACCTTGTCAAAATGCTACCTCTTAAAGTAGAAATGAATATTGAATGAGCATATTTTAAATAAGACTGTTTTCTGTTTCAGGGAACTTGATCATGCAATATTAAGACGTTTAGAAAAACGAATATTGGTGGATGTTCCAATTAAAAGTGCTAGAGAAGCTATGTTACGAACCTTTTTGCCACCTGTAACTCAGTCTAAAGATGGGTTACAACTTCATTGCGATCTCAATTATAAAAAACTAGCTGAGGTAATAAATGTGACGCATTCTTTAAGCATCAGAGGCTATTAGTGCAGATCATAAATTTCCTCTTAATAAATTTTCATAACAGATGTCAGAGGGTTACTCTGGGGCAGATATCCGTTTAGTGTGTAAAGAAGCTGCTATGCGGAAAGTGAGAAAGATTTTTGATATTTTAGAACATTCAGCAGGAGGTAAGAAAATGCTTTCAATACTTTAAATATAAAAGTAAGAAGTTTACAATGTGTTGGTTTGTATACATGGTGCGTTAGCTCTTTGAGAACAAAATCTGACTTCGAGTAAAACAAAAACAATTGGTAGAAAAATCAGTTTTTATTTATGTAGACTTGGTACACCGATTTTTACATATCTGTACTAAAGGCTATTCGATAAAACCACCTTAAGCCTCGATAACGATCTTGATGCAGCTTCTGAAACAATTACACCCCAGACATAATAGTCCAGAGGATTAAATCAGAGTTAGAAGCCCAAATATCATGGGTAAATGTTTTTGTGAAAATTTTTAGCCAGGAACTCCTGGAGGCTCCTTGAGAGGGAGCAGAGTCTTGTTGGAATACGTACGGCATTCTCTGAGCCACTTCCTCAATTCAGGACTCAACAACATTGCTTGCATCTGTAGGTGGGTGCTGACCTTAAGACCTTGTGGAGAAAAGTGAGACTTTGCATGAGATACCTGATATGGTCGTCATTGTTCACAAGTTCCAAGATCATCACACATGATGGAAACTTTGTGTGGGCATAACAGTGGAGACCTCATGAGGGCTGGAGCACAGTTCACTTTTTGATCTTCGTGAGAGTTCTTCTCATCCGAGAAAATGATCATGTCTCCTCTGGTTGTTTGTTTAGTAAGTGTTTCAGCCAATCATATGCCCCCCCCCCGGAGTTTTTTCAGACATGAACTGCCCTCTTCTTATGACACAAGATTATGTCGTAGTGAACCACGAGTCTGGTTTTTGACAGATGGAGCTGATTGGCAGTAGGCCTTATTGACTTGCTGGAGTTATTGTTGATGATGCCTTGGACTTCTTGGGATAAACTCAATATCCTTACAGCATCCGAATGTTGAGAATATTTTTTTTTGACCACTGAACACATTTCCCACTAGAGGCCAGAAGGCCTTTTTTGATCTTGAACGCTAAGGACCTGGCAACATTCAAAGATATCCCTATCTCTGAATCTTCATAGTTGGTAGCTGAAGCGATGAGAATGGCATGCCTTCTCATTCCTGTTTAGATTTGAAACTTCTATGTTGGAGCTGAAAAAAAATAGTTACCATTTGGGCCATTTATGGACTCTAAAACTGTGTTCTCAAATAGCTGGTGCAGTTTCTATGTATGCACACACAATATTTGTAATTATCTCTTTTTATTATGTTATTATCTATTTTTTTTTTTTTTAAAGAAACAAACTATTTAAATATAAGGATGGTTCAAAAAGTAAGGTAACAAGTCTTCTGAGAGAAAAGGTTTATTCATGAAATCAGGGATATACAAAGTTAGTAAGGCACTTGTACATATTACTTTTCCACATAGTCACCACAGTTGCCTAACCGTTTGTCCTATCGGTAAACCGATCTATCGAAACCGGCATAGAAGAAATCAGATGTTGTGTTCGTGTGCAACCTCCCTTCAGTTGGGATGATTGGCTCGAATCAAACCTTTGACACGGCATAAGTTGTCATCTGTGGTGGACATGCTTGGCTGCCCTCACCTTTGCTCGTCTCGCATATCTGTTCTGCCTCGTTGAAATTCTTTGCACCAAAGCCACACCTGTTTTTGTGACATTACACTTGCTCCGTAAACTTCCACTCATTGGTGACGAATTTCAGCTGGGGACGTTTTCCTTAAATGCATAAACCGTCTTACACTTCCCACTTCAGTCGCCGACTATTATCCATCAACGCTGCCATCTTCCGATGGTAGACAGAGTGCTACGGCACAACTAGCTCCATCTACCAGCACAGCTATGTTCGTCTCTTCTATCTAGACACTGAATTTAATTTGCACGGCAAATTTGTGCGCCTATGAGATGTCTTTGTTACTTCACATTTTGAACCTCCCTCGTATCTATAAAATAAACCTATTCAAGGAAAGTCTAATTTTACAAACATTAAGTGTTTTGTTTCTTTAAAAAATAGAGATGATGTATCTAATAAGGTTTTATATTTTATGTGTAGGGTAGTCATATATATGTAATAATAATTTTTGTTTGTTAATTAAAATAAAAATTAATAAAAACATAATTTCTTAAATCCACAAGAAAATAAACTTTATTTTGGAAATCTCCTGACCCATTAATATGCAGAAAAATATGCTGAATTGTATTCTAGAATAAAAAATATACTTTGCCATTTAAAAAATCAGAGTTGACCTTCAAATGACCTTGAAAATTGTTCTCAAAAATTTGATACATGTCGATTGTCCCCTTCAAATGTGCAGCTTTTATTTGATAGAGTTTTCTTTTAGCATTTTTTGTTTTTGAACTATTTAGGTGCATTACTCAAATTAGGACACCTTTTATAGTATTATATAGCAGTGTAAAAAGCTGAAGGCTTTTAAGGAAATTATCACTTAAAATAACTGACAACTCAGCAGTTCAGTTGAATCGTTATAATATGGGTGGAAAAAGTTGGAGATCTTATTATGATCGTATCTTAAGCGTATCCTTGTTAACTAGGATGAGAGATGGATTGAAGAGAGAAATTTTCAGTTTTTAAACTGTTCTCAGTAGTGAATTTTGTTATTGAGGTAGAAAATGCATGTGGCTTAAACAAAACGTCAGACTCTGGCTTTTATAGCCGACATGTTGCTAACGAGTAAAATAATTGTAAATCTCACAAATAGACAAATGCTTTGCTTTTTGAAATCATTACACTCCGTCCAACAAATGTTTGATTTACAAATAGACAGTAGATGAATAGCAATTAATTTGAGCAGATGGCTTTCAAATCAGCCATGGAACGAAGATTTGCATTGGATGAAGAGGTTAAGATGGCAGTGCATTCGTGGCTTCCCACTCAGCCTAAACCATTTTTAAGATAATACAAGGGGATTATGTAGAAATATGGTGTATTTCATTCTTAAACAAATATTACAGCCAGAGTGCAGATAATTGACTCACCCTGACATATCTGAAATGGGATCATCTATACTGCCCAGCACGAAAGAAAAAGGAAACTGGCGCATGTGTAAATGAATGAAACTCGTTCAATCAATCAAAAAATGGACAGGAATCAAGGCATTACTTACTACTGATGCCGGGTATAAGTAGTACCTCGTTTCCAGTCCGTTTCTGATTGGTTGAACGAGTTTTATTCATTTACACGTGCAGTATTTCCTTTTTCTTTCGTGCCGGGCACCATAGTTCAGTTTTTTGGAATCTGCACATGGTCTGATCATTTAATTCACATAAATTTCATTACAAGCCAAAACCTTTTCTAAACAGTTCTTATACAGTAAAATTCTTTAAATCCGGCATCATAAAATCCAGATAACTTAGAAATCTGATACCTTTGGCTTGGCTCCCGAATTCTATTTCGGTTTGCAAAAAAATTTTCAAAAGCCAGCTCTCATGACATTTGTGAAACTTGGTGCCTTTAGGGTATACATGTTGCATTTTCAAAACTTTACAGAGAATTCACTTCTTTTCCTCTAATTTCCGTTCACTTTTCCGACACCTAAGAAATGCATTAAATGTGAAGTTTCAAAAGCAAACTGGCAACAACCAATCGGAAGTATATGCGTGTTTCAAAAAAGTTGCTCGCTATTTATCATGATCAACATGAACACTTATCTCTAAAGGCAAAAGTGCAGCCGTCATTTACAACGTTTACAAACTTTCCATCTATCTGAACGCTCGCAAACAACAAAATCGATTTTCAGTTTTTGTGTTTGCATTCAGTTTTGATCTGCACAACTGCAATGGCCACAGCCACCACAAAATATTGCTGCAATAATTTCTTTGTCACGTAGATGTAATATTAAAGTTGAAAAATAAAGTTTCACTTTTTCTCAATTTTCCATCGCCAAAAGCTAATGAAAAGTGAATTCTCGAAAACAAGATGATAATCATCCGCCTAAAAAGTCACTGCGATCATGATCATGTTTTATTTATTTCATGAACATTCCAAATTCACCCATTTTGCAGCCATTTCTTTGAATGTTTGCAAATGATTTTCAGTTTAGATGTGCACAATCCAGGCACCAAGTTAAATAAATTTGTACCTATGTACAAACTTCGAGTGAAGCTCGTAAAGAAAAGCCAAAGCATATGAAATAGGCAAGTTTGGACGATACGTTTCGAAAAAGTAAATTATTTCTAATATGTAAACTAAAATTTTTTAATGAAACAATGCTTTTACAGTACTAATTTATTTTTCATTTAATTAACTAAATTAATGATTTGTCATGTTTATTAAATGATAAAGATACAGGATGAGTCTGAAACCCTGTCACAAACTTTGCATGCATACTCCCCATGGCCAAATAAGAAACAAATGTCCTATCAACAGGGTCTGAAACTCTACCATTAATGAAAAAAATGGGATCCAAATGTGGGTTCCCCTGTGAGGTTTGTTTTTACAGATATTGTTCCAAATGAAGTCCATGTGCTTCAACACAGGCATGCAGACATCTCTGAAACTAACAGCGAACATGTTCTAACACTCCTGTGCGGTTCCTAATGGTATCAAATTCGGCGACAATGCGATCCCATGGCTCATTTGCATCCTTAACAGGTATTGGATACACGTTATCTTTAACATGCCCCCCACAGATAGAAATCAAGACAGTTGAGGTTCGGAGAACGAGGAGGCCATGCAACTGGCCCTGCATGTGCAATCCATCTGGAAAGCACTCATTCAGAAACTGACGTCAGCCAATCTCACAGGGGCACCCACATTTGGACGCCATTTTTCTCGTTAACAGTTGAGTTTCAGACCCATGTTGATAGGATATTTATTTCTTATTAGGCTATGGGGAGTACGCATGTGAAGTTTGTGACAGGGTTTCAAACTCGCCCTGTATACTGGATGTTTCAGTTCATTTTTCCCGGAAGTTTGATGTCCTGTAGCTTTGAGGAAAAAATTTACATGAGCAAAGACTATGTGAAGAATTTAATTTATGAAGAAATGGCTGGAAATGGGCCCACCCAACAACTTTAAATGGGCACATGGGTTGAGTAGGATGTTGTTGGGCAGGTCTTGGAAAAAGAAACAACTTTTGTAGAAAATATTTTTTCCACTCTGCTCCCTTCAGGAAATAAACAGTAAAAACATTTTCAGAACAATAGCCATCAATTTTGCTGCTGGCATTTTGTGCAGTCTCATTCTTACATCATTACAGGCCGAGAGGACTGTGTTAACCTTGAGCTTGTCCTCTTTATTTGGTCCCTGCATATCCTCCCTCATTGTCTGCAATTTTTGGTTGACAACCGGTGTTGTTAAAATCAACAATCATTGAATCAGTGACATCAGATTGCATCAAAACTTGTTAAATTCTCTGAAAAGCTATGTTGAGTCTCATCGGAATGCTAGGCTGAAGGGTATGATTTGTAGCAGCCCAAAGCAATGTTTTCTTTGTTGAATTAGATCACATGATCCTTAGTGAACTAAAAATGGTGGCAAGATATGCTGATGGGTATTGAGTACAAAATAATGGCGAAGAACTGCTCTACGCATTTAATTATTTTTACCTGCTTTTTAGATAGTAAATTGAAATGCTCGGCCACCACTACATTTAAAATATCTTTATCATATCTTCTTTTGCCATTTAAAATTCTTCTCACAAAAAATGAGCACTTTTCTGGTATCTTTTGACAAAAAAAAGTTGCTGAATTGATATAATAGCAACTGCAATGTCAGCCATATTTGTTTTGCTGATACATCAGTTGTGTTGTTAAATAGCTACTTTTGCATGCAATGCTCGTTGTGCCAGTCAATGAAAGTGATGATTTTAACAAGCTGAATTTCTTTTAACCCTCTCCAGAGGAAGAAATCATAAGGAGTGAGGTCTGGACACCAAAGGTCTGTTACAGGTCCAACCCTACCAATCCATCACAGGAAGAAGATGCGATTGATACCTTTAGCGCGATTTGCAAGTAATGTGCTGGGCAGCCATTCTGCTTAAACCACATGCAATCCTCTAATACAAGAAATAAAACACTCTTTAACCACAACGAGTAAAAAGAAAAAATATTTTTTCTTTTTACTCATTGTGGTTAAAGAGTGTTTTATTTCTTGTATTAGTATTAATTTATCCACATCCTTTTTCCTTATAAAAATTTGTTTTTGGTCCTCTGCATTATTTGCATTTTTGCCAGTTCCGGAAATTATATTTTTACTTTTGCAATCCTCGTTGCTAAGGATAGATCTTCAAGGAGTTCAGACAGCACATTTTCCTTAAAGTCGATATAAATTACCCCATTCAGGTTGCTCTTTAAAAAATACAGGCCGATAATGAGGCCTCCAATAATGCTACATCATTTATTCACACATGTTGGTAGTCTACCTTACGAAGCCTATGAGGATTTTCCTGGACCCAGTAATGTGCATTATGCTTGTATATGTGATGTCATGTTTAAACATGGCTTCTTCTGTTTAAACACTGATAAATGGAAATTTTGGACTGGTTTCTAAACCACTAACAAAGAAATTCAGTCTCTTCTGGTTGAGAGGGTAGTCAGAACCTCCAGCATCCAGTGGAGATGAATGTGGAAAGGGTGGAAGCTGATGCTGTTGAGTATCTGGCACACAGCCATGTAACTTCTTTCTGAGTCATGAGAGAGCCATCTGGAGATGGGTGGATCCTATCGAATGGTGGCCAGAACACCAGCAATTCTCTCGCCTCTGTCTTTTCTGATCACAGCATCTGTGTTGTGGTTGGGCTCCACCTAATCACTGTGCCCACACAAACCGCAAGCCACTGAAAAACTATTCTCTAATAATTTTGCAGACATTTCCCTAATCTCTCCGTAGTACAATAGTTTTGCTGACATTCACCTAATACCATCAAACGCTTCTTCATTGGAAAAAGGTATTTTCAGGATAACTTGTCACGATCACCACAAACAATATGCAAGAATCGTTAACAGTTCAACAGAGATAAACATGAAGTGAATGTTTTAAACGTCAATAGGGTAAATTGCAAACATGTGACCTGAATGCGTTTTTATTGTTTATATCCTGAAGGAAGCCGATTGGGAAAAAAACGTTTCCTACAAGACCTATCCAAAGAGATACTCGATCCATGTTTCCATTTAAAATTTTTGGGTGGTGTGCCCATTTCCAACCATTTCCAGAAAATGCGATAGCCACCATTAAATTCTTCATAGTTTTTACTCATGTAAATTTTTCCCCAAAGGTCTAGGACATTGAACTTCCAATAAAACTCCTTGTATTTATTCATCGGGAAGGGGAGCCACCATTTTTAATGAAAAATCTGGCAATTGTAAGATCAACCAGTGCCCTGGTCCCACTGATGCCAGATTTGAGAAATTTTACTGTTTATATATCGTCACTGAATTAGAAACCTTCATTCAAATTATTGCAATGATCACTCATGATGTATTAATGCAAATTACATGATGAAGAGCATAACCATGTGGCTTCTGCAACTATTTAAAAATGCTGCATAATATTTAAGATTAGCACTTTGATGCTTTGTCATTCATAACCTAATGACAGTAACTTTTGTGAATGAGACAACAGTCAAACTGTGGCCATTCTTAAATAATTTCATGTTTTATTATGATTTTCTGTTATAAAATTTACGATATATAATTGAAATTTTAAAATTATCAAATTTTACAGTTCATAAATTTAAATTAACTCCCAATTCCATTAGCCTAGTGTTAATCTTATCTTAACCGTTTTCTCAATGCGTGCATTCACATATGCCTACCTGATATACCGTAAATCCCAACAATTTTAGGATTTTGTATCTTTTATTTTTGCAAAAAAAAAAAAAAAAATTGAACATTTGAATGAAGAATCGAGATAACTGAATTTAAAAGAAATCTGGCTCTAATGAAATCAAGCCTGAGGAATTTTGTTTTAACATTTTCAAAGAAAAATGGGATGATATTATTTGTTTTTTCATATTAACGTGTCACATTAAACTTCTTATCTTATTTATCAGCAGAAACTAAGAGGGTACTTTCACTAGTTAATAAATTTGAAAGCTAAAAATCATTCATCTCAAAACTAAACTATTAATGTCCACTATATTCCAAAACTCTGTGAAACACAAATTTTACTGAATGTTGTCCACCCCACAACTTAGGCAACAAATTAAAGAAAACTGGTGGTATATGAATGGCATTGTAGAAGAGACTGCCGTATTTTTTGCATCAATAACCCGTGAACGAGAAAAACCCGTACCCCTGAATAACCCGTAAAAATTTTGTTTTTATAAAAAATATATATATATATATATATATATATAAGCCCCGCACCCTTGTACAGGCGTACCCCGATTTACGACGGGGTTCCGTTCCCGAAAGTCCGTCGTAAGTCGAAGCAGTCGTAAATCGAAGCGAATTTAACATGGTGTCCACATAGATGCGTTCCTAGCCATTCAAAAATGGCGAGAGAGAGAGAGAGAGAGAGAGAAGGCAACTACATATAACCAGAAATCATTTTTATTTTTCATGCAACATGATTAAGAACTTACAGTAAAATAATAATGATAATACAAATGTACATGAACATACAGAATGTATGTAGGACTTCCTATGTGTCAGTTTTGGAAGGAGTGCCTTTTGTGAAATGATATCAGTGGACAAGGGCATGTGATGGCGATCTGATTCTGCACCCTCAATTTCATCTTAGCCAAAAAGGAACCAGCATATGCTCCGGCTTCCAAGTTTGACACGGTCCCAAGGAGTCAGCAATGGACTGCACACTTTGTCCTGCACGTTGCTGCTTAATTTGTTCAGCTTTGTTTCCAGTGAAATCGGTTTTCTTTGTCTTTTCGGCTTGCTCTCACTGGATAGTGGAGAATGGGAAGCACGCTTTGAGGTCATTGTCCCACAAAGGTATTTTTAAATTTTATGTTTTTGTTTTAGTTTCAGTTTTTTCATTGCTACCATCTACCGTCGTAACATCGAATCGTCGTAAATCGGGGTACGCCTGTACAAGGGTGTAGGGCTTATATTTTGAAATAACGGCACCAAAAACTAATACGAAAGTTACTTTCAAAGAGATGGCAACTTCAAAATTGCATTGATCTGATGAAGTTGCATTTCTGTCCTGATTAACTTCAAACGAAATTAGCTTGTAATATACATCACAGTACATTAATTCACTTTTTATTTGAATTACCCATTGCCAAAAACTAATAAGAAAGTGACCTCTCAAAAAGAAGTCTGTCCATGCTTATTTATATTGTTGCAAAGTTTTTTGCTAAGGGAAGGATTTAGATAGTTGCTTTAGTTTTGGTAATAAACTTTATTAATTAAATGCAATAATCTTCCCTGTAAAGCTCTGGATTACTAGTCTCTTGGACTCCCCCTGGTGCCAAGTTTGCTTAGCATATTCTATCATGGCAGCTATAGCAGTCGAGAAGATTCAGATCCGCCATCATTGTATAAAAAAAAAAAATTAAAACTCACACCCACCTAAATCTCTGCACCCCTTCTTCGGGACGTAAAAAAACTGTATATCTTGCGAGTTATTGATGCAAAAATAAGGTACTTTCTGAACAACAAGCAGGATATCTTCATGTATTTGCATATTATTCATGAATTTATAATTGTGAAATTATTATAAACAAAGTATTTTATGGTGGGTATTTATATATTTGTATTGCATTTGGTACTTTTTTGATGTCATCTTGATACTTGGATTGAAAAATTTTTGACAGCCTAGTATTGGAAACGAAATTGTTTCATAGTAATAAAGAATCAGATATGGCTCAAATGCATTTTGGCCTTATAAGGATATGATAAATTTTGTATTAAAAAAGGGCAATGAAAATACACTTTAGAGGAAACCAGCACGTCTTTTACTTTAATGGAATCTTGCAATGTTACCAAAAAATGTAATTCCTCAATAGGATGATCTAATAGGTGAAATTTCTTTCCTGTCTAGAAAGTTTTATTTAATATCGGTATAGAGCATTTTAATCACTGGTGTACAAGAAAAGAGTATCTTTAGTTCTGTTTATGTATTTTTAAATTTGAAATCAACACGAAGTTACAGAATTACAATGTAGAAAAAGGAAGGGGAAAACTTGAAAAAATAATATTGTAAAAAGACTATTTAGATGGCTTTTATTATTAATACTTAGATAATTAATAATGAACTTGCATAATTCAAATTTTAATGGTCTATTTTATTCATTATAAAGCATAAAAAATATTAGCTTTTACATACATGTATATAACAAAGCAAACTAATTAGAATTTATGTCTTTAATCCCGTTCCTCCCCTCGTTAAAGGTTTTTTTCCTATGCTTCTTTCCTTCCCACTTCCTTCACTGAATAATGAGTGAAGTTTTCTTTATTTTTTGAATATTTTGGAATTAAAAGATAATTTGGTTTAATGAAATATTAAAATGAATTAAGCAGGGCTAAGCAAAAATCATTTACTCGTCAGTTATTTAAAACTACAAAAGAGTTTTTTTTTTTTATTTAACTGCTGATAATGCTTTTAATTTTTAATAATCGTTTTCAATTTGTGCCTGTGTGACTTTCATCTGCATTGCTAAGACTTTAATTTATTATTATAATTTAGAGTCTTATTAAAAAAAATTATTCTTTAAAATATATTAACTTTAAAACCCTGCTTAATCTCTAATAACTAAATATCTAGAGATTCTTTTTATTTATTTATTTTTTTTCTGTTATTGCTCCATAATAATCAGATATGAAGAAATAAATTATCATTAGAAAATTTTACTCGTAATAAAGTTCAATCGTATGTTTTTCTTAAAGTTTTCTGCTTTATCTTATTAGAGTTATAACATTTTAAATGGCCAATCGGCGACTTAATTTTTTAAATACAGCAAATCTAATTAGATGGCACATTTCATATATTATAAACTATATTTTATCTAAATTTATCAAGAAAACTACCTAAATAGTTCTTTATTTTGAATGAGAAAGAAAACTTGGAAAATATTGTTTTTTAATTAACAAGATATTAAACCACAAATATGGCAGTAATTCTGTTTTGTTTTTTTGTCTTGCTATGAACAAATTTTGAGAAGAGAAGAGACAATTTCCTTTTTGAAAAAAATCTATGTAAAAAGCTAAAGGATTGCTCTGTCTGTTCATTTATCTCCTTCAAAATGGTTGGACGTTCCTAGGTCTGTGGCCATTTGCTTTCTTAGCACCGTAGTTCCAAGCTGTAAGTTCCAAACAATTTATAAGATTACTTTTGAAAAAATTCAATTAAATCCATTAAGCTGTAACTCCTGGTTATTATGTAAGCACAGAGCAAGTTTTGATGACATTTTTGTGAAGCCAGTTGTTAAGACAATGTGGACCTCCGTGACTTTTTTTTTTTCCTACAGATGAAGCTCAAGCTGTAGGGCTTGTAGTTTTGAAACTACAGACCAGATCCAGCAAGATTGCAGGAGGTACCCCAATATATGTTTCCAGGGAGCATTTCAAAGTGGAAAAAGTGCTGGGAGTGGTGTATCTCTGCACACTAAGGCTATTTTGTGGAAGATGGTAGATAATTGATTTTTTGTGATAAACACTGTCAGGCCAAGCTCTCAAAAGAATTATCAAATGGTGGAAACGGCATTTCACTCTTATAGAATACTAGATTGATTTATTTAGCTGAAAAAAAATTAATTCTGAAATTACAATTATACAAGTTTTATCTAGCAACAGCGAAAAATCTTCCAGTTACAAAATCGCTGCTAGAGGCACTGTTAATCAAAATGGCACCATCTATTTCCCCAGGATTTGCGGCAACTGAAGCAGCAGATAACTGTTCATTAACAAAGGATATCCTATCACGAGTGTGGCAGGAACTGGAATACCACTTAGATATTTGCCATATCACCAGAGGGGCACACATAGGGGAACATCTATAGAAACTTGGATAAGTTTCTCTGTAAATTTGATTCATCAAAATAAAGTGTAGATTTTAGATAATTTTAAATTACTTAGGTCTGAAAATTCAAAAAATGAATTAGATAGCTTTGAGAACTTTTTTATAAGGGATTCTAATAAGTTGTTAAATGCTGACAAGGGAGTAACCCCAGAGTGTTCTATTTCATTTATGTTTTTCTTATGTTTTAACCTTCCTCTTCCTCAGTTCTTAGACCCTGTATATCCTTTATTGTAATTTTGCCATTGCTAATAAAGGCAAAGTCTTTGAAATACTTATCTGATATTTCTTTTTTTTTTTCTTTTTGTGATTTGAGTTTTCTCTTCTTTTACATCTATGAGGCAAAGAAAATGGCAGAGAGACAATCTGCAAAAACAATATCTTAGTAATGAACAGGATGCAGCAAAGCTTTTGGTCCAGTTGGTGGATTTTTGGGATGGTGCTTTTGGAGATATTACATTGATTAATGCCATGCGACAGAATAATGCCTTTTTTGTGCAGGTTGCATTTCAATTTCAGAATGATCCAAATCGAATTCTTGCTAGGGGTAACTTAGAGGAAAAAATAATGAATCATTCTGTCAGGAAATTACAATATTAAAATATACAGTTGTTGATTCACATTTATATGAACAAAATCGAATGCTTTGTACTGCTATTGAAACTCCATGCACCATTGTGTTGGCTTTGCATTTTGGCTATGGCACAACATTGGAGTTTTCACTGCAACTGTGTGCACTGAAGGAAACAGCAGAAAGGTGCCTCTGGCTTCATTTCATTCTGTCCACAGACCATCTAATGTGCGAGGCCATTAATTTCCTGAGGCCCATTTGAGTAGACCAATAAAACCTTTCACCGGAATGCTACTAAAGTCGGTAGCTCCGATTTCCGTTTCTATGACCATCTTGTTCATTAAGGCAACCGTCGATTTTGCCCTGTGGCTTGATGAAGCTGCTATCCTGGTGCAGCCAAACCTGATTTCTTTTTTGCACAGTAGAGACCTGGGATATCAGAGCAGTAATTTGGTTCCAGGGAGCATTCAATTTTTTATTGGTAATTTGGTATTTTTTTTATTGGTTCCAGGAATAATTTTTACTTTTGGTGCAAGGTTAATTTTTTTTTTTTTTTAATAGTTAAACCAATTGAAAAGCATAAATACTTTAAAAAAAAATATTCCTTGTATTGTTGCACAAATTCTTCACAGCCTTTGGCTCCTATTTTTCAATAAAAGATCATTCGAGTCTTGTTTCAGTTGCTTAGGTAAATCCATGCTTTGTCTAAGGTACCATTTTTTTTTCACTTCATAATATTTTCATGCGTTGTTCTTGTGCTCTGTGATATGACTTGGGAGTAATTTGTGAACAATGGCCTTGTATGTCATTCCATTGCCATAATCTTGGTAAATAATGCGCTTTACAATGCCTGAGATACTCCAACAGAAAGCCTCCTTCTGCGCTGGTTTTAGGGAGTTATGGTTTGGATGCTAACCTTCACTTTCCTCACCACTTCAATAATACGTTAGGGGTAGGATGCTTTTTATGTGCTGGCACTGAGCTTTGTTCTTCTCCCAGTCCATATTTGTTATACTCTGTAGATCTGATCTTGATCCCTCGTTTTAACCTGTTTCTGCACACGACGTCACAACGCATCATCAAATATGTTTTTCAGGTGTGGTTTTTAATAGCAACCATGCTTTTTCCCAGCTTGATATTATTCCTCTGTTCAAGGCTGACTGACCATGACTATCTTAAGCAATTAATTATTCTATTCCTTTGAATGCTCAGTAAAGTACAGTGGTGGCCAAAAATTAGTACCAATTTAGCTGTCGAGATATTATTTTATCAACGTAAAGAAAACCGATGTAGAAAATAACATCAGAAGAAAGAAATGTGTATAAAAGAAAATGAAAAGTAACAATTGGCAGGGCAGCAGTTTTTATGTTACGCCTGTTGCATTTGATCTAGACAAAATTTTAGCACTGTATACGAAATAGAACCAAAAAAAAAAAAACGGACAAATAATCAGTAAAGGGTTGGATAACTAAAATTTCTGATAATAGCTATGCATTGCCAATGCATCGATTCTACCAAATGTTTGTAATGATCTGGTAAGATGCTTTTCCAAGCCTTTTCAGTGGTTGCTAGCAGTGCAGTGGTGTTCGCAGGGCGTTTGGCCTTTACAAACTTTTACATCGATCCGTGACTGGATGCGATTGCCCTGTAACCCATCCCTGACAACTTTGCTCGCATGCTTCGAGTCATTATCATGTTTTGGTATATGAGAGGCAGATTATCATCTGCATAAGGGAACAGACATCTTTAATTATGGTTAAGTAAACAAACCAATCCATTGTGGTATTTATATGATGAATGATGCCCACACCTTGCCAGGAAAAACGTCCCCAGATCATCACATTTTCCCCTTCATGTTTCACAGTAGGTTGCAAACATTGTATGCTTCATGTTTATTGCACCTGATGTACGTTCTGCCTTCAGATGCAAACAAATTGACCTTACTTCATTAAACGGCAGTACGTTTTTTTCCATTCTTGTATGCCCTAGTTCACCTGGGCATGGGAAAACCAGGCTTTTCTGTTCTTTAAAGATAACTTTTTTTTCATGCCACTCATCCAAATAGTGAAAAATGATTCAAACGGTGTTGAATGGTACAAGAACTAACAGAGATTCTATAGATAGCTTGCAGTTAAGATTGAATTGTTGTTTTCATTAATTTTCGATTGTTTTTGATAAACGATGAATGAGGCAGTCAACTTGTGATTCTGTGACATCAACCACTGCTGATCACTTTCAATTGTCATAATGAAGTATTCTCAGGCTTTCATTTGAGTATTCTCAAAGAAAAGTGATTTGCAACATACTCACTTCCCTGTCTTTGTTAGTTCAAAAGTTTGTTTTTATCCATAATGAAAAGTTCAAACAAATCGCAAAAAAATCAAAGTTTATTCATCAAAGTAAATTCCATCATGATCTACAGTTTTGCCAAAAGCACACAAGTACATTTGACCAGTTTGGAGGGAAAAAAAATCCAAAAAAAAAAAAAACCACACTGCCTTATTCATTAACCCCTCTTTCTCATTGTTAAATTGTTGTCCATGCAGGAAGTAGGCCATGGATGGGAAGAAGTGGTAGTCTGATGATGCAAGGTCTGAGGTGAATGCAGAGTGGGGAGGCACTTCATTTCCCACAAAGTTCTTAGAGTTTGGGTTTGATCTGATTAGTATGTTTGCTTCTTTGCAGCACTTATTCATAAGCCCACGTTGGTGAAGGTAACTGTTTGTTGGTGCTTTGGGAAGGTCCAAGTTCTGAAATCTGCAAGTGCTGGTGCTTTGCTGCTGTTTGACCAGTTTGTAAAGGCGGCTTCTTCAACCATAGATGGTCATCCAAATCTTGTCTTCAAAGCTGATGTCATCTCTCTTGAAGTGCTCTAAGCATTTTCATACTGTGTTCATTAATGGTCACTGGGCGTTCCTCATTGATTTCTTTCTCTGCTGCCCTTACACTCAAACCCTTTTTTTTTTTTTTTTCTTTAAAGGTAATAAAAATGGTCGGAGTGATGAATTTTTTTGCCAGACATTTTTAGCTGTGAAAGAAAAATATGATATCTGTGCATGATATCAATGCAAACAACATAAAAATGAAGAGGAGAAATTTCTCTACAAAATAAGTATAATTATGGAGTGATGCAAAAAAAAAAACATGGGAACTTTTGAAATGCATAATGGCAACTATGTGCAAATGATATCACTGCAGAACAGTGATCTTGAGCTACAGACAACCTCTTCATTTAGTAATGATGGATCAGTGGAACGGTTAACAGCATGCTTTCTCCATAAAGATGTTTTATAAAAACAATGATAGTTTGAAAGGTGTGCAAATGGAGTTCCAACATTTTTTAAATTTAGAGTGTAATGGTTAGGTAATTTGTATTACTGTCTTCTTAAAAGGCAAGCTGTAATGGTTCAATTTCTGTTAATAAAAGTTTTTTTGTTGGGTTTTACAAAAGTTCCAGTTTTTTTTGTCAGCCTGTATCAACAGTAAACTGAATAAAGTAAGATTGAAATACAAATTGCTAAATACAAGATGATTGAAAAGTCTGTACTCCTCAAATTACTTGATGACAATTGTAGAATTTAAGTCTGTCAATGCCAACAAATAGGAAGCCATGGATGGGTTATCTGTTGTTCTTCCGATGACCTGATTATACAAATTAGCATACATATACTGGGTGTTTCAAAAATAACGGTATATTTGAAAAATCAATAAAAACTAAACTGGCAGCGATAGAAATACACCGTGTGCTGCAATATGCTTGGGACAACAGTAAATTTTCAGGCAGACAAATTTTCGAAATTACAAACTGTGTATTTCTATCGCTGCCAGTTTAGTTTTTGTTGATTTTTCAAATATACCGGTTATTTTGGAAACGCCCGGTATATATCCTGTTTATCTCAACCAGTAACAGATAGACCAATTTCTAATTGTAAATTTGTTTTGCATTCAATTATGAACACACAAAAACTCATCAGATGAACGAAGCTGAAACATTCTCAATGAAATCACTCAAAAATGAAATATCAGAAAGGATCTTAATACTGTACTTACTACTAACGAAGTGAGTTGGTGGCTTTGCAGTATAAAAGATGGACAACAGGATTATCGACTTAGTTTCGCCATTTATTCCCGGCTTCTTCAAGGATACACAACAAGAGGCTCGCAAGCCTTT
>JAHWFO010041828.1:376743-460494 GCA_023313115.1 Rhysida immarginata | reverse complement strand
GAAACTAATTGATTCTATGCACAAGAGATGTGTAGACGTAATAAAAAATAAGGGCAAAGGCATACGCTATTAAGATTTTTTTGTTAACATTTTTTTATGTTGTTTTGTGACACGTAAAACAAGTCAGCCAAAGTTATGTTCATCATGATTTTGATATTTTTTTTATAATAACTAAGATTTGTATTTTTTTTTCATAATTATTGTAGAGCAAATGTTTATTTATTTATATTGTACCAAACTGATTAGTTTTTCAAAATTTAAGAAGTGTTAAAATAAAAAAAAGATGAAAAGTTCCATTCGGCCAAAGTTTTGTCCAACACTGTAGCATCATCGCCTGCTACCGATATGTCGATGACATCCTTATACCGTATGATTCCCGGTTAACCGCCCCGCCTGCCATTGCTGATGTTTATAATTCGTTCTCTCCGGGGGCGCCCGCCCCATATCCAATTCACATTCGAAACCGAAAATAACAGATCCCTCCCATACCTAGATGTCCTTATTACTAACAATGTCCACACCAACCGCTTAACCTTCTCTGTATTCCGCAAACCAACTAACTCCTCCAACCTTATCCACCAGTCTTCCTCACACCCACCTATACACAAGCATGCTTCCTTAAGTTTCCTTATTGACCGGGCCTTGAAGCTCCCCCGCGGGCGGGGCCCCCCCCCGCCCGTCTAGCTGAATTTTGCATCATCCGCTCCCTTGCTCGTATGAACGGGTACTCACAGTCTACTGTTTCCCGTATACTCCAGCGACGAAAACGTGCCCTCCTCGGACTCAACCCACCTAATCCCCTACCCCTCTCCAAAAAATGGGTCTCCTTGTTATACTTGGGCCCCCATTTTGCCCAGCTATCTATGTATCTGTCTTCCCTCGGCCTGCGAGTATCCCCACGTTCCACCCCCCATTCTCTGCGTCATCCGAATCCACCCTCCACCGTTCATAACAATAAATTTGATCAACCAGGGGTATACCGCCTAAGTTGTGCCTACTGTGACAAATTTTATATAGGCCTCTCAAACTCGCAGCTTCACTATACGGTTTAAGGACCATGAAAGATCATACAATAATCATGACAACTTATGCCAACCATCTGACAAGCACCGGACACCCCCCCCCCCTCTTAGACCACAAAGCGAAGTGATGTCCGTTATGCACTTTTGCAATAAACCGTCCAAAACAGCCACCCTGGAATCTATCGAGATTTACAAGGCCAAGAAGTCTAGCCCCAACCAATTACTCAATCGCCAAACTGTATTCGATGTATTCGCCATGCTTAATCCTGTCAGACCTTTTGTAATCCTTTCATTTTGTATTTTGCTTTATATAATTTTTATTTTTATTTCATACTTTGCTTTATATAAAAATTTTTTCATTCAGTTTTTTTTTTTTATTTATACGGTCCTATTAGTAAATCCACTTGTCATTTTGACTACTAGATATAACCTCTTTTCGGTCCGCGTTTGCGACCCCACACAATTTTGTTGTTCTTTTCTCCTTAGTTCTTTTATTTTTTTTTTGTCCTATTGGTTAATTTTCTTATTGGTTACTTTGTTGTCTTGCCCTGTACCTCCATGCTCATTAGTTCATTTGTACCCAAATTTCTGTATATAAAGGCTTGCGAGCCTCTTGTTGTGTATCCTTGAAGAAGCCGGGAATAAATGGCGAAACTAGTCAATAATCCTGTTGTCCATCTTTTATACTGCAAAGCTACCACTCACTTGATTAGCAAAAATGAAACTAAAACATTTTGGACGTCTTATCCTGATAAAGTGAACACTCTCATTAGCGGCACCATAGCATCTGACCACAGAAGTCATTTTCTTAACTGTGTACTCTGCCATCATAGTGTACAATGAATTGCACAGGCTTTTTATGCCAATTGAACAGGAAGATGGCGCTGTTGTGAAAACCCCACATACATGTATGTACAAAAATGGATGGATATAAGATATGATTTGCATTATGTAGAAATGTTTCTTTTTCGTTTTTGAGTGATCTGCTCATCAGATTATGATGCAATTTTTTTATTGTGTCCTTAATTGAATGTGGAACAAGTTGGTAATTGAAAATTGGTCCCTATCTGTTATGGTTTGAGATAAATTTTGTATATTTCCTAATTTGCATAATCAGGCCATCAGAAGGTCACTGACAGATAGTCCACCCATAACTTCCTATTTGTTGGCATTCACAGAATTTTTTTTAAATTCTATGATAGTTATCAAGTAATTTGAAAGATATGGACTTTTCGACCATCCTATATATTATTGAGATACATAATTTTCCCCTTAAGATTCATATTGTTAGTTTTTTGGAATTTGACTTTGCATCTCTTTATATGAACTTGTTGAATTATTAATTTGCTAATTTCCCACATGTTAATTTTTTTTTTTTTATGCCCTTCATTAACCTCTTGCAGGACTTTGGCCTATTGAAAAATAACCTTTTAAAAATGAATAAAAAGCATTGTAGAATTGCATATTGAATAAATATATATGATGACTTTAACAACTAATTGAATATGGGCTATTTTTATTAAAATTATTTAAATGTTATTGTCATTTGAAAAAAGAGTGACGTTTGATTTTTTTTATACAAATTATAAAGGTTTTTGAATTTAAAGAAATCTTTTACTCTTCTTAAAGAGAACTTATCCATATTAAATTTTATAAAAAAGGGGAAAATTTCAGACCTTATTACATTAATCGCCTTTAATAACTTCCAATGAGAATTTGTGTTCCATGTGTGTGTGTTGGAGTAGAATTGGACATGGATGTCATCCTTGTCAATGAAAAGGAAAAAAACGTTATCGGTGTTTCCTGTTATAAAATTAATAAATTACCCAAGAAATTACTTGACAATTAAGAAGCTTCTGGTTGTTTAATATACATTCATGAAAAACAGAAGGAGAGATATTAGTTATAATAGCTTGCTGCCATAAGAAAAGAAAAGGCTAAAATGGAAAGAGGGAAATGTGATATAGATTTACAAGAGAAAATGCAGAAAAAAAACACATTTATAGCTTATAATTTTGGATAATTGTGATTTTACTTTTCTATTGCCGTTATTATACTAAATTAAGAAAAAAAAAATCATTTTTTCATTATAGGAGTACATCAGGAACTTGTGATATCTTTTTAAATTCCTGATGATATATTTTTTCTAAACTTTCTTTTCAATCTGTAATTGAAAAACAGAAACGTGTTATTTCACTTTAAAAGTAATTTGCAGCGAGGCTATAGCATGAAGGAAAACCAGATTTAAAATTTTGACATTTAATTATGAAAGTGAACGTAAAATTTTTTCCCATTTTCATGCCTATTAATGTTTTTGTGCCAGATTGCTTTTCTCCTTCAGAAAAAGGTGATAAAAATCTGATAAAACACGATGATGTGAACTGCTCTTAAATTGCCTCCATTAAATAAATAAACTTGTTTCTTTCTTTCTTTTTTTTTTTTTTTTTTGTTTTGCGTTGAAATTGTTTGGTAGACCGAATTCCCCACCCTCAACTATTTCTGCATCTTTTTTTTTTTTTTTTTTTTTTTTTTATTTGTGATTCTACTCATCAAGATAATTTGGTCAGAACTATTAGTGTGTGGGAGGGGAGGAACATATAGGCATGCATTTAGAGTTTTATTTATATAAAATGTACGCAATGAAAAATATTCTCCCTTAAAGCATTTTATAAAAGCATTCAGTAATGTTGAGCAGCAATTCATTATTCTGTACTTGTTAATTTTTAGAAAAAGAATATACCAAGCTGACTGTGGATACCATTACTACAGAGGACGTAGAGATAGCCTTAAAGAAAACTAGATCTTCAGCTAAAATTTTTTACCCAAGATATGAAGCATGGCAAAAGGAATTCGGTTCTGTTTGACCCCTGAGAAAAACCTGTTTTATACATTTTGTTAGGAAAAAGCACATTCCCTGTTCAAAATGCTCATTAATGTTTTGTAGACATTATACTTGTTAATTTTTTAGAAGATATTTACAATTTTTATGAAATATTTGCTGTTAATATTTACATCTTTCATGGATATTTTTAATATTCATATTAATTTATTGTTTGAAGTACTTTTTATTTTTATTTGAATTTTGTTATTAAGAAATTTAATGGTATAATAGTACACACGCACACAAAAAGAAAAAAAAAACAAATAATGAAAATTAGAACAAAATTGCCAAATTCTTAATTTAGTAAATTCTGTTTCTTGACAAATTTGGAAATGTCAAAAATGCTATCCTTAAAAAAAAAAATTGACTCAGAAAAAATTTTTAACAATTATTTAAAAAAGATTTTTGTTGTTCTTTAGGTACATTACCAAATACAGTAATATTTGTGTAAGCTTATTTTTTTTTAATATATAAAAGAAATTTAGACAAGTTTTTTTAAATGGTCAATAGAAAACTAGCAAATACCCGGAAAAATTGACATTTTCATTCATAATTTATATAAGCCATTTTGAAGGTGTCTAAAATGTGCAAATTATGATTTTAACACTTCATTCATGGCTTAATCAATATTAATGAGAATATGAGATGCATAATTAATTCTTAATTGTAACTTGTGAAATTTGCAACTGCCAAAAGTGGACATTTCTATTATATGAATGTATATCTTAAAAACTATATTATACATGTTTGATTGCCGATCCTCGTCCAAAGTAAAGTACATGTAAATTCAATCAGAAAACTGAGTATATTGATAATTTCACATTCCCTCTTTGTATATTCATTAACGAAAACAGTTACCCTGGAAACAAATTAAATATTTAAATAGCAATACTTGTAATGAAGATAGAAATAGTTTTGTGAAACCATGGAAACAAATTTATGTGGATTTTAAATAACTAAAAAGTTGCCTTATAAGTTTTTAATGCATTTAAAATAATTAAATTGTGCATTTTCTTGACTTCCTGTATGGTACAATTCTGAATTAAACATATGCTCTTTATTGATGTTAATGTTTTTATTTTTATAAGTTGCTGTCAAATGACTTTTGTTACAAATCTGGAAATAATGACATCTGAGAGATAATTGAAAACAAACCTTTTTTAAAAAAAAATCTTCATCTGCTGAACTTTGTCATCCAGTGAAGCTTAATCGACCATTATTCCTCAGTTTAAAAGTGAAGAAGGATGATCTTTTTACATTGCCAACTTGAATATTAAGGTTTTTTAGAATTATACACATGTAAATCTAATAAAAATGAAATCTTGGCCCACATTATCATATAATGCAGTTATTATTAATGGTAACAGTGTCTGTAATGAATTAAAAGAACTGATATTTTAAGGGGGAAAACGCATGAATATATAAGAGAAAACTAAAGGATAGAATTGTTAAAACTTTAGATAAAGACTATTATTGTTGCTTGGGGAAAATAACCCCTGCTCACCTAGTTCAGGGGACCATAAGGCAAAAATAAAGACTATCAGTCAGCTTTTGTGTATTTAGAGGATATTTTAATTCGATAATAGCAAATTATAATAACATAAGCAAGAAATTTTAATTAAGGCCTTTCCCCCACTAAATTCATTAAATTTGACAGATACGTACAGATACAATAATGCAAGTTATTATTTAATAAACATAAGCTGGAGAGAGAAAAACAGATATAATTTAAATATATTTGTATATTCGTAAAAGGCTTTTATTTTGTCCTTATGATAAAACATATTATAGAGTTAAAAATAATTAAATTTAATCTTAAGAAGATAAGGAAAAGATAAGTGGAGAAAGCTCCGTGGTGGTTCCATTTAACTATCAAGCGATCAATATTTTGCTTCGGACCAACTGAAACTCCTCCTTCCTGAAGGCATTGTTTTCATATATCATAACTGGAAATGAGCTCAAACAAAAACATTTCTAACTTCGCTTTACTACATAAAAATAATAGTGAAGCATGTTAGGATGAAAAGCAAATTCTGTTTGTATTATTGCTGCATTAATTAATGATGTTCAATTAAATGGAGTTAGCTGAAATTGATGAAAGTTTTTGTTTTCTTTAATATTTTTTATTCTTGCTTTGGATTTTTTTCCCCGTTTTACTTTAGGTAGCTCGAATTATATTATCCCTCGTTATTTATTTGTGGAACCTTTTTTTTTTTTATTACATATATATGTTTTTCCTGAGGAATCAAATATATCTTTTTTTTTTTTTTTAATGTTTAATAATGGAAGAACATGAAAACTCTTCTTATTGGAATTCTTTTCATTGCAAATACAATTTTGCTCTCCTCTCCTCCCTATACTTCTTTTTTTTTTTCTCTCAATTTTTCTTTTTCTTATTTTTTAATGACATCCTCTCTATTCTTCTCTTTCAGTAGAAAGGTTGGGTGGAGGGGGGGGGGGCAGGAATAAAAAACGTAGAATTTTTTTTAACGTACATTTATACACTTCGTCAGTTTTTCTTTACCCCCCCATCCCTTCCCTGGTTCCTATTCCCCTTTTCTTTTTCCCCTCCTACAATTATGACTTTGGTTAAATTATTCACGAAAATGGAAATAGATTTTCCTGACTTTTGCCACTAATCTCAGTGTAATCACACAATTCACGGACGTTCCATTTGAACATGACATAGTCGTTTGGCTCTGATTCCCCAGGCAGCAATGCAGCCTCCGCGTGGCTCGCAGTCCCATAGCCAGTAGCAAGCATTGAACCGATGTCGGAATCCAGTCATTTTATTCAGCCAACAGGAAATTAAAGTCTGATAGCAGAGAAGGGATTTCAAATGGAACAACCAACCGACCAAGTCACGTTAATTCAATTTTTCATTGACAGACAAATCTTTACTATAGCATATCAACAAAACTTCATGCTGCCAAAAACCTCTTTAGCAGAGGGGCTTAAACGTATTTTATTTCATTCCGTGTGTGTGTCTGTGTAAATGTGTGTGTGTTTTGATGGGAGAAGTAGGTGAGAGTGAGTAGAGAGTTAATTAAATAAGGCTTTTTTATTTTTTAATCTTTTCCTTTTTATTTACTACTATAATAAATGTTAAGTAGTTTTTTATTTTCCACTTGCTTAAGAATCATGCACAAACAAAACTAGCCATATTCTTAGTGTTTTCTCATAACTCCCCCCCCCCTCCTTCCCTCCACCTGAACTGAACTTGTGTCAAGTAGGGAGAGAGAGAGAGAGAGCAAGAGCATTCTCCTCCTTTTAAAGTGGCATTCTCTGTACAAAAGCAAACAGACCCCTGCTTCGTGAGGCCCCTCCTTTTCTTTTGCGGTTGTACTTTTAGCCTGTAATGAGAAATGTTGCTTTGCTTATTAACAGAGATTGATTTAAAGTGGGCTTTTTTTCCCAAAAGATATGTACATTTATTTCATAATGTTGAAAAAAAGAAGGAAATTGTTTTCTTTGGGTTTTTTGTTTACTTTTTTTAATATCTTGATTTTTTTGAAGCAAATTTTAATTATTTTCTTTTATGCATGCTATTAAATGTGAAATTTTTATGTTCTCGACTTCATTGTAAACTACAGCCTGTTTCAACTTAATATGACGTTAGGTTTTCTACATAAAAAATTTCATTTTTTGAAATTTCATATAAAAACTTGAAACCTTGGAATGCAAAGCTTAAATGTTTCAATAATAAATAATGTATTTTTCAGGCACTGTATGGTTAAAGAAATGGAGTCATCATCTTAGAAATTTCTTAGATAACTTTGTCTCTTGTCTTTTTTTTGTGTTGCATTCTTATTTTGATAGCTAGAGAGAGAGAGAGAGAGAGAGAGAGAGAGAGAGAGAGAGAGAGAGAAGAGCAAGAGCTGATGCAGCAAAGCAAGGGGGATAAAGGTAGGGATTAGGGTAAGTAATGGGGGGAAAGGAGTGCTATATTATACTGGCAACTCTTAGGCGAGGTTGCTGCCATGCTCTTTGCTACTGATCCTAGACAGAGAGGGTTTCATACCACAAGTATCCTTGGGGGGTCGTACTGTGGCAACCAGATTAAAACTGATCGAGTTGGGGAAGAGGGACTGACACCACTACCTTTTTTCTCCCTTCTTGCCCCATTTAAAAAGATATGTTTTTCTCCCGCTCTCTAGTTGAAGACAAAAAGTAATGGCACGAGTTAACTTCTTTTATTCCTAACGTACTTATCGTTGTGATTCTATATATTAAATAAGGAAAACTAAATTGAACTTAACAAAGATGCATTTCAAAGTTTAAATCGATATATAGATGAAATTAAAAGAAAAACGGAAAAAGGAGGGGAAAAAATAACCATCAGCATTGTATCACATAATATATTGTTAAAGGACTTCCATTTGTTAGGACTTCAAACAGCCCATAACCTATTTGAGAAATACAACCATAGCTCTGGTTAAAATTGTATATAGGTATTCTTTAACTGAGTAAAAGTGTATATAGGTATTCTTTTTTGCATTAAGGGAAAATATCTTTTTTTTTTTCCTCAGGTTTAAAAAATCTTATTTTCAAATTGAACTTTTTATTATTAAACTCAGCATATTTTTATATGAAGTATTATATGAAAATTTTTTCTATGCATTTCTTTTTCAACTTATTAAATTTATTTTTCATTCCATTTTGAGGTTTATTTTAGCCAGAATCTTTTCAAATATCTGAATGGCAATAGACCATGAAATGATTTAAAGATGCATTTCTAAAAACCACTAATTAAGAAGTAACCACAATAATTAACAGTTTCTCCATAAATTTCAACAAATTTCTGCTTGGGGAATACGGGAAATGAACATAATTAAAGTTAATGGCCTATTGATCAATAAATAGCATTTGGATTAAATTTACAAAGCATTGCTAAAGTTCAACCAACTTTAATATGCTAAACATTAACTATAACTATATAAGGTGCAATTTAATCAAAGTTTGTTATTTTTTGTATTTTTTTTTTTAATTTGGTATTTATTTATTTTTATTTTTTTTTTTTAATTTCAAGTCATATCTTTGAAAACCAAATTATTAGTTCAAGGACTAAACAAAAAATATTTTTAATTAAATATTTAATTGACAGTATTTTTTAATAGCATTTTAAGAAAAAAAAAGTTGTATTTAACTTGATAACTTATGAAACACCAATTTTAATTTAGTAAAACCTATGATTTTTATTTAAATGTACATACAAATTACAAATTTTAAAATATAAATGTTATAAAGCAGTAGTAGGATTAAAACACTATATTCATTTATTAGCACTGACATTATTTACATTTCTTATTAGAGATCTTATGCAGCATTTCATGGGGAAATTTAAAAAAAAAATTAAATAAGAAAAATTTTAAATATGTAATTAAAGCAATTTAAATATGTAATTTGTTAAAGTGACTGACTGTTATTGTAAGTGTATTTCACTTTAGTTTTCTTACCTGGTAAAAAAACGTGACAAAAATATAGGATATTTTGAGTTCATTGTCGATTGGTTCTAGAAGAGCATTGCCCATTGCGATTGGCTGCAATGGAAGGAAGTCCAGCCCCTTTGCCAAAGTGACAGCCTGTTAAATTGCATCACTCAACGCATTTTAAACAACACTAGTGCATGCTTTCTGCTCTCATCTGGGACCACAGGGCCCCACAGCAGGACACAACACAATATAAATCCATTCGTTCACTTTGCCTTCTCACCACACACTCCATCCACTCTGCCAGTATGATGGTAAAACTTTGTGCTGTCTACACTATTTTGGATACAAACTAAATATTCAAAGTGCTATTGACAACAGGGAGAGAAAGTGAGTAATGTTGCTGCCAGAAAATTTGAAACTGAAGAGAATGTTAGCATCGTGATTTGCTTTCTGGAGACAGTCTTGTAAAAGAGGCCAGAATGGAGAAACTTTACAAGTACATGAAAGAGGAGGTAAAAAAAATTGCTTCTTTATTTAAATTAGTTTTTTTTTTGTTTTTTTTTTCGCTGTTGTTGCTTTTTTTTTCTTACTATCATAGATGATGAAGCAAATGCTTATTTCATTACAGATGTAAAAATTTTAAGCTTGAGTTTGTTTTTTTTTTCTCTTTCAAAAGGTGCATGTAACAATGTTTAAAATTTGAGTGTTGTTTTTGCATGTTTTCAAAGCATAAAGATTTTTGTGAGTCAAATGAAAAAATGTTATGAGTAAAAATTATAAATTGCAGTTTGAATGCAAATTAAATAGAACAGTAACAAATTTAAGTTTGGGGTATTGTCAGCGGGAAAAAAATATTTAAATAACAGTTGTGCAAATGTTTTTTGAATGAACTTAACTTTCCTCTCACAATCCTCAATTTTTATAAGGATTTTGATTCCTATCATCTTTACTATTTTTGCCTATAAGATTCAGTGTTACTTAACTTCACTAGGTGAGAGCTCATTTTTTGTGCCTGCTAATGTTTCAGAACCACTTGTTTTATATGGTTAGATATTTACCCGTGTTTCGTGTTTTAACCACTACAATTATTAATGAATTGTTTGTTTGGGTGAAAAACTATAATTTTTCGTCCCTCTTTCATTAATTGACAGGATCCTTTTAGAGAAAACAGTTAAAATTCATCAATCATGGATTGGAATAAAATCATCAGTGGAGTGTTTGTTTACTTGGTGACCTTCATGTGCTTCATCCCATGTGCAAAAAGCAGTTGGTGGTAAGTCCCAATTTTTTAAGTAAATGTTTGACCAGAAACTACCTAAATAAACAAGAAAGGTCCGCCTGTGATTTACGCTTTTTCCCTGAAACTTCATTAACGTCCATTCCCAATATATAATTTTACAATGCCGTTTTAGCCAAAGAGAAGCCCACAAGAGCTGGAGGGGGATAGGGTAGGGGTAGGGATGGTGGTGAGGTTCTTTTGCCGTCTAATGAATGCTTGATCACACTGATGGAGTTCCAAGTTTTCCCCCCACCCCTAAATCATTCCTTGGCTAATTGCAACGTTGAAAATTATGGCCTTCTGCAGGCAATTCTATGAACTGCATTAATGCATCTCGTAAAATACGTCCAATAATAAAATATTTTTACTTTTAAATTGAAGGGGCTGCCATTCAAAAGAAAGGTATTAGTTTAATTTGAATTTGTAAGAAAAATGAAATAGTATTATCATGTCATGATAAAATTTGTAATATATTCATTCATTTAGAATATGAAATCCAGTTAAATTTACAAAGAAAATGGTTATTAATCGTGAAATTGAGAAAACTTTATTCCTCTAAAGAAATTGAAACTAAAAGAATTATAAAGAACAGAAAATTATAATAATAACAAAAAAATTTTTAAAAATGCAAGAAATAATTTTCTTCAAATATTTAAAAAAATAAAGTTTAATTTTTTCATTTTTTTAAATATTAATTATTAACAAACTTATGTAATGAAATAAGTATTTCTTTTCTACATTACTGGTGAATGTGATTAAATTTACATTATGAGTCTGCTAATTAAATTAGTACGTTTGCTTTTGAATTTGAAAAATGATCTAATATTTAATGACAGAATCCATTTATTTGTCATTTATTATCAGTCTTACTGTTTTAAAATCCTCCAAAACATAAAAAACATTGTTAAAATAGACATCTGTAAATCTGTTTCTCTCTAAAATTGGTTAAATTGAAATTTTCTTAAGTTAACTTTTATGTGGCTTCATTATTAATTTTATCTATGAATTTGCTCAATTGTGATAATAGGAATAGTTAAAAATTGATATATTCCTAATAATAGTTTCTTAGTTATTATTATTTTATTTAAATAATTGCAGTACCTTGAATTTAATAAAACCTCTGTTAAAGAAATAATTGAATAAAATCAAATACTTTCAGAGTAATTTTTAAATACAAATTAGGATTTACTAGTTACTGTGTCCAAAAAGGCTATTCTATCCAAACTTTATAAGACTATCTAGAAGAATTTTTCAAAAATTTTATTTTTTTGTTGTTGTTTTTACAGCATACAATAAATCAATTTACTTATTAATGGAGAATTGATTTCTTAGCTATTTAAAAAAGACTCAATTAAATTATGTATTTATCTGTGTGTTTCTTTAAAATTTAATGCTAAATTGAATGTTCTATATAGCTTAATTTTGAGTACTGGAGAAAAATTGCCTTTTTCCTGTTTATTTTTATCAATATGAAAGAGTAAAATATGTTAAAATTTGCTGCTTAAAAAACAGGAATATACATACTGAAGATAATACTGTAATTTTGACATTTTGAATATCAAAAATATCAACATTTCTTATTACATTATCTTGTACATGAAAATCTTTTTATGATAATACGTTTTAAGGTATTACATGAATATTTAATAATCTTATCTATCCTGAATTAAGCAAACATTTTCCTTGCAGTTTTTTTTCCCCCTTAATGGAATGTCACTGTTGTAGATTTTGTGAATTTTGTTAATGAATACATACTTGAAATTAGAGCACAATAGTTTTGGTGATGGAAATGGAATTTGAGAGACTAAACTTTGAAATATTTGTGTATTTTGAGCAAATTAAATGAACCAAAAAATATTTTTAAGAGGAAGTAACAAACAGAAATTTTATAATATAAATTCATTCTAGATTTTATTTTTATTTTTATTAAATTACAAAACTTTGATAACAATTAAGACAGCGTGATTTTTTTTTTTTTTAATGGTAAATTTTATTATAAAATTATTATCTAGTGCTGATAATCACATCTAGTGCCTATGAGTGAAAATGATCAGACTTTTTATTTGGATTAGACGTTATAATTTTTTATGTCAAGTGACTTTATTTATTTTGCATTTTTGATTGAATGTCATTTATATTTAGTGCTTGTATTTTATTTGTATTTTTTCTCTTGTTGTTTATTATAAACCTGAATTTGTACATAGAGATATACTATGAATTGTTTGTTTATTACCTGTTGATAATTAATATTTATATTTATATAAAGAATTATAGTAAGGCACTGTAAAACTTTACTAGTGTGAAAAAAGAAAAACCATAAAAATTTAACATGTTTATAATTTTGTTTAATTAAAAAAAAAAAAAAAAAAAGGCCAATACTATAAATTTATTTTTATTTGCATTCACATCCTTTACTCAGTATATGAAACTATTGAAACTTTAAGATCACTTTCGAAAATTCTAAATATTTAGTTCATGTAGGCAGCGTTTAATTAATGTTAAAATATTTAAATAATGCTAAGTTGAGAGTGATAGCTAAAGAGGTAGTTCTCTTATAATAGTTGCAAAAAATGTATTTTTTAAGCCAATTGGTGTTCTCTACTACTTAACAAAAGTGTGTTAAGGTCAAAAAATTTAAACCAAAATAAAAAAGGCATTCAACAACAAATACAGAAATATCCGTAAGTGAATTGAAAAGTCACGGATTAAGCATGATTTATAAAATATATTGATGATGTTGATTGAAGTCAGAGGATAACAATATTTCATAATCGCTTTTATTAAGTAATGGCTTCTCATAAAAATCTCAACACTAGAGTTTAATTTGATAGATGAATTATGTGCCATTTTTTTTTTTTTTTTTTTTAATCGGTTGTCTTTGCAACAACTAGACTAGACAGATGCACAAATTGCTTCTTATTTCAAAAGAACAGACAATGGCCTGTAATGGGAAGAACCACCCTGTGGGTTTTAATTTATGTTTCTAAGGAGCATATAAATTAGCCATAGAGTAGGTAATGGAGGGGAGTAAGAGAAACCACTCTTGAAAAGAACAAGGATAAAGAATGAGCCCCAATTTCACTACCATCATCTGTTAAGGTCAAAGTGAAGCTGTTAGCACACAACTTGTCACCTAATCTGACAAGAATGTGGCTCTAGTCAGGGTGGGTGGGGGTTTGGTAGAAAGTCATTACCTTTGGAAAAGAATTGCAGAAATTGAAATTAAAAAAAAAGTCAATTACATTTCAGAGTTCATAAGTATGTTAATGTTTTTTTGGTCTTTTCAGTAGTTCATTAGATGTTAGCAGAAATAACTCTAAAAAACTTGACATAAATTTTAAACTTTTAAATAATTTTGTAAGGCATAATTAAAATAGTCTTGGTTTAGTTATAAAATTAAAAAATAGCAGCTTTATTTATATTAAAAATTATATGAATATTATCCAGTATTTATTAAATATTATTATTATTTTAAATTGTTCTTAAATTTATTGGCTCTAAATTTTTTTTTCCAATGAAACCTGTGACATTTAAACTTTTAGCTGTACATTTTTTCCTAGATGGTTACTTTTTAGTTTACTTATAACTTGTTTGAAAATAAACACCCACTTTGAGAATCTGCTGATTGGACATGGTAATTAATCAGTTACTTGTCTATAATTAATCTTGTTGATAGGATGAATGAAATAAAAAAATACATAAAAGAGGTAAATAAATAAATAAATAAATAAATAAACAAATAAGCAACAATATTTACTGCAAATAAAAATTTTAAATAATTTTTGGATTTATTGGTAGTATTTTATAAAAGAAACACACAGTAGAAACACCCTAAAGAAAATGTTTAATTAAAATATATATATATATATGCATAAAAAGGCCAATGCAACATCTAAAAGTAAAAATTATATCTTATTTGGTTTATTGTTGCTACATTACTACTAAAATATGTAATAATAGTTTTACTTTTAATTTAACATATTGAAGATTCATAATCAAAGCCAATATTGAAGATTCACAATTAAATTAAAGCCAACGTTTCGAAATTGAACAAAAAGGTGCAAATATTTTATGATCAAACTTGGTTTGTTTATTGTTTTTGTTTTTATATTAAAACTCAAAATAATATAAATTTTTCACCATTGTTCCAGTTATATCGATTTGTTTCATAGAACTCTAAAAATAAATCATATTTCTCACGTCTCCAGTATTTGATCCTTATCACAGTTTTTAGGCCACTCACATTTTCCATACAGATTTTAATTAATGTTGGGTCATACAAGTATATAGTTTGAAATCCTTTGATATTACTTTAAAATTGGGAATATTATATATTCATTTTTATGCATTTTGATTGATCAAGTTTGATCTTATTTATAGAATGCATATTAAGGTATTTCTTCTTCATTTTCTTTATTTTGATCAAGTCTCTCTTTTAGAATTTGTTTTTCTTGTTTTTCTTGTTTTTCTTGTTTTTCTTCCATTTACCAATATGCTGTTTGATGCTTCGTCTCCTTCCACCTGTTTTATTTAAGTCTTTTATTGATTTCATATAAAATCTTAGCCTGTTGATATCTGGATGTTTATTAATAATAGTAATTATCTAAAAAACATATAGAGGATACAACATTTTCATGAACTGCACTAAGCTTTAGTGGTTTGATCTGGCTCGGAAATGAGCTCCGTGGTAGACATGTTGTAAACAGTGTGTAGTGAAGAATGTGAATCTTGCTGTCTCTTTGAACTGGTGGCACCATTCATCGCATGGCAGTTGGTGATTAGTGGGCACCATTCATCGCATGGCAGTTGGTGATTTCAGATACCTGTTGCACAAAGTGCTGCAGCAATGTTTTCATCATTCTTGTAAAACAATTTTAAAAGTGAGGCAGTGAGAGCATCATTCGGATTTCTGAATATTATTACCCATCCGTCATCATGTGTCATAACAGATTTTAGGAGATCGAATAATACACTTAAAGATAAACAAAGTAACATTTTATGACCTTTCCAACTCATTTTGATTTCTTCTGCTATCTCTTAGTATTTCTGCATCTGTCAGAATAACTTTCTTTCTGTGATGTTTGGGGTATTGTGTTCAAGACATTGATCTATTTGAATTATAATTTCTATAAAATTTTTATATTCAAAATATTTGGTCAAGATCTTTTTCAGTATTGTGATTATGCCAAAAAATTGAAATAAATAAATAGAATTGACAATACTTTTTCCCATCACTCAGAATGTGCAAAACTTATGCATAGACAAAATAATGAAATGTATAGACCTTTCATATGAAATAAAATGCCTGTGTGGAACTGACAGTGTCCATTGTACTTGTCATCCTATTTGCCATTAGTTATTCTACACAAAATCCTAAAATTCCTGTTCATGTATCATAAAATAAATTGTTTTCTCTCCATTTATGAGGTTTTCACAGTAGAAAACATTATTGATGGTAATTAATTTTTCATTAACTTACACATGGTTAGTAAAGGGCAAACACAACATCCATGCCTCAGCAGAATTCAAGCCAACATCTGAGGATCTAGAGATCCATTGATGCTTATGCCCCAGCCACTGTTCTCACACGTCTTATAATAAGAAAATTCCAACATGTAGATATTAAAGTTGACAAACTTCTAATTTTCCTCTCTCCTCTTGGATTGGCCCTATCTGGACTCTGCTTCTGGACCAGAATTTGGATTAGGTCTGAGTTGATCTTTCTCTAGCAAAGCAATAATAAGTACATATGACCAAGTCGCAAAATAATGCATTGTAATTTATGTAAAAAGTGCGATTTTGAAGGAAAATATAGATATGACCACAGTATTGAAAAACCCTTATTAATAACAATGTAAAAATTTTATGGGGGCTTGAGCACACTTCTCCAGACATCATAGTAATTGAAGCAAAGCAAATTATTCTCATTGATAGAGCAATACAGGAATTTGCGGAAAAAATCAAAAGGAGCTGGGAAAAAATTTGTTAGGATAAAATGTAATTGAAATTCACCTTATGGATAAAATCAATAGGAATACACCCAATAAGTATAGCTGCCTTAGGAACTGTAACTGAGGAATTACTAAGATAATGAAAGTGGCAGTTTATCTCAAAAGTGGCATTATTTAGCAGTGCATGTATTTTGGTAGCATTGGGACAATTTTTAGATTTGATATAATTTTAATATTTGCTGCATATTTTCAATAAAGAGTAAAGAGCAATTAATAATAAAAACAGTAATTCATCAATGAGTATTAATTTAAAAAATTTATGTGTTTGACATTATTTCTCATACTTCCAAAATAATACATTATAGTCATTATCGCTTGGGGCAAGATGTTGATACAGCAAAAATCCTCAAATGAGCAAAAAAAAAAAATCCAGTGTGTTCAACAATTGTATATATTGCACGTCGAGATATAAATGAAGCTCTTTCTTGTTTTTTTTATAGGTTTCTTGAAAATTCTCAAAAGTCGTCATTTTAATGTCATTACAATGTTTTAATATCATTACTTCACCATCATTTCTAGGCATCTGATTCATATTTTGAAACTTACGTTATAAAATTGCAGCATTTGTGTAGTGAATCATCTGAAATTATATTTTAGTCTCAATTTATTTTCAAATTGCTTCATAAAGAACAATAATAAATCATATTTATATGAATTTCTATCTACAACCGGTCAACTCATTAAATGTTCGAGCTGAAATAAAAACTTTATTGCCCAAACAATCTTTGCATGACTGTAGTTTTAACCATAGTAAAAGGGGGTCACATGTTTATAGCTACAGGTGCATATTGATATTGATTTTGTTGATGGTAGTCAGTCCAAGAAATTGCAAAGATGAATGAAGCTTGCTTTTTAATCAAGTTTGTAAAAAAACTCTAAAAGCATAAGAAGCATGCAGATTCAGAGAGGTGCATATCTCTGTTGAAAGCATGGAAAAAGAGGGAAATAAAGTTTTCCAGGAGAGTATTTAGAAAAGTTAATGAAAGGATAATTAATAATACGTTTACTAATCAATTATTTGTGTCGTTTAATGTAATTTTTATTTCTAACTTTATGGTAAACTTTTTCTGTGATTATAGAAAGGAAGATAGGGAAAAAATAATCCAAATTTATCATCATCTACCTTCAAAATTTCACAACTTTCTAGTCTCCAGTAATTTATGCAATGAATACTATAATTGATTCATGCAAAAACAAGCTTTACCAGTAATTAATACCTTTTAAAATTGTGTTTGTGTCTGAGCAGGCTGAGCCATGTTCTTTGTCATTCAGTTAAAATCGTGTGTTTTAATACATTTAAAAAAAATTCTAATTAACCTTTAAACAGGTTTTGCAGCATTAAATAATTGAATGTCATTGCTGTAAGTGTATTAAAACTGCCTTCGGCAACAAAATTCATTCCTTGAACCACTGAATCATAATGAAGCACTATAAACGATATGTATCTTATATAGAGTGACCACCACAGACCATGCTTACAGTACAGAGACTGATCAATATTTGATCTCCCCATAGAAAACGTGTAACCACTTTTTTGCATGATGCCCTTTATAATGCATTACCAACATTAATGGGACAGTTGTTAAACGACGTCATCATGATGGCACATTTCAGTGGTTATTGACTGACATCATCCAGATTTTTTTATACTTCCATATTTAAGGTGCCTTTGGCAGTTCAGAATATCTCGTCAGAACTTCTGATGTTGTCAGGTGAGGTCTGACAGCCTCTGAGAATGGTCTGAGTGAATCTGATTCATAATTGCCAAAACTGACCAGGATGGCTGATGCTGTTAATGTTATCACACAATTCCTTGGTGCATGTTGCTCAAATGTTGCAAAGCAAGTGAAGAAGTGACTGATGAAAGTAAAAACAAAACTAAAACACTGGAAGTCTTGTAAAGCCTTCTGAGAAGCACTGCCAACTTCTATTTTAAACTTTGTCAGGAAGTAGATCATATTCTTAAGTCTCTGTTCTATAAATGTCTCTGGTGGCATTATTTGGATTTTATTTTTTTATATATATGACAATGGAACATTACATACAAAGTACTAGTTATGCAAATATTAATATCAAAAAATTGTGGACACATAAAATGGTGAATATGGGGCATGTGTGAATGCGATGCAGAATCGTCTCGTGGATATAGTATATCTAGTCTATATATATAAAGAAGGATGTTTGTGGGTGGGTGGGTCTGTCTGTCTGTACGTTTTTTATACAAATCTACAGTTTTATTCCGATCTTGATAAAATTTCGCATACATGACCTTCAAAGCATGAGGAAAGTCACTGTCTACCTCAGATTTCGGAAAAATAATAAATATCGATAAAAAATCGATATTCATGGTTATGGCAAGGCATTTTAATGAGAAATATCTCATGACCAACAATGCAAGGCAAAGTTTGTACAACAATAGGTATCAACAATGGTATCAACACGCAATTCACAAACGCTCTGCATGAACCAACAATCAATATCTCATGACTAACAATGAAAGGAAAAGTTTGTGCAAGTGTAATTATCCCGGGCAACGCCGGGTACCTCTTCTAGTCATTTGATAAGTAAGGGAATGAAAGAGCAGTGTAAGCATAAGAAAAGCCATAATTCGACCAGATCCACAGTTAACGTCTAAAGAGTATGGTCTAAGGAATGATCATTTGGACAGCATACACATCCCATAGCGATCAATGGTTCATTTATGTCTGTGCCAAGTAGAGGCTTATCTGTCTGATACTCTAGTATCTAATTACCCTTGTATCAACTATCACATATAGATGAAGGACATAGCCATATTCTCCGAATGCGCCACTTGGTTAAATTATTAAATAACTTATCTATATATTATTGATATTCATAGCTAATGGGAAAAGAAGTTCAAGTAAGTGGAATAGCTTGCTAGCATCAAGTTTCATTTCCATCAATACAATATTAGTTTAGACTGAGGGTTTAGAGGAAATAACAAGAAAATAAGAACCCCCTCATGCATACATCAGTCAGAACTAGTGCCTAGCGATGGATAAAAAACCGAAATCGATTGTTCAAATCGGCTTCCTGAAAAAATCGATTGAATTTTCATATATATAAGAAAATAAAATACATATAATGCATATATAAAAAAATAAAATGCATATGATACATGATTTAACAATTGCTTTTATTGGGACAGAGGTAAGTTTCCTAAAATCAGAAGTTTCTCTGGAGTGTTTGGTATCCAAATTGCTCCTTTTTGTTTTTTTGAATAGTTCCTCAACTTTTGAAAATGAATGTTTGATGGGAGCAGAAATAGCTTGAATGGTAAGCTGTTTTATGGCAATATCATGTGTTGCATTTAAGCTTTTCCAACTATCCAGTAGATCACATACATAAATTCTGACTGGGATTTCTAGCTACTGTTTTAAATGTGGATGATGGCTCGTTGCTGTTTTGATATATATGCTTTGGTTTTGTATTTGAACTTTCTTGACTTCTTTTGGTTGATTTGCTAATTCTGTTTCCTCATGCTCAATATCAGAAATAGTGGAATAAGCTTTTTCAATTCTTTGTCTATGCGATTCACAGCCTCTGATTCTGTTTTTAAAATTTATTTTCTTAAAACGGGGATCTACAATGATAGTAAGACTGTACAACAAATTTATTTCAAAATTTTTGAATCTGTCATTCGTTTTTAAATTCGTTAATATTTAGTTAACATGGCTTTATATCTTCGACATAAACAATCGATTTATTGATAGCTGAAACCCATCAGAAAAAAATCAATTGTACATCGAAAAACCGATGTATCGCTAGGCACTAGTCAGAACTCTCTGGACTATTGGAGACCATGTACATAATTGAGTGGGGAGTGTTTTCATTGGAGGTTTTGAGACCAAAGCAGAAGATGGAATTGAAGGTTCATGACTTTATCTATCATAGCTGACCAGTTGTTCCGCATTAGTGATCAACACTTCCAATAAAGAACGGGTTTTGCTGGTATTTTCCAAACTGCGAGTTATAAAGTTTTTGAAAATGTGAAGAGTTGTTTGTTTTTCTTTTATTTTGTAAAGCTATATTCAGTAATAAATTGAAACAGCCGATAGGCACATTGTGAAGTTTTGCCGTTTAAGGCTTAGATCGGAGGTAATGAGCATGTTGTCTTTTTTAAATTTAGGTTGTGGTTCTGAAAAGTTTGAGACCGTTTTTCTATGCTTAGTATCCACTTTGTATTTGAATGTTTTGTATTATAACCAATATTAGGAAAAGAGTCACTGAATTAGGTTGTGCTTTTTTTTTTTGTTGTTTTTATTTTGGTATTTCCCATAGAATTTTGTATATTTCCAAAACAAATATGAAGAAAATGCTTAGAAGAAAAATTATTTTCTAGCAATTTACTTTTATTATGTCTTAAAGAGGTGGTGTTGCAGACTGTTAGTGAAATATATTGTAGTAGTTATATAGTGGAATACCAATTTAGTAGATATACAAGGTCTTTATAATTAAAGTTTCCATTTTGACATGGCCATAAAAAAAAAAAACTACTGGACCAAAAGCTATAATACTTGGTAATATTATACAAGAGGGCATGGGAAGTTCATACCCACCAAAAAAAAAATTAGTTCAAAAGGTCACCACCAGCATGGAATGGCGCTCTATGCAATATCCGTATACGAAATTAGACACTAAGACACAGGTTAACAAGTCTTTAATCGTTACTATAATTAGTTACATGTTGAATATGGCAGGTTATATTGGATTACTGCGTTCTCAACTGTAGCTCGTAGCATATCAGGAGGAATGTTGCGCACCTGTCGGCGTATCGCATCTTTCAGTTCCGCCAAATTCCTGACGTTATCACCATAAACAGTGGTTTTGAGGTAACCCCAGAGCCAGAAGTCACAGGGGTTGATATCTGGTGACTAGGGTGGTCATGAAAGGGGGAAGTTTCGGCCTATAATCCGTTCATCTGTGAAATGTTGCTGAAGTAACTGTTTGACACATGTACCAAAATGAGATGGAGCCCCATCCTGCATAAAAATCATTGTCTAAAATGCCACGTTGCTGAAGTTCTGGTATCACAAAACTTCTTAGCATCGACGCCATGCGAGTAGCATTCACAGTGCATGTCACGAGTCCATCTCTCGACTGCTCTTCAAAAAAATACGGTCCAATTATGACATTTGCTGTCATACCACACTACACGGTAACTTTAGGAGAATGCAATGGAAGCTGGTGGAGAACATGAGGGGGACTGGTGGCCCAAATCCTGCAGTTTGGCTTTTGACATCCCCATTCAGGTAAAAATGGGCCTCGTCCGTCCACAAAATGCTCCATGGCCAATGCTCGTCCACCTCCATCCGTGCAAGGAATTCCAATGCAAAGGTTTCTCTATGAGGAAGATCGTTAGGTTCGAGTTGTTGGACAAGGTGGATTTTGTATGGGCAGTACCTGTGGCTTCAAACTTTATCATCTTCTTCAAACTCTGCGGTGTCATTGGCCCCCGACGTACATGTATTCGTCGAACAGTACGATAATGTTGCAAAGCCTGCCGTACATTGCTATTGCATTCATAATTACATTTAACCAGAAACGCACGGTCTTGCATGGTAACAGGCATCGTCGATTAGTAACAAATGAGGCGTACTGACAACGAGGCTCCCTTTCTTAATTCTGAAAACCAAATGACTTGTAAAGCGCATGTGCATAAACCACATTGTTAACGTGTGCCTTCGTGTCTAATTTCGTATACGAATATTGCATAGAGTGCCATTCCATGCTGGTGGTGACCTTTTGAACTATTTTTTTTTTTTTTTTGGTGGGTATGAACTTCCCATGCCCTCTTGTATAATATTGCCAAGTATTATAGCTTTTGGTCCAGTAGTTTTTTTTTTATGGCCATGTCAAAATGGAACTTTAATTATAAAGACCTTGTACTTTGATGGTGAAGAAGTCAATGACCATTACTTTAACAGCAGAGGAGAAGGCCTTCACTTTTATATTTGGATTTTGAATGAGGGCATGCCCTATCCCCACATGTTTGATGCAACATTTCGTAGGTCTCTGAGGTCCATTATGCTTTACCCGAATCTTGCAACGAGTTCTGGAACCTAACCTCGCGAATATCCGAGGACTGACTTATGTTCTACGTAAACAAACTTCCAATAGGCCCCACACTGAATGGATCCTGCTGTTGCTTGCAGTCAAACTTTTTCTTCATAATTTTTCCTTATAAGAAACATAAGTTATTTGAATGCAAACAATAAGAAGAAAGTAATTGGAAAGTAAACATTTCCTTCTGCCAATATATAAAATCATGCATAAGATGTTTAGATTTACATAAGGAAATGTATTAATTAAAAATGATTACTATATTGCAGAAGTTAAAAAAAAGTAAGTCTTGAGACATTTGCTTAAGGGTTACAGCGTATGAAAACTATAATTTCCTGTTTGAGAGTAAAACATTTTAAACTCTCGTTGTTTTAGTTTTTTTTATTCTTTAAAATTAATCTGTTTCATTGTGTCTGGTAAGGCTGCTGATGGCTTTAGGAATTTGGTGGTTTTAAATTGTAATCTGATTGTCTGTATCTCTATCCCTGACACTTATTCCTGAATTGGCCTTGCTTAAAGAAAAAAAAAAAAGAGAGAGAGAAACAAAGAAGAGAGGTCTTTTCTTTATTTTAACTCAGGATTGTATCGAGTGGATGTTTTTTCAGAAATTTTTGAAAGATTATTACGCAATAAAATTGATGAATTTAATTATTAATTTTTAAAGATAGGCACAAGTATGTAACTTTGTTGGTTGATCCTTTCTTTCATGCAACAGATGAGATTCTTCTGCTACTTTATTATTATTATTATTATTATTATTATTATTATTATTATTATTATTATTATTGGGTTTATTTTTTGTTTTTTTTTAATAAATGAGATGACTTTTTTTTTTTTATGAATAATGACTTCAGATTATTATGTAAAATAATCTAAGTAAAAGCATAGTCATAGAAAAAGGACACTCACACAAAAATAATTGCATGATTTACTAAAATTTAAGTTTGTCATTCTAAAGCACAGAAAGTGAAGAATTGTGCTTTTTTAAAAAAAAAAAAAATGGAAGTGTGTTGGTCTTATACAATTTGGAAAAGCTTGGGCTTGGCTTCTGAAAGGTTCACCTTCAGGTTTGGAGCTAAAAGAAAATAAAAATAAAAAACAAAAGGATCAAGTTGGTTGCCTGATTAGATCGTGACTGGTCATTAATTACAAATTTAATCATTGTTAATTTTATTACTGGTATTCTTTTATAAAAACGTATCTTGCTAAGAGTAAACCCAGGAACATGAATAGTCTTGTCTAGAATATTTGCTCTCATGCTGTCTTCTTTATTTCTATATATAATATTTATAATTAAAAGAATTGTTTTTACAGTGAATTTAAACTTAAAAATGTACATGTATTTGAAGTGTGAAGATCCGAGTTCTTTAAAGAAAAAAAAAACCACGCAAATCAACACACATTATGTATGCTTAATTTGCTTTTATAGTTGCCCCTTTATATATTTTTTAAATTCCATGAAATTCATTAGTCATCACTCCGATCAGATTTAAGTTATGATAAATGGGGATCTAATATATTACAGCAAAATGTGTTTTGCTATTAAAGCTGATCACTTCTTTAACAGGGACACATTTTCATTTTTTAAATTAATACCTTCCTATATTTTAGATGAGACATTATATTGGTTGGAACAGTAGTAAATTTTTCAATCAGTTTAAGATGAATGAAATATAAAATTAGATTTTTATATGTTCTTCTAGTTAAATTTAAAGAAGTCTTATGGAAGCAAGGGGTTAAAATTAATTATAATTTGAAAGGACATAAATTTTATTTTAATATCTCTGAAGTAAATTAATATTAAACTGAGATAGGAGGTTATTTCTTCATTCCTGCATATAGTTACTGCTTTATAATAGATTTCTCACTTGAAGAACATTATTAGTTTTTTGTTTGTTTTTTCTTTTTCTTCAAAGTTTTCTTTAGTTTTTGAAACCAATTTTATAATTTTTCAGATCTTTTCAATCAACTTTTAAAAATACAAGAGATTTAATGAAAGATTTTCGTTCACTTCATTCAGGCTTTATATATTTTCCCTGGGAAAAAAAGAAAAAAAGTCTGCCTTCCTAGGAAAAATGAAATTAAGAGTGCAATTCCATTTTATAATAGGAGCCAGCTGTTGCAGGAAACCTTCACTTGCTTCATACATTAATAGAATAAATCAATCAAAATAATGAAAAAGACTGTGAAGATCAAGTGCAGCTTTTCCCAAATTAGATCTGGGAAATGGTCCTCATAAAAATGACACTGTACTTAAAAAACTTCAAGCTCATGTGCAGTTTAACTTAGACCCTGCTAGTAATATGCTGAAGCTTATTAGCACTTAATTTGAAAAATAGGGTAAACGAAAAATTAACAAAAAAAATGCAAACTGAGAAATGTAAAAAAAAAAAAGAAAAAAAAGAAAAATTATTCATTTAAAATTAATTGCTAAAAAATATAATAAAAATTATATTATTTAATAAAAAATATAATAATATAATAACTTTATTACAATATATCAATTTTGTTTTTGAAATAATATTCATTAAATAACATGCTTTAGTATAGATTATTTATTTTCTGTTAAAATGACTTAACTTCCGTCATTTATCCATCTGTCTGCCTGTATGAGGTCAAGATACCTTGAACTGAGAAATCTCAAATTTTTAGCAATTTGCAATCTTGATAGCCCGTACAAATGTTAAAATTTGAGAATTCCAGTGATAATTAAAAAAAAAAAAACAACAACATAGAAAATGTTTAACTGTGAAAATTATTTTAATATAATATTAGCCAAGATACAAACTAGCCAGAACATAACTATTAAATTTGATGGGCCATTCAACTTTTATATTATAAAATGCACAAAATATTATCTTAGAAGCCAAAGTTTCTTAAAACCCCAGGTACAAAGATTGCATAGTTAATGTTAAATCGCTGTTAAATTGAGAATATGGATATAATGTTAAGTTTTCTTCCATCCAATTCATTACATGATAATAATTTATCATTTCCTAATTTTTCTGATAAATAAATAAAAATTTTTATTTTAAATATTAATTCATAAACTTAACCTGTTGGTAGTTGCATGTTAAGCAACTGGTGAAAAATTAAAGATTTAAAATAGTTATCAACCAGCACATGTTTTCATGATATGATTTTTTTTTAGTTAAATAGTTAAATCTTGATCTTGCATCATGCATCCTGCATGTTGAAAATTACCCTGAAGAACAAGAAATAATATTAAGAAATTATGATGGCCAAAAGCAAAATTTAAACCAAACCATGCAAGACACAAAATTTGAATATGTAAATAATATCTAAGATTCGTTTAAATATTTGTAACATTTTGAAAGAACAGTTTGAATTAAACTAATGAATTTATAACAATTTTAGAGGAAACAAATGAGTCAAATAAATGAAGCAGAAGATAAATAATTATACAAAAAAAGTGAATACCGTATTAGAAAATTGGCTCTAGAGGAAGCCTAATTAAGATTTTTTTTTTTTTTTTTAAATAGGTCACATGTCAAACTTCATTTAAAAATTATAACTTTATTACTGTTTCCTCAATTATGAAATAAAATTTATTACTATAGTCATCAGAAAGCAAATTTTCTTTTGTAAACATTAAAAAAAAAGAAAAAAGCCATTCATTCTAAAAGAATTGGATATGCTGTTCAATAAACAAAAGATAAATGAGAGCTAGCAAACTCTTCTCTCTCTCTCACCAACAAGGAAGCAAATGGTGTTTTGTCAAACCAGAATATATTCATGGTCCAGAGTTATTTCTATTTACTTCCTTGTACAAAGTAAAGGAAGTATTGTAATGGCGAAAAATTTCGGTTTTCAGTTTTCAAGGGAAATATTCATTTTGAACATCCCTGATTCCATTTTGACATGTTTCGTCATGACGTCTGTACGTACATACATTTGTGTGTGTGTGTGTGTATCTCGCATTTCTCAAAATCGGTTAGGCATAGAATGTTGAAATTTTGTATTTAGGACTGTTGTAACATGTAGTTGTGCACCTCACATTTTGGTATAATCGGCTGGGCCAAACATGTGCTTTGGTCGTTTCCCCAACTGATTTCCTTTCATGTCTATGGAGTTTTGATTGCATGGAGCAGTTTGTGACGTCAGTTTAAAGTACTCTATTTGGAGAACAAAATTTGAAGAACTTCATTTGAAGTTCCCAAACAGCTGTCAAAATTTGTATCAACATTTGGAAATTTTAGACAATAAAGAGAGACCTAAATTCGTGTGTCAAGAATAAAAATGTGAATTTCTTCCCAAAAAAAGCATTTAATAAAGTATCGTACAAGCAGCAAGTATTGTGCTGCCAGATTTTTTCAAAAATAGCTACAACTATTTTTAATGTTTCCAAATGTCCTTTAACCCTGGAATGGTAGCCATATATCAATGTGATGCATACAAATGAATTAAGCATTTATTACTGCATAACAAAAACAGCTATACCCCTACCCCTCTAACAGTGCTTCTAGCAGCTATTTTTATATATCCTTTCATTTCCATAATTCATCGGTAAGTGCAGTGGCGTAGCTAGCTTTTTAGCGCCCCTAATTTGTTGCGCCCTTTTACTTTGCACACCTTGGCCGCCTGTGAATAAGTTCCATAGTCATTCACAATCAAATTTTTGAGAAGTTGGTGTGCATCAATTTTTCTCTCACATCATGTTTGGAGGTCATCTCCAGTCTATAATTATTTATTTACTTAAGCTGGTGTGCCTTATTGACGTACTGTTACTGATACCAGAATACAGATAGGGAATACAGTAGAGAAAGAATGGAGCTACTTATACCCGAATACATACGGGAAGAATGGAGCTATTTATTGGTTTCACAATGTCCGTCTGTCCCCTTCATAATTTTTGCATTTTTTGAGGTAGAAGGTTGAAATTCGGAATTAGCTTACTTTGGGCAAGTACCTTCACTATTTAGTTAGGTTTCGAGTGGCCCGCTGGGGTCTAAAATATAGGAGTGGGAGTTAGAGGGGACCAAGGGATCTATGTATTATTGAGGTATGTTAAGGAGTGAAATTCGATATGCATATTCCTCTAGGCAAAATCTACATTCCTATGAAGTTTGGGCCAAATTGTCCCAGTGGGGTCAGAGTTCTGGGGGTGGCAGTCACTTGGTCTTTAGAACTATGGCAACATATGGCATGTGATATTGTCATACCATCGAAAATGATGAGAAAGGAAAGAAGATAGGGTTCTTTTATATTTTCTAAATACTATGTTTGAAAAAATAAATATTTTGATTAAAAAAAAAAAATGGGAGGGTTAAAAAGTGCAGATGAAGGGGTAAAAATTGATGAACTCAGACCTTCCGCTACTTTCCTATACCTTCCTCGGGAGGCTTAATTTCTTGTTCTTCAGATAAACCTATTGTTACATATACAACTTTCTGAAAAAAATATCTGGAGCTAAACCACTCAAGATTATAGTACATGCTAAATCTCCCTAAGGAAATGGCTTGAAGTGGCAAGCAATTTGTTTATCATATCCAGCAATTAGCACAGATATTTGGAGTCATATTCAAAATGTATAGGAATAACAGAAAATAATTAAGTAAGTAAAAAAAAGTTCAAAGATACTTGTAAATACTGTAGTTTTTGACCATATGAAGAGAAAGATAATACAACTGTTTGTGGAAAATGCAGTAAACTACTTTGAGATGAGCTTCAAAAAAACACTGTTTGAATTGTTGAAGAAAATGACACTTGATGACTCATTTTCTCCACTGTAAAATTTTTTATTAGTTTATCTTAGCTTTATTCTGTTAGTATTGATTATGGCATTACTGTGTTTTTGTATTTTTATTTTAAGTAAAAATTTTCAGGTTGTTGTACCAAAATTTATTCTGAATTTCATAGTAATTTTAAAATAAAATACCAATAAATATATTGATAAAAAATAAATCAAATAATTAAAATAGTTAAAATGAATAAATAAACAAAAAGAAATGAAAAAAAATGACCCTAATTTTTAATAAAGACTGATTACAGGTGTGTATATCAATATGATGTAGCGTCACCAATGCTGTGTATCAATTAGGATTAACTTTTGTAACAAATGTTTTTATATAGAAAAAGATCCTTGAAGCAATGCTGATTGCTAATTGCTTTGATTGCAGGGGATCTTGGTCCCCTGTTTCAACCTATTTCTGCACATGACGTCATGTCTGATTATCGATTATGTCTTTTAGGTTTTTTTGCTTAGCAACCATGCTCTTTGCCACGCAAAATAAAAAATAAAAAAAAAAAAATAATATCCGTATAAAAATTAAGAATGTATATATAGGTTGTAATAAATCGATAAATGCGAAAATAAATGATTAAATCTATTCTCTGTGAACTCGCCAATGTGATCGACCACGACTGTATAAGCGATCATTTAGTTTCCTGAAATAATATACGTCAGGCACCAAGATCTGATCTGCAGACTATAATAAAATTCAAGAAGTTATATTTGCAATGCTATCGTCACTGATGAGTTTACAGAGGCCATTGTCAGTTGTTGTAAAAGGCCAATCAAGACACTGTAAATACTTGGTGTATCAATTTTATCTTTGTAACTTTTTAACCATGGTTTCAGTTGCATTAGATATTTAATTTTCAGTTATATTCAAGTTATTTAAGTTAATATTAGCATTCTCTTACTACAGCCACCTATCGATGACCTTTTGTACCCGTTTTTGTTTATTTAATAAATGGTGAGTGCATCTCCTGCATTGTGTGTTCTTCGAGTTTTGTGTGATTTGCACCAGTAGGACACCCTCCACACCCCTCTAAATTGAGGAAGTTTAATTTCAATAATCGTCTATTTGCTTCTTCAGCAAATATACAAAATTATACAAACTGAGGCAACTGTAAGTCGCATTATTAACCAAGGTTTGCAAATGGAACAATAGCATAAGGCCAATGTTCACAAATTACTGCCATTCTATTTTGCAGAGCACATGACCAACACACAGAAATTATATGAGCAATATCTGGCAGGAGAAAAGTGAAAAAAAAAAGTTGTAAAGACCAAGCCTGGATCTACTCAAGCAACTGTAATAAGACTTGAGTGATCTTTTATTGCAAAAAAGGCTATGTAGGCTTTCTGTAGTAATAAAAGGAAACTTTTTCTAAGGGATTTATGCTTGTCGCTGGATTTAGCTGAAAATTAAGGCTGTACAAAATTTCACTATCAGATAAACATCTGGAACCAATTTATTGCTCTCATATCCCACATGTCTATGGTGCAAAAGTCTCAGGGTTGGCTTCTTCATCATAAACAAAAATTAAGCAAAAACTGTAGAATAGAACAACCAAAAAGGGGAGGGAGCCTCTAATCCACATGATTAAGTCTGCGAAAAGTCTTCTGGATTAGAGATTCCTTCCCTTTTTGGTTCTTCATGATAAGTTTTTCAAGCTACACAGCAAAATTGATGGTTGCCTTCATAAACAAGGTGACCGTAGAAACTGGAATCGGAGCTATTGACTTCATTAACATTCTCGTGAAGTTGCAAGATGCTGCTCCTATGGACCACTGTAGTTTTGGTCTACCCTAATGGGAAATAGATGATCTCATAATTAGAAGGTCTGTCGAAAGTTTGCAATAAAGCATGGAACACCAATTTCTACTCTGTGCTCCCTTTAGCGCAGACCATTGCAGTGGAAACTCTGATGTTGTGCCATAGCTAATATGCAAGGCCAACACATAGAATACACAAATTGGGATTTTCAATAGCATTACAAAGCATTCTAATTTCATTCATGTAAATTTGAAACAACCTCTGTGCAATTACACAATCCAAATGCACATAATTTGCAAAAGACAAAAATTTGAAAAAAAAAATCAGTGTTGTATAGCAAGGAATAACAATTAAGATTTTAACACCTGTTGCAAACCTACAGATTGACACTTTACATTTCACTTGTCTTCATTTGTTTTGTTATATTATGATCTGTCCTCTTGAATTTGGATAAAATTTTGCTTTCAGATTGTTGATTTGCTTATTCCACACTTTCACTTAACTCGGCAACAAATTTATCTGTTTATATGTTTGGTACAAATCATGCAATCAATATAAAAATCAACTTCTTGACAAACTAGAGAATTGAACTTGGTACACGTATTCAGTGCTGATGACCAGGTATATTAACGAAAAAATTTTCAAACTTTAAAATCCATAAAAATTGAAGAAATTTGTTAAGCATGTATTTATAGGGTACATGTTATGTCGTTGTAAAGGGCTTGACGAGAGAATGCTAAATATACAAAAGAAATTTAAATTTGAAATTGGAGGAGGGGGTGTTAAAATATGCAAAAAAAAATTATAAACTGGGACTTTTGAGTAGTTTGGAAATGGTTTTATAGCCAATTACCTGCTTGTGATGTTTAATTAATAATAATGTGCCATTACCAACACCGACATTTCAGTAATGGATCCCAAAGGCTACTAGACAACCAGGATTAATATAGGACTAGTCAAATCCAATCCAAAAAAATATTAAATACATTAAATTAAAATCACCAAAAACAAGACTTGACTTATCTACTAAGATAGTGAAGCTCTAAAACAGAATAACTTTATATTAAACACTAGGTAATGGAATTATTATCTTTTATGTATCAGTTGATAATTCTTTTGATTGACAATAAAGAGTAGAACATTGCTTTTTCACGGAGAATTTTCCAAAAATTTCGGGTATTTATTTCTTTCTACTTTGAGAATTATTGCAAGGTTAATCACATTGTGCTATGTAAATTACAACAAAATTAAACATTTCTTGCTTGTCACCAGAAACAGAATTGTCGCCATTTGTCATGTTATATATACCGGGTGTTTCAAAAATGACCGGTATACCGGTATATTTGAAAAAATCAATAAAAACTAAACTGGCAGCGATAGAAATACTGTTTGTTGCAATATGCTTGGGACAACAGTAAATTTTCATGCAGACAAACTTTTGAAATTAGTTCACGGTGTATTTCTATCGCTGCCCGTTTAGATTTTTCAAATATACCGGTCATTTTTGAAACTCCCGGTGTATAAAGAAGCATTAAAATTTCATTGTCAAGGAATCAAATACTCTAACTTCATTATGGCAGATCTGAAAATGAGAATAAGAAAGCACATATCTAAATTGTAGCATATATCTTTATAAAAAAGTTGTACGTGTGGTTGTATCTTTGTAATTTCCCAAGGTTGTCCAGTATGTTGCCACAAGGTTATGATACTTGTACATATTATAAATAGAATTTTTAGAGCATGGGAATGCTGGCTTATTCTCTCTGGATCATTGGTATTCTTTACTTAAAGGAGTGTATGGTATAATCTTTGAAACCCAATAAGATTAACCCAATTTATAAAACAAAAAAAATAGGGGGGGGGGGGGGGGCTTATATCTTATTTCTCCATCTCACAAGTTCATCATTTTTCAAGATTGGTGACTTTATTTTTTTGTTTTTATTAAATTTTAATTTTACGATTTTCCCCATTAAAAGGAGACTAACCACATTTAAATTTAAAATTAATCATTTAAACTCCTTAGATCAATAATACTTATATCATATACTTTATAATTTCCTCTTCAATGGGAGATTGAGGAGTTAACCTCCAGTCTTCCCCCTCGATACAATTTTTTTGTTGTTATTGATTTTGTTGGGTTTTTTTTCCTTAGATAGTCTTTGAATTTTGAAATATAATTTGGCTAGAGTTCTGTATAGTTTTAAAACTTCCATAATTATAGTTGAATAAAATCATAATTATGCAATATCAATATTGCACTGTAAATACAGATCAAACCCAAGCTAAACTACATTAAATACCTTCTTATTCAATTATGGTCATATTGCCTTCTTAGTTATTGGCCATATTTTAATATACTTTTATTGTTACAGCTAAATTTGCATTCAGTTCTTAAATCTCGGTAATTGCGGATTTTACTAAATATCCATGCTTCGTATTAAATCAAAACTTAATAAAACTAAATGTTTTCAATTTGAGAAACACAAAATGCTTTCCGTCATTCCATTTTATCATTTTTTTTAAATCTCCCTTCCCAAGCAGACTTTAATAAAATGCTGCGGTAAAGGATAAATTTGAAACAAAATTTCATAAAATTCTTGAAAGTTAATAAATTTCATTTTAATGTGCAAAGCAGGTGTGATATTAGCTAGCATGTGGTTGTTGGAGGTAAAATCAAAAAAAAATCCTCATGAATAATCCCAAGGTTATGCTAAGCACAGTACATGTAAAATAAAAAGGAAAAGAAAACTCATATGAAGATTTAGGAAAAAGTAAATAATTTTATTTTAAACTTTATCCATGAGTAATGCATTTATAAGAAACTGTTGCAAATTCAGTATTTTAACTTTTTTTCTTCAAGTGATTTTAATTTTTATTGATTTTGTTAACCACTGAGATTATCATATTATTAAAAGAAACTATAGAAAATCTGATTTCTTTTTACTTAATGATTAAAAGGAAAGTGGCCAAATGGTCTTAAATGTAATAAAAGAATTTTTAAAAAGATAATTATTGAATTCATTATAAGTTAACAAAGAGGATAACTTAATTTAGAGAATTCAGAGAATTGATAAATTCATTGAAAGCATATTTTAAAATGAATTAATTTTTTGCCTGATTTTTCTTTCGGGAAATTAGATTCATACCCAAAGAATGCAAATTGCAAAACACAAATGTATAAAATAAAAGCCTTTAGCCTATATTTGTAGAGTGGAGAGGTTAAATTTAAGTATTTATTATTTATATTGAATACTTAGGAGAAAGTATATGTCAAATGTATATGAAGATTCTTAAATTCCTTCATAAATTCCTGAATATGCTGTATCTGCTGGATTAATACACCGTTTAATATATGTTGAATTTTATGTGGGTGTGCAATGTTATGATTAGAGATGACAACTAGAATACTGATTCTTTACTAAATTAACATGTTCTTTTATGTTGAAGATTTATAGCAGGAAATCTTTGAATTACAACATTTCCATCGTCAAAAACTGCTTTCATTTAATAAGAACACAATGAAATCGTTCAAATATGGCTTTTGTATTGCAGAACATAAATAACTGGAGGACTCTTTACCAATCTTATTTTAATAAAATATAACTACTGAAAAAATCATGCAAGCTTACTTTTTGCTTTGGGAAAATTTTTAATTAACAACAGAATTGATTTAATTTAAATCTTTTGGTTGAAAGATAATAAATTGCGGTTTACACACAGGCAAAGACTTCAATTTTAAAGATTAATATTCAAAATAAGCTGGCTGTGCATTTTAAATTCTATGAGAAAATAAGCTGGATTCTTCCTGTAAAGGCTAGCTGGAGATCAAGACATAAATACAAATGGACTTTCATTTTTATCTGAGGTTGTTCTCTGTACTGTACTGTAATAAAGAGAGGCCTCACAGTATAACAATTTTGTCGAAAATCATCAGCCCATACAAAATACGTTGTATCATTCACTGTATCATTATTTAAGGGCTGCTAGCCCACCCTGTATACCCTGAAGAAGGTGGGATTAAATGCCGAAACTAGTCTTAAGGCCTCTCTTTATTTCGTTTCATTTTTATGTTTGATAATTTGTAATTTTATCAGTTTTGTTACTGTGGTATTTCATTAAAGAAAAAATTCAAATCTTTCTGAGTGTTTACTTAAGTTTCTATTATATGCAGGGTGGTCGAAAAGTCGATTCACCTCAAATTCACTTGTTAACTCATAGAATTTAAAATCTGTTATTGTCAACAAATAGGAAGTCATGGGTGGGCCATCTGTTGGTGACCTTCTAATGACCTGATTATGTAAATTAGAACATATGCAAATTATTATTATGATACTAATAATTCATGAAGAAGAATTGTATCTATGTTAAAGATGATAAATCAAACCAAATAGTCGTCATGCATAAAATGAATATTAAAATAGTGTACAGAGACTCTTGAAGAAGGACCACATGAAAAATTGGCCTTGGACCCTCTTCCTAGATAATTAACAAAGCTAAGAATACTATAAAGGGTTATAAATATCTGTTTAAAAACACCAATACCCTTATTCTCCTAAACCTACATGCCACATAAGTATTGTTTACCTAAAACACGAGCCTGGGAAAAAAAAATATCCCATAATAGATTAATTCCCCCACCCAAAGACTGTCGATCTGTTAACTAAATACTGTATTTCCTGAATTGGTCTCTACCTGGCCATGGAGAGATTTCTCATTTCGAAACAGCATGGACCTGATACAGAAGATTGAAAAAAGTGCAAATAGAAGCAAGTTCCTGGTTAGTGCCCTTTGATATCTAAAATTTATGCCCGAGTGTGGTCGTGAATGTCTAGAGGAGTGCCTGCTAGACAACAATCTCCCACTAGGAATAAGTCTAGGAAGTCCATTTCTTAATAATTACCTAACCTACCATCTTCAAGTTTAACGGCATGTTCTACTGAATGACAAATGGGACCCCGATGCCTCCCCCATTAGCCCATTCATCACAAACTTGTACATTCGAAAACTGGAAACCTAAGCCCTCCACAATTTTAGACATTTTTCAAGTGCATGATGAAGATTTGTCGACGTTCTCATGAAATTTGATGAAGACCAATATGGCTCTAGCCAATTTCTACAAGAACTAAATTAACTTGTTCCATCCATAAACTTCACCATGGAAGTGGAAGAAAGTGCCAAATTACAGTTTTTATATATACAGGAAGAACAACTTTGTCCCATCCTTTATTCACCACATTCCAATCATTGCTCCTCACAAAAAAATAAGGCACCTTCTATGACACTTGGGGCTATAGAAGTGCCATTAATCCCAGACAGAAGACAACAAGAAGTAGAGAATATCAATTTATTTTCAGTAGCAAGTGGTTAAAAATAGAATTGGTTGAGCCACTTTGGAAGAAAAATGCAAGAAGGAGGAGGATTAAAAAGACCACAGCCCAGGGAAATGGTAAGGTTAGTAAAAGCTATATATCCTTATCATACAACAAACAACTGTTAAGAGGCTTCAACAAAATAAATAAGCGGTTTAAGTTCATAGCAGCTTTCAAAACCAGCAATTGTTTGAAACACCAAATAGGATCTACCAAAGACAAATACAGATTATGGATAACTCTAGTGATCTATCTCGCTGTTCGTGTGGTAAACACTACTATGGTCAAAAGCGAAGAAGGATAAGCACTCGTGGAAAAATATTAATGTGGAATTGATGGTTTCCTTTTCTTTCAACATTTCACTATAATACCTCCAGTTTTTTGTTTTTTTTCAAAAGAAACCCCAAATGGCTTTACAACTAGAAAACTGACTTTTAGGCAGATGGTACGAGGCATGTCCGGAAAGTAAGTACATTTTGGAAAAAAACATAAAAAAATTTTTTCAAACCAAAATTTATTTTTACTATAGCTGCTGCCACGTAAGTTGAACGATATTTTTGACTTGCGCAGTAAGTCATCTCATCAATATGCTTTGTCTGGATTTTACCCATGACGCACTTGTTCTACTATAGTAATGGTGGAGATATCGTTGAAACGTGGAAAGGCTATTAAAAGTCCTAATATAAAACAAATTGCATTCGAGTCGACTATTCTGCGTCATTTTTTCATTTATTAATTTATTAATTTCATTTATCTATTTAAAAGAAAATAGAAACTAAATATAAATACGAAAACAATATTTCGAAAATGAAAGCGGATGTTTCATGGAATAGCTAAGCGATTTACTTCCCGTTAACGTCTATTGGCTGGCGTTAGAAATGACGTCATCCTGTGGTGGCAGCTATACATATCGTTTCTTAAACTATTTTTCTACATTGCTGCCACCATTGTTCAGGCATTTGTCATAGCGGGAAACCAACTTTTCATAGAAAGATGCTGCCAGTGAAGATGGTGAAACTGTGAAGCATTGAGAAAACTTCGGGGTGTAATTCAAAACAAAAGGCATGGAATGCTCAGTCAAGGCTAAGTGCTTCACGACAACGCACGTCCCCATTCTGCTGGTGTCACTCAAAACCTTATTCAAGAATTCTGTTGGAAGCAGTTCGATCACCTGCTTACAGCCCCGATCTCGGACCTTCTGAGTACCACTTGTTCTTGAAATTGAAGCGTGATTTTGGAGGAAGGCGCTTTGACAGTGATGACTACGTAAAAAACGCTGTTCAGCAGTAGCAGTCTTCACCGACTGCATCTTTCTATGAAGAGGGCATAGAAAAGTTGGTTTCCCGCTACAACAAATGTCTGAAAACTGTGGCAACTATGTAGAAAAATAGTTTAAAAAATGCTCTTTCATGTAAAAATAAATTTTGGTTTGAAAAAAAAGTTTTTGTGTGTTTTTTTTTTTTTTTTCCAAAACGGCACTTACTTTCCAGACACGCCTTGTATATAATGAAATTAGTACCATGATGCGAGAAATGTTTTGAGTGATTATGTTAAAAAATAGGTTAACTGTGTAGCTTCATTGTCAATATTGTTTGGTTTGGTCATAGAGTAAAGTTATATCCCCCCAAAATTATTGTGTTATTTATCAAAATCCTCTCAAACATATATTAAGAGCTGACCTCGGTCAGCGAGAGTGTTAGGGCACAGGTCCTCCAACTCTCATCATCATGAAGTCGTGGGTTCAAATCCCGCAGTGGCATGGATGTTCATGCTTGTTCATTCTAACCCCCTACTAACAGCTCCAATCTGCATTTGACTAGCATGGAGGCTTATTGGCCAAATTAACTTTCAATATTAATTATGGAAAAAAATTTGGAGGAGACTTCATCCTATAGTGGATAGATGATGGTTGTAAATGATGATGATGATATATTAAAGGAAAAGGTTTGAAGCTTCAAAAATGTAATAATCAGTTTTGCTTTTTCGGAACTTAAGAAAAACACGCATCTGCTATTTTCACATTTTATATTATTTTATAAAAAATATACAGTACATTATTTTACCAAAATTTATGAAGAAGATATGCTCTTGATTTCACATATCAAATAATTTGGAATAATATATAGAGATTAATTTCCAGTTTATGATGCAAACATATTTTAGAAAAAAAAAAATGCATTTTGTTTTTTACATTTATGAGTTATTCTTCTATAACAGATATAGGAGAATACAGAAGTACCATGCTACACACAGATACGAAACACAAACACACAAAAGAGATTTTGGCTTTCTGTCTATAATCTGTTTTTATCTCTGCAGATCTGACAAATTTTAATTGCTTGTATCAGTTATGTTGCATCAGTCATGAACATTAATATACTGTTTAGAACTTATGATGATTTTGATAAGTTAAATTATGCCGCACTATAAAGTTTTTGTAGTTGAGATAGATTGTGTGCTAAAGTGTGCTGATAAATGACCAGGTAAATATGCTAAAATAGCTCTGAAAAGCAAAATAAAAATTAAATATACTACAGTCGAAACCGAATAACTCAAACTCTGATAACTCAAATTCCCGCTTAACTCAAACGATATTCTAAGTCCCATCCCCCAGAGCATTTAATTCAATAGAAAATTCACTCATTAACTCAAACAAATTTTTTATTAAATCCAGGATAACTCAAAGAAAGTTTGGTTTTAGTGAATAGGAAGTAATGGAAATTCAAGAAAAAAGTGAATTCTCTGTAAAGTTTCGAATATAAAACATCTATACTTACATAAATGTCATCAGATGTAAAATAAATGGGCAAAAATTGCCAAGTGATACCTTTCAAAAAATTTTAAAAACCGGAAGTAGAATTCAGAAGACATGCCAGAACAGCATTGGAATTGATTTAGTGTTGGAATGGACCGTATTTTACTGGGTCCCTACTGTATTTGTATATGGATCTCATTAAAACTAATTAAATTCATAGAAATATTATGTGTATCATGTAATCTTTGTAGCAGTCATGTAGCCTACTGGTTAACTCCAAAACCTGATAAGTCAAAATTTTTATGTGGTCCGCTGATGATTTGAGTTATCAGGGTTCAACTGTAATAGGCAATTTTGTTTTTAAACATAAGCGGAATGTAATAACTTTCATTTGTAGCTGAAAATATTTTAACCAGTATTTCATCGATTTTCTTTTAAATCAGATTAGGAAACTGCATTAATTTTTTAATGCTCCTTCATTTTTAACGGCAAGTTGATTTCATGATCTTCTGATGTAAACTCTATTTAAACTGGCTCAATGGAATTTCAGATTATGACTGTTCAAAGAGATTGACTACATTTACTGTTAATCATGAGAGATTCTCCAGCCAGAAGAATCCAGAGACCCAGGAGCCAACAGTTTCTGGATTAGAGGAAATCAAGTGTATAATATTGATCATATTTTGAAAACCTTATTTAGGTTGATTAAAAGATAACTAGATGGTCCATGAATGATATGTAATACATGTAGTACAATTTTCTTCTTGCAAATTTATCTTTACTTTCTTTTTTTTTTGTGGAATCCACCTTCTTTTAAAATGCAAGGAAAGTATTATATATTTTTTGATTTTATTTATTTTGTAAAATGCCCTTAAAAATGAAGATATTAAAACAATTTACACAAAAATATAAGTAATCTGAGAATTTATTTTTTTTTATTAAGTGTTATCACATTTATTTAAAAGTATTTCTATCACTTAGATTTATACACAAATGAACCTAAAACCACAACATTTGGATTTCAGAATTAAAAACGTATTGCACAAAGTTTTGAAGTTAGCAATTTTATAACATTTGCTAGAGTATTAATGGATATAATGTAATTCTATTAGATGTTACTTAAAAATTGTAAGTAATCAAAGATCCAATTCGTTTGAAGTGAAGAATAAAAAGTGAATCTCGCTAAGTAGAAAAAATTAGCTGAAAATTGCACAGCTGCAAAATTCCCAGATTAATTTTGTTGGGACCTTTTCCATTAAAAGCATTGATTTTTTTTTTTTTTTTTTGATTTTTTTTTATTTTTACAAGTAATTTTGTAGCATGAAATCATTTTGATCTTATTTACTGAGGATAAGAGAACAAAATTTGCTTTCTTTCTCTAGTGCAATTCATTTTACACTTGAAGCTAAATTTCTAATGGAAACAAAAAACAACGAAAAATAATATCCGACTCCCTTCCTCAATAGGAAGGATCCTCATAAATAATTATTAAAGACAGGATATCACTCCTACACCAATGGAAGATTTTTATTTAGTAATATACTTAATTAATAATTAATAACAAAAAATAAAAGCAACACCTAGAAAGGAAAAGTAACAATGATAAAAGCAGAAAAAGAAAACCATAATAACTTAAAATACAGAAGCTCTCAGAAAATAAGGCACAATTGTTTTTTTCGGTTTGAATTTTAAATACAAAAGTCAGACTTGCAGGATTGTTCAAGAGGTGTTAGATTACATGGAAATATATCTCTATAAATGAAAATTACCAATATATTTTCTAGCTTTCTGTAAAAAATAAAATGATGTTTGTGTATGTTCAGGCACAGTTTAGATTTTAATACTTATTTAATACCAAGCATATTGAAAATAAAAAAGAAATAGAAACATTTCAAACATCAGTATTTGGTGGGCTAACCATTATTCTTGATCACAACTTGATATTTGCTGGGCATAAAATCGACTAACTTTGTCGGTCAAATGTTCTGATATAATCTTAACCCATTCTTCTGAAGCATTTGCAATTTTTCGTCCAAGTTTGATGCCTTTTTTATCTTTGCAGCAAATGAAAAAGAACCTCCCAAAGATACTAAAGTTGAATTAATCTAAAGTAATGATATATTTCCATGTAATAAAATGTACAGATGGAATGTACATTAAGTTTGATGAAACAAAATTTGACCACTTGGATGTTAAAATTCACAATGACTTCTTGTTGATCCAAACGTCGGAGACTTTTTCTAGAAGATATTCTATGCTGATGTTGACATTCGATGACCTCAAGTCCAGACGATAAAACACAGTCTTAGTTGAATATGGTGGTAAGAGTGATGTAAGAGCTTGTTTACCATCTGTGAAGAGACTATGTTATTAAACATAATGTTTTTAACATGTTTGCCACTGAGTAGTTAAACACAATTGTGCCAATAAGCTGTTTAGAAAGCGGCAAAATTATAATTCTGCTGTAAATTGCTCCTTTGAGATGTGCAATTATCTTTTTTTTTGTCAAAATCTTGACTTCTGAATACAAATAAAAGAAACCATTTTTGTTTAAATTCTAATTAAACAATATTTCTTTATTGAATTTGTAAAGTTATATTAACATTGTTATTTTTTTTTTAATTATTGTTCTTGTCAGGTTATTAGGAATGCCTAGTGCATATCAAAGTACCTTGGAAATGAAACCTACCAATTTCAAACAACATTGCAACCGATTACATTATTTAGCTAAACGTCAAAAAGAGCTTTGTGGAACAAGTGAAAATATCCTCAAATCTATTGGTTATGGAGCTAAAATGGGAATAGATGAATGCCAGCATCAATTTTTGATGAGGCGGTGGAATTGTACAACTTTTTCAAATAGTACAAGTGTATTTGGAGGAATTCTTCAAATTAGTAAGTTTTAATATTTTCACTATTTTTAATAAATTTCCACCATTTATGTTTAAGTGAGGCTTTTTTAACATGTATAAGAAAATTTTATATAAAGTCATTTGAAGTCTCTTTTTGTGTGCAAAATTTGCAAAACATAGTGCCACTCTTGATAAATTATGTACCACTAATTTGCATAGTACCTGTTTTTGTTTTATTGTTATAATGCTGGATATATGACAGATGTAGAAGAAAAGAGCACGAGACACAAGATCCCTGGAATAAAATTAAAAATAAAAATTGAACGCAGGATGGTAAGACCCTGAAAAAAGCTGACAATTTGGATAGAGATCTATTCCGCAACTAGACCAATTAGAGTAATACAAAGAGATGCATACAGCCACCTGTGAATCAGTGAAGAATAGATCCTTTGAGATTGAAATACAAAAATGGCCTATCAGAGACCAACAAAAAAATCGCATTGTACATTCACATTGATAACTATTGGGTTGAGCGTTTTTTCAAATTTATTTTTAACAAAAAACTACAACAGAGTAATTGGTTAATGTTAACTATCTGCACAATCGCAATGTCAATGTTAAAAATATGCGCAACGCGCAAATGCAACTTAAAAGGCCACTTTCTGCGCAACAACAAATTGCTCAACAGGAAGGAGGCAAATTCAAAAATTTAAATACAATCCAAAAGAGAGTTTCAGGTGCCTTTGAAAATCAAAACTAGCAAAACTCACTTGCCTGAAAGAAAAACTTTGCAATGTCCACTCCAGAAGATTTTGACTGGGATTCCCTATATGGCGAGCAATTCTACGAGCTTGGAACGCAATTGGAGGCACATCAATTTTTTCCGAAAGACTGGAGACTTGCTGTGTGGCTCGGTTTGGTGCTGTCTGTTGCTTGTTGTGAATCGTGTTGTGGAATAATGAATCTTCGTATGTGAGGAAATTCGAATGTTGTATATTACTGTTGCATTGACTGTTTCAAATCTTATACCGCTTCGGAGAACACCTTTCGTGGGCGTGATGGTAACCTTTCTTGGCGGCAGATCCTCGATTTCATCTGGTATATATTTTGCATCGAATGTTTGCAATCCACAGCGGCTGATTTGGCGAAGATCTCTGGGCCTACTGCAGTGAATTGGTCAAATTACGCGAGGGAAGTTATGTGTGCTGCTGTAGTGAAATATTCCGGAGGCAAGATTGGCAGACCAGGAAAAACTGTTCAATTCGATGAGACAGTAATAGTCAAGAGGAAGTACGAACGTGGAGGAAAACTCAAGTTTACTCACTGGGTGGTCGGCAGCATTTGCCCAGAAGACCAGATGTGCTTTGTGATACCTGTTCAAAGATGGAACATGCAAAATTTCGTTTTGAGCAGCACGAAAGTAATTACAGATGAGTGGCGGGGTTACCTACACATTGACGACCTCCAAAACGTACAGTTAGAACACGAAAGCATTAATCATTTGGAAAACTTTGTCAATCCTACGACCAGCTATCACAATTAAAACATCGAGAGGATGTGGGGGTATCTGAAAAACAAAAAAACCTTCCGAAGCACCTGACAGAGGAGTTAACAAGTTTACATTTGTATTGTTTTAAGTATAAAAAGATGTTTTTCCACCATCAAACCCGGCCGTAAATTATTCTTAATTGCACAACATATCAGAGAAGCCTTTCCTAGCTATTCGAAAATGGCGGCTTTAACAAATCCAGATGTCCTACCGGAAGCACCTTCATTCGGAGAGGAAGATTGTGTATAATAAAAAAAAAAGCATAAAAAAAACATCAAAAAAAAAAACAAAAATGAGCGCTCCAACAAAAGAAAGCCAAACAAAAAAAAAAAACACAATGCAAATTGTTGGAGAGGCATCTGGGCAACCCAGTTGCGATTGTGCAAATAGTTAATTAATAATGTACTCTCCATTGTTGTCCATGACTTCTCCCATCGTTCAATAAGTTTTTTGATGCCTCGGCGTTAGAAATGTCCCAGTCTTGCCTCAAAGAATTCGTCCTATCAAACCCTCAATTCCATGTCGTTATTAAACAATACACCGTGCAAAGCATTAAAAGAGATGAATATCGGATGTTGCCAAGTCTGGAAAGTATGGAGGATGAAGCAGCTAGAGGATGAGGCAGCAATTGTAGAGTGCTGATTATTGTTATTTTCGCTCAAAATGTATGGGCATACAAGCGTTAAGTTTCTGAAGCTTGCCCATTGAGTGAAGGTGGTTCGCCACAGTTTTTTGATCACAATCCATCTGGTCGTTGACGTGGATTTTCATTAAGAAGTTGATTCAATCACTTTTCATCGAACTCAATTGGTCAACTGTTGTGTGATTCGTCCTTGAGGTCAAAATTCCCATTTTTGAAGCACGGAAACCAATGGCGGATGGTACTTTGAGGCATTGCTCCTTCTTCATACATAGCACAAATCTTATGAGCAGCTTCGGTGGCTTTAAATGCAAAAAGCAAATTGTCGAACATGTTCAACTTTGTCCACTTGACGTTCAGTTTTAATGATCTGAAAATAAACAAAAGTCAATAAAATTAAAAAATCAAAACATACTACAGTGATACCTCGACTTACAAGTTTAATTCGTTCCCGTGGCCAAGCTTGTAATTCGGTTACTCGTGTATCAATCAATTTTCCCCATTGAAAGTAATTGAAATGTCATTAATCTGTTTCATCCTCCCAAAAACCATCCCAAATTTTTGATACGTGCTTTTAAATATCATATAAAATATAGTAAACAGTAAAACTTATTAAAACAAATGAACTGGTTTTATTAATTTATTACAGTAGAGTTACCATACAATTATGTACTGTCGCTATTACTTGTCATCACCGCTGATTTTTGCCCTTTTCACCATGCTTTCTTCACTTTCCAAAGGTGTTTCATTAAAAATTTATCCGTGCAGGTTTGCTCTTCCTCCTTTTCAGAATGTTTTCCCTGCACAAAAAGCAAGCAAAGCCACCGAAATGCTTTCACCATGAGATGAAATGCGGAAACACGTGGTGGCACATGATGTCATCGAGTGAAATGCGGAATGCTTGCTGGTTGTTGTGGTGATCACTGCATCAGTATCTGAAGATTGCTCGTAACTCGGATTTTTGCTCGCAAGTCAAACCAAAAAATTGACCAAGCGATGAGTCACACACAGCACATCTTCAAATGGGACAACCCTTCCCATGACTTTTGGGCACTCAGTTTATGTACACTATGAGGGTTAAAAGGCCTGTGGTTGGTTGTCAATAGAACCCAGGAAATAGGAGCCCATCATAAAAGCCAATTGTGTAAAATGAAAACTGTAAAACCCACATCCTGTACCCACCTCCCTGGGACGAAAAAGTGTATAACAGGCGAGGTATATTCATGAAAATATGGTATGTCAAATTGGATAAAGCATTCGTAAACTTATGTTAATAAAATTTTAAATGAGTATTGCATTTTTATTATGAATGAATACAGAAGGTTAATTTATCTCATTATTGGTTTGATTCTACTTTTAAATCTATTTTTGTATAAAAGAAAAAGTTTGCTGTGATAATTGGATTTATGCTCGCCAAACAATGCTGAACGTGAAACAATAAACTTTCAAGGCTTCAGAAATATTTGAAAATGTAAGCAATAAACAGCTCATGCCAGGGTTTTTTTTTTTCCAGGGGCCTTACATAGAAGTTTAATTCAATCGTAATGTCATGTGATAAGTTTATGTAATAATGAGCAAATGTTTCATAAATCAAATTGTGTATTTTGAAGTCTCTTAGTGGTCCATTTATAAATATCCTTTGGATGTTGCTTAAAAAGTGCCTTATAAAATAACATTTGTTTTGCATTTGTTTGTTTGTTTTCTTTTTTCTTTTTCTTCTTCTTGTCTTTTTCTTTCCTTCAGAGAGCCGAGAAAAGGCGTACATATACGCAATATCAGCTGCAGGCGTAGCCTATAGTGTGACTCGCTCTTGTAGCAAAGGTGAAATTACAGACTGTGGTTGTGATACTAAGGTGCGTAGTCGAGAAACTAAAGGTCGATGGGAATGGGGTGGTTGCTCGGAAGACATACGATATGGAGAATCCTTTAGCAAGAAATTTGTGGATTCCAGAGAAGACGGAAACGAGGCAGAAGGACTGATGAATCTGCATAATAACGAAGCTGGAAGAAGAGTAAGTGTAGTCTTTTATAGATAACTGTTGTAATTTTTATTTTTTTCTTTATCAAGTACAGAAAAACTTCAATCCTGAATTAAGGGAGTGACGGTAATGGGCAGCTGCTATTTTAGATATTGGCGTATTCATTCAATTCACTCTTTTAAAAATGCAGGCAAAAGATATGAATTTTGGCGCTATTTATTACAAAAAATTTTATTTTACCTTATATTCTTAAACAATGTTTATGTTATCTTAAAATAAATTAACCATTATATAGGGTGGCATAAATTATTGGTACTCTATAAAAATGTTCATTACTTTATAACTAGAAAAGTTATCTCTACAGGATTTCAAACTATGATATAAATATATGTCGATTCGGGTATAAGTCGACCTCCAATTTTTGACTCCAAAAAGTTGAAAAATAGCATGACTCAAGCATAAGTTGTGGTAAAAAAAAAATCCATAAACGTGTTGCACCAGAAGAGCTCAGGGAGACCAAGATTGAATCAAAGTGTTGCCTTTATTACAGAAGCAGGTTAACTTATATTATCTGTACAATCCCACGATGACTGGTTACATGATGAAGAGAAATGAAACTATTAATCATTCATTTAAATATATTATAATCATTACAGTAGGACATTATATGACTTTGTTTGTTTTATCATTCAATTTTTTGAATCCACTTCAGTTATGTATATTCATATCATTCTACCCTCTCCCAATTCTTCTCTATCGAAGCACATTTGGCAAAAAATAAATAAATAAACATAACGACTCTTACTAGAAGCGAAAACCAATCATGTCTGAGGCAGGGACTAACCCATCCCTGTTTCGCCTCTTATTTAACTGTTCCTATCCTCTTCCCGTTAGTTCCACTAGAAGTTGAAATTCCCTTTATTGCTCATTTGAAATTCCCCTTTATCACTTGTCTATCTTTATTCAGATTCCCTTCACCTCACTCCCCTTTTTCTTCATGGACTTCATCGCTACTGCTTTGCCAACCGGCTGTCAGCACATCTCTGCTCGTGAGAACGATTTGGTTCGCATGAGCATTTCCATGCCCAGGACTGATTTAGAGGCTAGTATGTGTGGTTGAAATCTATTGACAGCATTTTCTGACAAAAAACACAATCTAATAGTGGACTTTTTAAGGTATATTCAAACCAATGATTACAAAATTACCTATTTCAGTGCTAAGATATGGCATGTAATATATCAAACAACTTGGAATGACGTGTCATGAATGAATATAATGTAAAACTTTTGATAGTCGAAATTGGTTCATAGGTACGTGGTTTAGTACAAGGGCGTAACCAGGATTTTATAGGGGGGGATAAAATGTAAAATAGTTTGTTAGTAGAAACAAAGAAAAACAAATGAACTTAAACAGGTCAAGGAAATAAAAGGGGGGGGGGGGGTTCATCTGAACACCCCCCCCTCCCCCGAACTCCCTTCGTTACACCCCTGTAGTAGTACCGTTATGGTCATATATGTATTAAACAAAATTTCTCCATCAATTTTGTTTGGATTGATTGGTCCTAAGAAGTGGCTGGTCTCTCTAACTGTGAATGCCCCCTCAGCATAGACAAAATTTAGTAATGCCCCCCCGCCCTCACACTTAAAGGCTTCTACAAATGTCAAGGTTGTTATGAAAAAATTTCACTTGGGGATCGGAGAAGTCCCTGGTTCAGAAGAAGAGAGTGAGAGAGGAAGCGAGATTTAGCAATGGATCGAAAAGGCAATTGACATCCTGTCAACAGCTTGCATAGTAAACTGCTCTCAGCATTGTTTAATTATAGAAGTGAAAAGATTTATAAATTAAAATTTTTTTTCTTTGCTACTGTCATCGGCGATACACTTAATTACAAGGGTTATTTTTTTTCAACTTTGAGGCAGTGCTGTCTTCTAGAATTGCTTTGATTCATGACAATGCACGACTGCATACTGCAGTAGTAATCCAACAGCTTCTTGAGCAATTTCAATAGGAAGTGTTTGGTCAGTCGGCATACAACCCAGACCTGGCACCGACTGACTTTCATCTTTTTCAAGAGCTGAAGATGGTCTGGGAGGACAGCACTTCCACAGCAACGAAGAGCTTCAAAATGCCATGGAGACTTATCTCAACATACTGGCGGCAAACTTCTATGAAGAAGGTATTGTAAAACTCATCCACTGGATGACAAATGTCTCAAGTGACTATGTTGAAAAGTAATTTTGCCATTCACACATTCGCCTTTATTTATGCCCCATTTGAGGTTGGAAAAAAAAAAGCTCTCGTATTACATAAGTTCACAGAACCGAATCATAGCCGCACATCATTTGCAAGTCTCGTGCCCCCCCCTCCCCTCCCCACTGCCCATTTGTTACTTAACAACCTCTCTAGTGACCCTGCCACCCCCTAGGGGGTGATATTACCCACTTTGAGAAGCAAGGCCCTTTAAAACAGGATGCAATGTTATTTACCTAATTCTAGTTTTACTTCATGAAGTTACTTTTCTCAGTACAGTAGCAATATTACTCTAGCAAAAGTTTTTAAAGTTTTGTAGAAATTGAGGAATTAGACTTTATTGTCTTTATAATGAAAATTAACTTAAATTTCTTAATTTTATTTAGGCTATTCGATCTCGGATGGAATTAGTGTGCAAATGTCATGGAGTTTCAGGATCTTGCTCCGTCAAGGTATGCTGGCGTAAGATGGCTTCATTCCGTCAGATAGGAAACGATTTGACTGCTCGATATGAAGGTGCAACATACGTAAAACTGGTTAAGCGGAATAAGAAAAAATTGCGTCCACTTACTAAAAACCATAAGAAACCAACAAAAAGGGATTTAGTTTTCTTAGAAGAAGCTCCTGATTATTGTATTCAAAATGAAAGGTAAACACTTATTAAATTATGACATTAAAAATAAACTTTTTAAGGAACATTTGTTAAAAGTTGTGTTGATTATATGGGTATTTCAAGAATAGGACTCTAAAAGTGGGTTCTCCAAAGATATACCGTAAATGTAGTACAGTATCTATAGCTAAACCCCTAATTTAGGCTATTCTGCAATATGGATTCTGCCCTTTTATAGATCCATCATAATTCAGTAATGTCCCTTTGCTGACACCTCGACACAGAGCACAATTTCTGGTATGAGCACATGAACATCGTCACTGGACCATGGAATAGTGGCGGCATTTAGCATGGTCAGATGAATTCTGGTTTCAGTTGTATCGAACTAAAGGGGGTGAGAGAGGTGTGGCATATTCCCCATGAAGCTATGGATTCTGCATGTCAACAAGGTTGTGTCAGGCAAGACTTTGGCTCAGTTATAGGCTGTATTCAGTTATGTGTGGGTTAATATCTCTCCAGAATGATTCCAAAACCTTTTGATGTGTTACTGCAGTTTTGAGGGCTCGCAGAGGGGCGACTCACTATTAACATCACATCCAGTGCCTTATCATGACTTGTAGACAACATTCATCCTTTGACAAGTGTTGTCATCTGATGATGATCTGCTATTTATACATACCCCATCACTGGAAAAATAATGGGAGTGCAGTAGAGATTAACGACAGGGGTACTTTTGACTTTCCAGAAGCATGTTTTAGAATGAAATATGGAGTTGAAATTAAAAATTTCTTTTGGCCCATGTTGTATTTTATGCAAAGAAATGAAATAGCAATAACTGCAAGAATAATTAATATGGTAAAGATTTCAAGAAGTAGTTTAATTAATTAAAACTTGATTTTTTTTTATTTTTATTTAGTTTAAAGTTGTCCTTTAAGATCAAAAGATATTTACTTTATGTCTACAAATGAATTCATTAAATAACTATTAATTGGAATTACTTTGTATTTTTTTTTATTACAGTTTAGGAGTTCTAGGAACAAAAGGGCGACAATGTGTGAAGGCAAGCTATGGGATCGATGGATGCAGTTTATTGTGCTGTGGTCGAGGGTATCAAACATTAATTCGAGAAATTACGGAAAAATGCAACTGCAAATTTGTTTGGTGCTGCAAAGTGCTTTGTGAACAATGTACAAAATTCATAGAGGAGCATTACTGCAATTAAGACGTTAAAATAGCAGTATAAAAGTTTTAAATAGCATATTGGCAATTTTGTTGGCAAGCACGGTAAAACTGGATCTATATGATGACAACTCTGTAATTTAAAAAAGCTCTACGGAAGAAAAACTGAAGTATTCAACTTCGCATCACCTCTTTTTTTAAATGTTTTTGTGGATCTAAGATTGCTTTTTGTTCATCCATTAATTTCAACCGTTTGTTAGTAACAAAGCTTGAAATTAATGAGATACCTTTCCGTTTTTGTTTTTTTTTTTATTTATTTTTTATTTTATTTTATGAACGGTGTCTTATTATCTTAGGTCATCCTCCATACATAAATGATTTCTGTGGTTGTGGAATTTCAAGATTATTTTTTTATTCATCACACTGCATTTCTCATTAAAGAGTGCATAGATTTCAATTTTTCATGTGAACAGCCCCCATAAACCTTTATAGAAAGGTTCTGATTTGGTTGGCAACTTTGATTTCTCTCAGAATGATGTACAAACATATATAGCGACAAACATTACTGAATGAAAAGCGTAGGGCAGTGGATTCAATAGTTTTCTGCTCAAAGAAAATCCATAAAACATGCACATCTCTTATAGTTGGCCTAATGAAATTTTGTTGGACTGGGTATTGAAGTCATTTCAATAAAAATTTTCCTTGATGTTGTAAGATATCATTTGCTGTCATGATGACTTGGGCAAATTCATCTATGGGCCTGTCTTTCATCAATATCTCTACTTGTTATAGTCTGACCATCCTAAGAAGAACACTCAAGGTCAATTTCTTTATCATAGCATCTAACTACGGTAGTTTGTTTTGTTTTTTTTTTTCCATTATGACAAAGCACAAAGCAGTATGCGAAATTTGTTTAAAGAGATAATATATAAATAATTTCTTTTTTATAATATTTTTAGTAAAAGATTATTATACAAAGAGTGTTCAAAAAGTAATGCACCACAATTTATTTCTCTGAAAATATGAAACATTCTCAGGCATTGCACTGCTACAACTGTCAGTCGCCTTCCGTTTCTATGGCTTTATGCCAGCATTCCGGAAGAACATGTATTTCCCCCTCGGAACCTTTCTCGGTCCTGCTCAGAGACTGGTGAGACTTCGCTTGAGACAAATGGTGCTTCGGTCATCAGCAGCAGTCTGTATAGATTAAGCAACCACTTATGGGTATTCCCGGCATTTTCTCCCTTGGAAACGAGAAATTCGATCACATCATGCTGCTTTCCACCTCCTGGTGGCGGAGCTTGCAACTTTGCATAACAGTGGCAGAAGGTTCATGCTAGAAGGACTCAAGGTTTCAGGAGCATCATAGAAAAACATTTTGTTGCATTACTTTTTCAACGCTCATTGTAAAATATGATCAAAATGATGCTTAATTTCTTCTCGGTAAATTTATTTTCTATTGTAATTTATTACGTAAGAATTTATTTTTATTTTTTAAACACACGTTTGGTTCTCTCCATATGATATGAGCCTTTTTGAAATCTTTTTAATAAATCAGTCAGAATTATGTAGCGGTTGCTTATTCAGAGATTTTCTGCTCGCAGCTGCTACATGATCTATAGGAATAACAGGCCTTTCTCTTGCTCAAAATGTTTATTTTTATATTCACAATGATTTCTCATGGTGAGCTCTGTATAACTTTGCATTTAGAAATGGTGATAACAGGGCTGATAGATGGAGATGAGCCTTTTGCATGATTGGTCTATTCCAGCCAAGTCACGCATCATGAAATTTATCGGAATTGATCTTAAATGTTCTTCTTAGGATGGGTGGACTTTATCATTTTTGCTCAGTTGATTCCTGCTTTCACTTGTACATATAATGCTTTTAGCCATCTCGTATTTGTGCACAAAACTCATAACCATTGGTCTCGTTACTCACTCTGCATGCCACAGTGTTATTCTTAATTTCTTTAAATGGAATATATTTATTTTCTTCTCGGTAACATTCCTCCATATCAAATGCTTTCTATCCAGTAATGCATGATGCTATTTTTCATGTCACCTGGGAGTCTTCAATATTGTTAATTTTCCCCAAAATGTTCTGAATTTATTAAATGGGAAAAAAACAAACAAACAAAACGAAACTGAAGTGTTTTAAGAAACAGCTGTGTGACATTATGGTACTTAATATCAATGAATTAATATCAAGAATAGCTAAAACCACAATTTTCATCCATTTGATATATTAGAATACAAACCATTGTGCGTGACCTTTTCCTCCTGTATATTTCAAAATCTTTGCCCCATTAGAGTTATTGTCATGTCTATGGTGTTTATTTTTGTCAACTTTAGAACAAAAAGAAAAAAAAATGTTTTTAAAATGGTGTCAGTTTTCAATTATCTTTTTTAACGGATTGAGTAACTATGTGGACCAAGTCATTAGATCATTAAATTTCTTTGAATCAAACAGCAACAAAATAAAAGGGAATTTGTAAGTAGTTTAACAGATACTTAAAAAAAGAGGGGGTTAATAGAAACATGGTAGGTGAAACTTTTCTAAGTTCACATACTTAAAGAATTTGAATATGATTTAAATAGATGGGAGCGAAAACATAAACTAAATCAAACATAATTTTTGTTTCATTTTTGGAGATTAGATTAAAGAATCGAAATACAGTAGAACCCGCTTATAACGAAATTGAAGGGAGCTGCAAAAACGTTCGATATACGTGAGCTTTGATATGTCAATACAAATTTAAAGACCTTTTTAGCCCAGGGTCAACATAAGATACAAATCAGGAATTTAAAAGAATACAAATTAAAATTTTTCAGAAAGCATTTAATAATACGTGTACATACTGCTATGAGGAAAAATAAAAGTTTAAGTCACTGAAACGCCTTTTCCTCTCAGTCCTTCAAAGCATTTACAAAGAGCTGCTTGTAATTAACATGACTCCTCCTCAAAATCTTTTCTTTTCGATGTGCAACACACCATCGCCAAATTTTCTTTTTAAACCTCTTTGTTTTTCAGAATCGCAGATGAAATATTCAGTGAAATCCCAAATTTTTTCACTATTTCATATTTTTTTTTTTTTTAGTTTACCATTTTACATTTAGCCGGCCAGGTGGCCGAGAGGGCTAGGGCGTAGGCTTTCTAGTTCTCGAGTCCGCCTGGTCGTGGGTTCGAATCCCGCCATGGGCATGGATGTTTGTATTTGTCCCGGGCTGCATACAGATATAACTTGTGTAAAAGGCGCAAAATGACCTTAGTAGTCAATGCCAAAATTTCTAATAAACCAACCAACCATTTTACATTTAGACATTTTTAGCAGCTAAATAATCACTGTCTGATTAGAATTTAGGTTCTAGAGGAGGAAGTGCTCAAAGAAATTACATGTGATCAGTTGTTGCTATTTTTATATTTCTTTTCCTAAAAAATATAGACCAATCTTCAATATGTGTAATTTTCACATATTGTAATTTCAAAAATTGTAATTCGTTATAAGCAATGAAAATAACATAGGTGAATACTATGAAATTCAAGGGATACAGAAAATATTTCCAAGCTCGATATAAGAGGGTTCGACTGCAATTAAAAAAAAAAAAGAAAAAAAAAAAAAGTAATCCATGTACAAATCAATCTTAGTGCATATATACGTAAGTTTTTAATTGGGGTTTAATTTCCAAACTTGTTAAAATTAAACTATTTAAAATTTTTAATTTTGTAAATATTCTTTTCTGACAAACCTAATTCATAAATAATAATTAAAAATATCAGTCAGTCTACAGAGAATTTTAATTCTATCAACAGTTCCATTATTAGTTTTGAAAATATTTATTTTTAAACATCAACTCTTGCATTTTCATCATCCTCTTTCAAAGAACATCAAATATAGTAACAAATCTTAATCTTATAACAGTGGTATACGTTTGGTAAGTTAATGTGTGCATACTTTCTGGGAGTTGATTGCCGTAAATGGAATCGGTTAAGAATTGATTGTGATTATTTGAAGCATTCCTTCTTTGTCATAGCGATTTATAAATTGCAAAAAAGAAGCATCTAAATTTACATTTGGTTTAAGGTTAACAGAACATTTTTATGAAGGACTTTGCAACAAATTTTATTGTACATTTTTACTGCCTTGTTCAACTAAGATGTTTTTGATAGTTTAAAGGATTCATGAATACTCAATTATTGATTCAGAAATATAAAATATTCATTAATAACTTAGAAAATTAACAGTTTATTTTTAATAGCACAAAGTCTTTGATTTTTAATTTTATAATAATTAAAAAAGTTATTTATTATTTAATATTGCAACAAAAATTTTAGAATAAGGAATCTTTTGAATGTAACTCCATTCTTTAAAAATTTTGGAGAATTGAATTACAAACGCGTTATTTTTATTTTTGATATATAGCATCTTAATGAATATACCCTGCACCCTATAAATCTCTGAATATTCGGATTTTATGTTAAAAAAAAATTGGCAATCCCACTTGATTTACATTAGACAGTCTAACCCCAGCATTCTGAAATTCAGGGGACCCAAAAATCTGTTCGTATTATCCGGTGTCATATGAATCAGGTCTAAAATGTTCAACTGTAATTGATTATTGACATTTGGTTGTGTGAACAAATGTAATTGTTTCTAATAGCACTGTTTGCAGAACTATACAAATTAAAAAGATCTGATGAACATCATTGCCATACAAGATATACAGTGGAAATGCAGCGATTTACATAGACACTGAAAACCAATCGGAATTCACAGTTCTCGCATCCAGTGAGTGTCGTCGTTCATTCGTTCATTTACACTACGAACCAATCAGAATTTGCACCATCAGCACCAAAATAAACAATTATTTTTTTTTTGCAATAAAAATCTCAATGTAATCTTTTTGGAATGAATTCTTTCATTTTTTTCGTATTATCCGAACTTCGTTAAAAAAACAAAAAAACATTGTATTTAACAACCAATTTTATATAGGAAAGTTATACATGGGACCAGAACCAGAGAAATTTCGTATTAACAGTTTTTGTAATAAAGGGGTTTGACTGTGTCTTGCAAAATTGTTTAAAACATTTTTAAATGGCACCCTCTTCTCTGCAGGGTATATTCGCAAAAATAAGAATTCAGTAATTCTAAAGAAAAAAATTTCCATTAGTGCATGTGAATCAGAGAAACCAAAATTTTGTTGTATGTTTAAATACATCGTTTCTTATTTATAGAAAAAGTAAAGCATTACTCTCAATTGCTATATTTTCATATTTTAAACATCAAAGATTTTTTTCAGATTCCCTATAAAGAGTTTTAAAGATGTTGAAGTTTAAACATCAACTAAAAGTTGGAAAAAATATCTGGATTGAATTCAGTTTATCCAAATATGCTCAAAGTGGTGAAACTTTTTTAATACTTCTATACCAAAACCACTATTGGAAGCCATTATTTAACTGCATGCCTCAAAATAAGACATTGAAAATTCAATACTCCTAGCTTGTATGTGACAAATGCATTTGTATACAACAACAAGAACAAAAAAATGATATAATTGTAGAACTTAGATTTTTAAAAATTTTAAATTTTTCAGTTTATTTTTCTATATAGGAATGTATGTATTGAGGTTGGATGTCTTTTAATACTCGTAGTATTAATTTGTTATTGTAATCTGTGAGACATGTCTACGCTTATTAATAACAAAAGGTTATTTCAGAGCTTTCACCGAGAAAGAAATTAACTCATTGGGGGCACGGAGACGATTTTCGTTGAAAGGTGTTTGATGTTGCAAAAGGAATTCATTTTATCATAATTTATTAAGTGGACTTGCATTGCTGCTTTAAATAGATTATCCCTTGTACAAAACTATAAATCCATGTAAACTTGCCATGGGAAGGACAGGGAGGGGGAAGCATTCCATTTTTATTTTTATTTTTTTAAACAAATACTCAATCTAATGCACAAAAATTTGAACTCATCTTTCGTAAAATCCTTCATTTTTAAATAAGAGATTAGCGTTTACAGGTCGAATTGTTCTTTAAGTTTTTTTTATTCTTAGTTCTTTACTTGTACATAGTCTGTCAACAAATTTTGTTTATTGTAAAGACAAGTCATTCTCTACATTATTTATTTAAATAATTAACAATTTCTAATGATATTTTTATAAATTATTTTGTGAATTTTTTCATATAAAGAAAATTCTGGTGAATTTTTTAAATGTATTTATTGTGTAAAACTTAAAATACTACTTAACATATGTTTTTTATTGTGTAAATACTTTCATATGATAAATTGTGATTGATTAATGTTCTCTAGAGAAAATAATGTAACCAAGGAAATAATTAATTTTCGTTTTAAACGAGTTTCTTTCTAGCAGTTTTTTTAACTTTTAACACTTAGGGATAAAAGGGTAGAAGAAGAAGAAGTAATTCCGAAATGAGCAAAAACTAAGCGTTTTGCTAAGATATTATACAGTTGTTTTCAAGTAACAAAATGCACATTCAAATGCAAAAACTTATCATTAAACTTTTTTTTGTTGATACTCCAACTGTTAATATTTCTTATGAAATTTATTTTCCAATAGAGAAAAGAGAGATCAACCTTAATAAAAGTATTTTTTTGTAATGATGAAAACAATAATGCAGATCTCAATGGTAAAATATTAAATTTTTTCACTGAATGTACTGTGTAGCCTTTAATAGCGCATCCTCGAAGAGCAAACGTTTTCCATACTTAAATTCTCTTATTTACAGGTATTAACAGGAAAAAAGACCAAACCTGGTTTTGTTTGCACTACCTAGATCCAAAGGAAATTTATAAATTAAAAAAATCAATTTATAATTTACTGTATAAAGAAATATCATTGCATAATTTTACAATCAATGTGATTCTGATATTAAAAATCTCAGGTTAATTTTTTTCTAATGTTATTTTATAATTTATGTTGTACAGCAATTTCTTACACATTCAAATGGAGTAAATAATTAAGATATGGAAAAAAAAATCAAATCTGAAGTGTTCGTTTCTTTTTCTTTTGTATTTTTTTACAACAAAACACAATGAAGTGCCATTGATTCTTTTCACAGCTTTAGTATTAAACTTAGAATCATAACATCCATTACATAATAATTTTGGCTAAATGGGATCGTAAGAAAATGAACCAGCAGAATCATAGTGCAAATTTAGTGCCAAGGCATTTCAGTTTATGGGCACCTTGAAATGCAAAACTTAGGCCGAGGTTGCTGCAGATCACTGGGACAAAGCAAACTTTCCGTTTCAAGCTGGAAGTTGAAAAGCACGTTTGTTTCAAGCATTTGCTAGTAGTAATTTAAAACTAGGCAAATATATAAAAAAAAAAATGTCACTTTGTAAAATACCATAATCTTTTGATTATAATGCACGCATTATATAATAAAAAAAGTTAAAATAACTGTCACTGCACATTTTACAAAAATGTGTTTAATATTCTGATTTTGATGTGAAAATTCCAAGTTCTATGTGAAAATTACTTTATTCTAAAAAAAAAAAAAAAAAAAAAAAAAAATATGCAGTTCTTAATTCAAAATTCAATACACGTTATTGTGAGTCATCATACCAGATGCAAAGCTCTTCTTGTATGGAATGCCAATAAGCAGTGCAGGGCAATTGTGTGGATTGTTGATTATGAAGGATTTGAGTAATAAATTATTTTTTACCTGATAATATGATGATCACTTTTTTTCACAATAATCTGGGTGCACATATACACGGAAAGTTTTCCAAAACCCATAAAAAACTAGATGCGCATTATAATCCAAAAATTACGGTATGTGAAACCAACTGTAGCATTCAGTTGCTCCATGATAGGACAGACAAATAATTTATCTATGCTAAAAATATACAATTTTCCTCAAAATGAGCCTTATCATTCAGCCTGGATAAATGTTGTTGGGAGAAAGAACAGCCATCGGTTCACAGTCGGTTGTTTTCTCTCACGTCACATTGGGTTAAGCGAGTTTCTTGATTGGTTATTTAGCGGGCTCGGTAGTTGGGAGTGGTGGGGTGCAGGTTCAGTGATCTCTGAATTCTTAAATCGTGGGTTCGAATCCCGCCTGTATGAATGTAAATGGCCAATTCAGTACTTGAATACTGTGAAGGCTGAAATGAAGAAAGAAAAATAAGAAAGATGATTTGTTATTTATAACAACACTGTTTTTGCACATGGAGTGCAGCATGTTTTCAAGAAGTTAATCTCCTCACAAGATATCTGAATCAGCCAGCACCGTTTTCGAAGGTTCAAACTAGACGAAAGCGTAAGCGTTTGCAGCGTAAAAGTAAATATTTTGAGTGGCCACGCCGATATATCGCCCTTGAAATGGCACTCGCTCCTTTTGTTTAGGGGATAGTGACATTTGTTCCATTCCAGCGACAGCTTCTCTAAATGACATTGCTTTTCTACAGGCAAAAGTAATTCGAAATGGTTATTATCCATTACGAAAAACTACCTGACTACTAGCAGAAAAACTACAATACAGTAATGTGGGCAAATGGCTACAACAGAAGTAAGATATGTTTCGTGTTTAGGGTGTCCGTACCATCATCAATGACCTTACAGCTACAAAGAATATTGGAAAAATATTACAGGAAGATATAGTAACAATGTACAATGGGAGAAGATTATCCACCAACTAGGATCAATCTGGTTGCTGGGTTCACAGCCATCCGAGTAGCGAGTCAAAGACGACAGCCATACAATTCCAAGCACCCAATGCAGTATAGGACAGCCACCCTGAGACACGCTTTCCATCGGGCAATGGATTATCCAGTTAGTGAAGGAGCCAAAGTTAATGAAATAGCCATAACCTTTCAAATAGCAAGAATGCACACTTCCTGGATCATGTAACTAGATCCATTCAGAGAAATGTAATGAATTACATAAACAGGACAGAAGATTGAAGCTAGAAAGGAAATGTAACCTTTACCTGCAATGGAACCAACACATATAAAAAACCTTTACCTGACATTCTTGGCAATTGGCCCTCCCCCAACCTTATCTATATATTCTGTAGCACTAAGGCTTTATTTTCTTTAGTTGAATTTTGTCTCTCATCACTGAAGATGGCTACTTCGTAGCTGAAATATATATCTGTCATTTCAAACCTCCTTGTGGATTCTAGGTTCCCTCCATTTTTGGTTGTTCCATTCCAGTTTTTGCTTAATTTTTGACTTATAAGATAAGCAGAATTTTCAGAGACTATGACCTTCAAATAGCTTTCAGAACTACCAACAATAATAGGAATATTTTAAAGACACAACAGGAAAAAAGAAAAAGGTAAGCAGCTCTGAAGCAGGTGAATTTCAAGTTGACATGCCCTCATTGCGAAGCCCTCTACATAGGTTCTACTAGATGTTTTTCGTTGAAAGCATATCCCCTCTACCATTAATATTATACGCAGATGATGCCACAATATCCTGCGCTGGCTCTTCATTAAATATAATCAAGGAAACCTTCAACCCAGTCTTGAATAGATTCTTACATTGAAATACAATCAACCTTATGTCCCTAAATGTCGATAAAACTTTGTGTCATCTTTCACCAATGCAACAAAAAGCTCGAAAAAAACGAAATTTCACTAAACTACAACTTCCAACAGATTAACTCAACCAATACTTCTAATACCTGGGTATCCACTCAAGTCATAACGTCTCCTGGGACGCCCACATTAATGCTTTAGCTTCTATGCTAAACCAACGCTTAGGCCTTTTCTCCTGTCCATTTCTTACCCCACAAAACCATCCTATTATACAGGGAGTCCAAAAAGTAACAGGGCAGATATCTCAAAGCTGCCAGGTAGGCGAGATCTGATGCATGTGGTTTATAGATAATAGGGGGGTGGGTAATTCATTGCCACACTCAAATTTGACTTTGACCCCCAAATTGAAGGTCAAAGGTCATTTGCTAACTCGAAAACTATTAAAGATAGAGAAAAATTTCTGATTGCTGCCCTGTAGAGCAACATAGTCTAAAAACAATTTTTAATCACACCTTTCCCCTTGAAAGATTTTCAGAAAATGGACGAGAAAGAGTCACTCAAGTTCAGGTTGGCTGGCCGGCCACGTTGACTTCACTGAACTCAAATGTTAGAAAACTCACCCAACCAAATTCAGTCCGTGTGTTTGCGATAGCCCAATTGGTAGAGGCATCGACCATGACAGTCGAAGTTCCTGGTTTGAATCCAGGTCGCAGAATTTTTCCTTCCATTTTTCAATTGAAAAATTATTACCTGTGTTTGGAGGTTTTCTCCAGTTTATAATTATTTAAATCTCACATATTTTTTCTTGTTGGACGTTTCCTTGAAATCTTCCTCCGTGTGAGACCAATTCTGATATACTTTTCCTTTGACATGGGCAGTCAGTTTTTTCATCAATATGCTTTGTCTAGATTTTACCCAAGATGCACTTGTTCTACTATAGTAAGGGCGGAGATATCGTTGAAACATGAAAAGCCTATTAAAAGTCATAATATAAAACAAATTGCCTTCGAATCGACTATTCTGCGTCATTTTTTATTTTATTAATTTATTAACTTCATTTATTAATTTCATTTATCTATTTAAAAAAAAACAAAAATAGAAACTAAATATAAATACGAAAACAATGTCTCAAAAACGAAAGCGGATGATTTCATGGAATAACTGGCGTTAGAAATGACGTCATCCTGTCGTTCAACTTATGTGGCGGCAGCTATAGCTAGAGTTATTACAGAATATTTGGAGGCTCTTTGAGTGAATCACCCTGCAGCATGAAGAATACAGGGTGATTCATAAGGTTATCCAGGGTTTCAGAAGTCAATAAAATAGTAACCATTATAGACACAGCAGAAACGCTCATATCAATGGATAGAGAATCCTCCAAGTTTTGTACACACATTGCATGTGTTCCGTATGTCCATCCTAAGTGACGTGGCAGATATTAGTCCTGTTTTCAAGTTCCTGCAACACCTCTCTAAGTGATGAATGTCAATGACAGCAACTCTTTTTATCAGAACTGGACTAAATCAAGTGGCAAAGGGGGCATGAACCCATGAACTCTATAGACATAACCCTTAAGAAAATATCACATGGGAGTTGAGTCTTGTTCACATTTGCAGTTTATCGCTGGCGTTTTGGAATCTGAGTTTCTCGTGTGTCTCATAAAACATGGTCAATTCCCATTCACTGTTTTGAAGTCTCTTCCATCTTCCAGGCATTTTCTGAAATCCCAACAGCGTTGGAATCTCGGGCAATTTCTGAAAAATGCCACCAGTCAAGTGTGAGACACACGATGCACAGCGAACAAGCCAAGAATCAATGCTGCCCATCAGTCCCCCACTGTTGCAAGTAAGGGCACATGACGATCGCCTAAAAAAAAATGTTAATTGTGAACTGCCTCAGATTTTCTCGCATCCCAATTTTCAGATAAGGTAATTTTATTAAGTTTTTATGAGATGCTGCATTTTCGCAGACAATGGATGTGAACCAGCCTTAAGGTCAGGTGACCACTGGAGGCCACAGAAGTAGAGGAGTGCCATCTTGAGAAAGATCCATGTTTTCATTATGACTGTCCTTCATAACTGCCACAGTGCCTATTACGAATGTAGACTATGAGAGATTCTCTATCCACTTATATGAGTGCTTAGTCTGTCATGGTTACTGTTCTATCAAGAGTTGCGAAACCCTAGGACTTGCATATGGTTCTGAATCTTAATGTGGTGTCACTTGCTGCTATTGCACGTCGGTGGATACGACTCTCTTCTATATCTACACTGTGTGACGTAAGACCTGTATGTAGCCATGCCTGCACGGCCAAAATGCATGCTATGAGTCTGACCGTACAACCATCTCCATTCTTCACTGTGGCATATTGACCGGCCTCTTAATACACAGAATTTGACCTTCCAGGTCACTGTGTGTCCCTTTTAACCACTGACTAAAGGCTCCAAATGTTGTACGTATAGTGAGGTTAAAGTCATGTTACTCTCTATATTATGTGTTGCAATGAGGTTTTGGCAACATGAATCATTTGTACTGCATGTGGTTTTAGTTTCAATGCATATGGATGACTTGTTCTGGGTATAGCGATTTCCATGGCCAGCAGTATACTGTAAATGATTTACATTTAATCCGGAAAAAAGTAGAGATACAATTTAGTGGATAAGTTATAAAATTTCTATCCAGCTCTTTGCTTGTGTTTATGAAATTTTAAGCATGAGAAAAATTTATTATAAAAATAATTTATTTTCCATAAATAAAAAAATAAACACTTAAATGATGAAACTGGAATCATTAATTTAAAGAACAATTTCTGTGAACTTGGTCCAACTGAAAACATTAACTCTTAGGAAACATTTTCATAAACAACACCATAAAAATAAACGTAAACGAAACGACAACTAGAAGAATCCAGATCCACCAACTGCAAGCACGCTGCGTGTGCTCTTCGAGAACTTCACTCTCTACTTTAAGCTTGCTATAATTTTGATCGGCTAATTTAGTCGATTTATCAAGTGTCTGAAAAGTAGAAGAAGAAAAAAAAAGATGTGAATGTGTGGTACTGCATTACCATTAATTAAAAGCATCGTCACTGTATTTGCAAATTCGGTCATTGTTAAAGTTATAATAGGCACACGTACCATATGTATTTGGAACCTGGCTAAATGATGATTAAAGTTAAACATTTTAATTCTGTGACCCGGATCAAGGACTACAAACGTTAACTTTAACACCATGTCCCCGAATAGAAAAAACACGTGTGACTATAATAACTTTTTTCTTACTTTTTGATGCTCTCTCCAAATCTGAAGTCAAATCAAAGAATTCAAAAAAAATTGGCAATAGAACAACTGACTTCGCAAATCCAATAACAATGTTTTTAACATCATTAAAAATAACGGTAAAACATAAGCATACAGAATACACTTTTGCGAATGATAAAATTAATTCATTTTTCAAAATAAAAAAAAATGCCACCTGCATAATTAAAAAGACATTTTGGAGAATTAAAATGAACCTTGTGGAATTTTCAAATCCATTTGAGCAAGCTAAAATTGTGTTAAAATAAAATCTTGCAACATTCCAAGAAGGCGCTTTAGTCGTGATCTCCTCCTCTAATTCGTTAATCTCCTGGCAATCTAATTCACTTACAATTTATTCTCATCCTTCATTATTATGAGAACCATTATTTTATTCACCCATGAGAATATCAAATGAGATAAGACTTTAAAAAAAGAAAAAAGTTAACTCATTCCTAGGAGATTCTGATGAATCTTCCACCATTAGTTCAAATAGAACATTTTTTAGAACAATCTTCTTCCACCAAATACATGTACAACATTTTTTCCATGAGAAAATTGCATTGCTTCTTCAGGATTAACAGTTTTGATGCACATTCTACTATAAATCCTCTCAGTTGTGATAAACCGACAGGGACAGTAATCAAAATTTTAAAAATTCTTCTGTCTGTAGAGGAGTACAAAGGTAAAAGAAACTTAAAAAAATTGTTTGGGTTAAGGAAGAAAGGATTCTCCTATTATTTTCATCTCATTTTACCAGTCAGCATTTTTCAAAAAATCATTTCACTATAATAATTATCCCATCCCAGCTATCCCACAATAGTTTCCAATATCTTCTTTTCTAGGTCAAAGATGAAATAAATCTTTTTATCTGTGGGAACTTAGTTCCTCTTCCTAACCTACCCCTCTCAAGTTTCCACAGATGAAGATTATGACCATTTTGATCCCAACATTTGTGAAGTTGGGATACTTCATTCCCCAGCAGTTTGCACAAATCAAAATGGGTACAAGTACTACACAGTATGCCAGCTTTATATTACTGTTTTCATGTTTTTGATATAAAGGTTTCATGGAGAAACTATGTGATCTGAAGAGTTTTGCAAACAAGTTGCTATTCTAAACATGTTTAAATCCCAAAGCTCATTTCTGGGAAAATCTCATGCTATTTACCAAAATACATAACATTTCAGAAATTTTCTAATGAAACTACCTCTATATCTTGTTTTACAATGGTGCTAGCGAGCAAAGAATTCTCTTTCATGTTCTTTGCTATGCCAACCATTTCTTCAGCAAGTTTCTCTTGAACGTCTTGGTGGTAGCGTAAAATACTATTCAAATCTTCAACGTTTCCATCTTTTGAACGATGCCGCAAGCCACCTTGGATATGGAAAAAAAAAAATAGTGATGGCAAACATTTAAATTAAGAACAATGACAATTTCTTAATTTTCATATAAAAATACTGAGTATTAATTGTACATAGCAAGTATAAGGTGTTAAAAGATGATTTTTTTCCCTTGTTTTATTTAAATTTCAAACTTCATTGTCATTAAGTTTCATGTTTATCAAACCAAATATAAATTACAAATAGAAAAGGTAAGGAAAAAATTCCATGACCTGGACTCAAACAAGGGACCAGGTTAGAGCAGTGCCAGTGAGAGGCGTGATCCCTGGTTGAGTCCAGGTCGAAGAATATCTATTTGTAATTGTGATGAGTTTGAAGAGTATCTTCAGTATTATGATCATCTTCTCTTTGAAATTAAGGACAAAAACCACAATTCCACAAATGAGATTTTTAATCTGGAACCACAGCTGCACATTTCAAAGAGAGTCTTCTTCATCAGTATGTCTAAGAAGACAGATTCTTCAAAATGTACTTCTGTAGCTCCAGATTAAACATCTCATTTGTGCAATTGTGGTTTTCATCCTTATTTTGTTTGATACCATTTACATGTGATTAGTACTCACATGTAAACATGTGTTACAATTTTGAATGCATAACTCGGAAACTACTTGGTGGAATTCGATCAAATTTTAACATTACACACAGTTATATGTACCCTATTATTCCCCCCCCCCAAGATGGTAGCATTTTTATTTCTGTTCGTATCTCTGTTATCATTCAAATCCAGACCCATGTTCATATCAACTTTCTTGCTCAGAATCACCCATATTATCATTTACCAAATTTTTGTTCACTCATTACAGGACACCCTGTATATATATTTACATGACAACAGAATTTTCACATCCATGGTTTTCTTTGCTCTGCTTATAATCAGTGTTGCCAATAGTAGAAGTAGAAGTTGGTTGCTCTATAAAGTCAACCACTTTCCCTGAATACAAAAATCACAGATGTGAAAATTCTTTCGGCACAAACGTATACTTCTGCATAGTGTTGCCATCTATCTATTAATGAGAATTTAGGGAACATTCAAATAAGATATTGATATGCAGCATTACTTTTAAATGTAAACATCACAAGAAAAAAATTCAGTCCTGAAACTTTTTGATCACATTTTGTATTTCTTAAATTAACAAAAAAATGTTATAGAGTTTAAAACATTCTTGTTCCATTCAATCAGTAGGATATTTATTCAAGACATCTAATAAAGATAAACTAGGTATGGATTTAGGAAGGAAAAAAAAAAATAGGTACACTGCACGCGCACAAATAAAAGTTTATAAAATACACGAACAAACACAGTTTTTTTTTCTTTTCTGCAAGAAGGCTAAACCAAATTAAAAAACATGTGTGTTCTCCCTTTGACTTCCTCATATACTATCACGTAAGTAGGTCACTTTAACGTGTGGTCAAAAATGATTGTGCCTATTGTTAGGAAACCAAATGTTCTTGATTGTAATCGATAAAAATCCCCTAAAAAGGATCCAAAAACACACTTCAGGAAAAGTACCCTTACTAAAACAGATTTTGAAAATCTTTCATAGCCTTGGAGTTCGAGTTACAGACAGACAGACACGTTTCCCCACACTGACAGCATAAAGCACCTTTCGGTACTTAATAACTCAGGTTCTGTAAAGCCTAGATTAATGAAATTTAGCGGAGAACCTGAAATTTGATATCTAATTCTCCTTTGTCATTTATTTGCTTACCTTTATTTAAAGTAGAGTATTTGAAGATATGTGATTGACCATATTTACAGAGCATCAATGGCAGATTATCAGCTAACACAAGAAATGAAAAGACATGCCGTGATCGTTGCGCTACACGCACAGACTGGTGAAGTTGAAATTGCAACATTTTTGAAAGCCACCAAATCATTCGTGAACTCGGAAGGAGTTGGAAACCTCAGGCGGACATGTCTCAGCTATAGTTAGCACAAATGCATGCACAATGTTCGAACGGTAAGAGAGCACCGCAATTTGTACAGTAGGTGCAAAACATTATTGATGTGAACCCAGGAACATCCATCAAAGCCATTGCCCGAGATCTCCAAATTTCCGAGGGCACAATCCATACGGTGGTGCATGAGGACCTTTGTTATAAGTTGTGTTCTGAGGAAAGGCCAGTTCATGTTGGCAAAAACACCAGAATGACTGCTTCGAGCAAAGTGGTTATTAAACAAGGTGAAACATCTGGAGGAACCTGGAATGCTCTGCTTTTTATCCGACAAAAATAATTTCAACCAGGACCAAACGGTGAACTGCCAATGTGCAGATCCCTCGGATGTCCTACAACTGTGACGGTTTTTAGGGGTGGTGAGTAGCGAAGGACGCGCCATGCTACCCCACTTCTTTCCACACGATCTTCGAGTGAATGCTGCTGGCTACATTGCGGTGCTGCAAACAGTTGTGAAGCCCTGGATAAAAAGCGTTCACAATGCCAGGCTGCATGTCTTTCAGCAGGACTCTGCACCTGCACATAAAGCTATGACAACACAAGAATGGATGGCAACCCATCTCCAGGATCACATCGAATTTGTGGCCACGTAACTCACCAGTACCACTGGTTCCGTCAAGCTGCCAAAGGCTGGGTAATGGCAGACATTCAGAAAGACCATTTAATTTGGGCATGTGAACGCTTTCAGTCTCATATTGAAACCGTCATTGCTGCTAACAGTGATCACATGAAATAAACCTGTTTTCCAACCCTTCCTACATCTGTGTACCTAATTTTGTATGAACAAAATACATACTTTGGCATACCGGTATATGATTTTTTGTTCTACTATCGTGTCCTCAAATATCCTATGTATCCTTGTATGAAGAAAATTGAGTGTGTTAGTTAAAATAGCTCTATTGGTTGATAGGTATGGTCCAAAAGTTGACACAGATCTACAATTTTGATGCAAGGACCACATACCAAATTTCATCCATCTACAAGTGGCGCATTGCATTTTTGAGTTATTGTGTTCGCATATATATGGATAGACCGATACACACACGAATGGGTTTTTTTTTTTTTTAAATTCAGGGAGGTCAAAAACACAGATTAATCAAAACTTCAAGGACGAATTTTTTTATAATTCCAATACTTTTTCTTTGAATATTTCGTATACAAGAAAGTAAAAAGATACAACAAAGCTTAATAAATACCTTCATCCTGTCCAAATAATTCTCTTTTTATTTCATTGGCATATTTAGATGACACTTGTAGGTGAATTTCCCGTCCTAGTTTTTCATTCGATGACGCAGTCTTTGGCCTGAGTTGCTGACTTGCTGCAGCTTTTTCTATAATTGTTGGCTTAATTATTTATTCAAATACAAAATTTGTTATTTCTTAATAGGATGAAATGAAACATGAGAAAAAAATTATAACCTTAAATAAATTAATCCACCACAAATCACTTTTTAATGCTTAACCATCACTGCTTTTTCTTCATCTTCAAAAAAATCAAAATGTTAAAAAAATTCAGAACATTTTTAATAGCATGCCCAACCTCCATTTATGTAAACCTAATGAATAACCTCCCATTGCTGGACTCTCAATAAGTAGAATAGTTTATGCACATGGTTGTTTATTTAAGCTGATCTCCTGAGCATTCTGTGATTGTTTAATTTTCACAATGAGACCTGCACCAACATTTCAGCAGGATCATGACATGCAATCCTGACTGAATACTTGAACAAGCACTGATTTGGTGTTGAAAAGGGATGGAAAAATTCCGTGACCTGGACTCTAACCAATTGAGCTACCATGAACACTGAACAGCCCTGATGTTACAAAGCGTCTATATGGACTTCGATGAAGTCATTAGATAGCTGAAATGGCAGAGCAGGCCCCGATTCAAAAGTCGGGAATCCTCCTTGCCCTGAAACCATCAAATAGGTAGATAAAAATTAATAATAAATATAGAAATTGACAAACTGAAGATCACACTTCAATTATATAATAAACTAGCTGAAAACCCGGTGTCGCCCGGGACTTTACTTATCCTCTTGTTGGGTTGACCTGCCTCAGATTAAAATATCCATTTTCACCATCGGGAAATATCACTGGATACTTTAGATCTCGTCTTTCCTTCGAAATTTCCCTTGCCCCTGACGTAGAAGTTCTTATACCCTCCTGCTCTAGGCGAAGCTCCCGTTGTTCAGATGTTCCCGATGCCCATTTGTCTTTTAGCTGCAGAGTTTCCTGACCAATACTCGTTCTTTCTCTTTCCTTTCCAAACACACAAACAAATACACAAAGTTTTGTCAGTTGTCTGGACATTTGTTAGAGGGCTCAAGGGAGACACGTGTTTCTCCTTTGCCTCCTCGATAGACATTTCCCTATCCTTATCGTCTGCTATACTCATTTTATGCTTTGTTATTGCATCATCATTTTATGCTCATTCTATCCTGCTATCCTATGCTCGAGTTTTTGAAAATAAAGTTCGGAAGTTGGTAGATCTGCTCACGAAATGTCAAATATTGGCAAGACTCAGCGGCTTTTACGTACATCTTTTACTGTGGCTAAAAGAAAAATTGCGTCCCAACCAAATTGACAATATTATTGCTGCAGAAATTCCTGATGTCAACAGTGACAAAAAACTACACGACAAAGTTGTCAAAAACATGATCCACGGGCCATTCAGGCACACAACAAACGCATGATCCCCGTGCATGAAGGACGTAAAGTGAACCAGGAAGTACCCCCGGGCGCTTCTGATGCTATTTATCTCCTGTCTTATAAAATTTGAATAAAACCAAACGTCAGTACCTATACACAAAGCAAAAAATAAAATCCGAATTGCAAAGCAAATCGAAGTCCGTGAGAATAGCCAAAACGTATTAATATCAATACGAAACCAAACAACAATAGCATCGCAAATTAAACAAATCTAAACCCGTAAAACACAGAAGATAAACATCAATAATTATACAACAGGTAACCCCTTAGGGCCTAGATCAGACGTGTTCGGCACGTCAAACAATAACGCTAAGGTGAAGTTCGGCAGACACAACCTAAAGCGTGTTTTAAACAGTTTATTTCTTATATTGTGGTTTTAAAGTTAAGGCAGTACCATCTATTGACAATGTTCAGAACTAAAGTGTTATTATGGTAACATTAAAGTTACTAGGTTTGGTCACTTCACAAAATATTGGGCAAACCTATCCAAAAAAGGGTAAACGGTATGGTATTAATCTCTAATTTATCTAATCACTATTTGCCTTTATTCTTTAAGCCACTGTTGAAAACTGTGATGAATAATAAAAATTCTAAGTAATGGTTTAAGATAATTAGGTTGCAATAACTGAATGAAAACACTTTTTTAAAATTTGAAAATTGACATTTCAAAAATCAGAGAAGTCATCATATAATTTTATGTTCCGATACATGATTTTACTTTTCAAATATAAAAACCATGTTATCAATGAAAGGATATTACATTTTAAAGAAGAAAAAAATCTTTACTATCCAAAGTTTATTATACAAATAAAAATACTGCAATAATTAATTCTTCTGCTCATCCTGAGTTTAACAATAATACTGTCGTGACAATCGAAACAATTCCTTTTCGATTAGCCAATAGGATCACCTGAATCTACACAGACACAAACATACAGACTTTTGATTTTATATATATAGATTAAGTGTTGAAAAGGGAAGGAACGAAAGTTATTGCTGAAAGGGTAGATTTGACACCAATAAGGAAATCCCAAAAAAATTCAGAGAGGAAACTAAAGGCAATTACAAAAAGAAGCATTCCAGAGCTGTTCAAAAAGTAGAAACACTGCAGGGGCAAGTGTAGGGATCTAGCTAGAAATTGCACAGTGATACACTATCTACCAAAAAGTAATTGGACATTTTCGATTTTAAACGTTTTGTCGAATATCTAGAGAAATACTTGGCAAGTTATCCTGAAACATCAGGGGTGTAAAGAGCATGTTACACTTCATATATTTCATCGAAGGTTTTGTCCCAGAGGACCAGCAATAAATTGAACAAAAAAAAAAAAATAATAATAATAATGTTTGGGATCACCCCATAAAAAATAATGCTTGAAATGCATTGCAGCTGTAGCATATGCTTATGAGGCTTCTTTTACTTATCTGTATTCATTTGTATGAGAATAAGTAGCACATATATTCATGGAGATATAAAGCTTTTTTTTTAAAAAAATGGAAATTTTTTTTCTTAAGTTTTTTGTTTCTAACATGCAGGGTTTTCAACCCAATGCAATGCCATTTTCAGGAAAGTTGACAAACTACAGTAGAGACAAACCCTGCAATCAGAATATAAAAATATTAAATATTTGATGAAAATATGAACATTTTTACTAAATAATGTTTAAGTGCACATGCGCAATCATTACCAAAATTTCTTTTGCATAATTTAGTAGCCAAATGTATAATGGGGGAGGCCGTGGCCTGGTGGGCTTTCACTGAAACAACTTCAGTGAAGTTAAGTAACATAAGGTACTGATGGGAGACTGATCAGTGACTCAGAATCTTCACCCCCCCCCCTCCCCAGCTGCTGTGACCATCATACAGCAGTCGTTAATCCAGGTCCATCCAGAGACCCAACTCGTCGGCCTCAGGCCATACAGGCTCTGGATGGACGTATTGGATTACAATGAATTCTAAATTCTAAAAAAATTCTATAGAGCTACTCTTATAAAAAGTCCCAAGCAAATAGCTTGAAAATTCAGAGAGATATCGTCGATAGAATGAGTTGAATTTCAGTTGCTCTCAAAAATAAACAAAATAAGGAGTTTTCTCCAAATTTTTATTTTTGGACTGGACACCAGTATCATCTTCTTCACCTTAAGCTGATATGAAGTCGCTATACCTTCATCGTTACCCTAACTCATATTTCATCAAATATTTAATATTTTTATTTTTTTTGTCCAATTGGTGCTGGTCCCTTATTTGCCTTCGGGACAAAACCTTCGCTGAAATACACTATATGATCAAAAATATACGGACACCCCTCACAGATCATCGATTGGCCCAATGTCACATGATAATGAGTTGCACATCATTTAAATAGCTTCCCACACCTTCAGACACAACTCTGCTTGGACATTGGCAAGAATGGGTCGTTCGGCAGAGTTCAGTGAGTTCCAACGTGGAACCATTGTTGGATGTCACCTATGCAGCAAGTCCGTGCGTGACATTTCTAGCCTTCTTCAGATACCCAAGTCAACAGTAGGCAATGTCATTATAAAATGGAAGACCCGGGGATCAACAACAGTTCAACAACGAACCGGTAGACCCAAGAAACTAACGGACAGAGACCGTCGAGTGCTTCGTCGTGTCACCCGCAGCAACCGGAAGTCCTCGGCGGAAAAAATTGCCACAGAGTTTCGAAACGCCTCTGCAAATGATGCCAGTACCATGACAATTCGTCAGGAACTGCACACGATGAGATTCCATGGCCGTGCTGCTGCCCACAAGCCCCACATCAGCAGGGTCAACGCCAAGCGATGTCTGGAGTGGTGCAAAGCCCACAGAAACTGGACAATGGACCAATGGAAACGTGTAATGTGGACAGACGAATCTCGCTACACACTCTGGCAATCCGATGGACGAGTTTGGGTTTGGCGCATACCTGGAGAAGCTTCTTACCTGAGTGCACAGAGCCCACAGTCAAATTCGGAGGAGGAGGAGTCATGGTGTGGGGCTCATTTTCATGGTACGGACTAGGCCAGCTCGGTCCTGTGCAAGGAATCATGAACTCCGACCATTATCTGAATGTTTTGGACAACTGTGCACTTCCAACGTTGTGGCAATTTTTTGGAAACGGGCCATTTCTCTACCAACACGACAATGCTCCGTGCCACAAAGCGAGGCGTGTACAGCAGTGGTTTGCGGACTCAGGGGTCGAAGAAATGGGTTGGCCGGCACAAAGTCCCGACCTCAATCCTATAGAGAGTCTGTGGGATGAATTGGAAAGACGCTTGCGGGCCAGATCACATCGGCCAACTTCTGTACCTGAACTGATTCTCGCTCTTCGGGAGGAATGGAGGAACATTCCAGAAAGTACCTACCAACATTTGGTGGAAAGTCTTCCCCGAAGGGTGGAAGCTGTGATTCGGGCAAAGGGATGTGCAACGCCCTATTGATTTCCATGAAATCGTGGCTAGAGCGCAAACGTGCATGTGTCCGGATATTTGTGATCATATAGTGTATATGAGGGGTAATATGCTCTTTACATCCCTGAAGTTTCAGGATAATTAGTCAAGTATTTTTTAGATATTCAAAAAAACATCTAAAATCGAAAGTGTCCAATTACTTTTTGGTAGATAGTGTTTTACAACAAGAGTGATAATCAGCTATTGTTACAACATTTGGAATACCATTTCAAAATCTTACCGATACAAACCACCTAACGATTTAATATATAATTACAATAAGAGTAGTGATCGCAGAAATGGTAAATTTTATTGTGCTGGTCACAATGCAACAGTACTGATCATGCGTGACCAGTGTATTATTTGTTGGGGAGGAGAGCACTTTGAAAGAGGTAAAAACCACTGACCTTAAATTGAATGATTTCTGAAAAAAAAAAAGTAAATGTATCTCAGTCTGCTCGTGTGGAGAAAAGTAATGTATCTCAATGTTTAAAAAACAAAATGCCAGCTTCATTCAAAATTGTCTACTATATATAATTTTTAACAAACATATATACAAGCTGCATCATGTACAACTGAGAACCCCATGCAGTTCTGCAGCAAACCAGTTTTTTCAATTTTATTTTATACCTAATTTGATAAAGTGTAACATCGACAAGCACTGATTACTAAGTTTTTTTGTTCCACACACGTACTTTTTTTCAAGAGATGGATAAAAATAAAATATAGTGGAAAAAAAGTTCAACATGAAAAAAGAAGAGTTTTTTAATATTGCATAGTATCTGCAGAGTAAAAATAATATCTATTAAACAGAAATAACTATCAATGATTTTTTGATTGTCTTAAATGATCGCCTAAAACACTGCATTACGATAGCATGATTCATTTTTATTTTGGTTATGTTTTGTAAACTTTTCCCCTTCCACTGAAAACAGAATTCCAGAATGTTTCTTAATGCAAACTCTAACAAAGTTTATCAACAAAGTTTTTCTTTGTATAAGCGGGCTATTTTTAAGGATTTTAATGTGGATGTTCTCTTTCATTCAGAGAAAGCAGTCTGTTCTAAATCTTCCTGAAGATTCACTATCTATTTTAAAATATTGGAATCGTGCTTCATTCTATAGAATCACTTAACCAGGGAGAATTACAAGAAAGAGGTCAAATTACATTGTTTCTTACAGGAGAGAAGAAAAATTTCTAGATCCACTTGTAAAGTAATAGCACTTGATGAGCTTTAATTAGCTGACCCCCACTCCCCATTTACAAAAAATACATCACTAATAAAGATGTGTTATTGGTGATGAAAAATTGATATTGAATAGAACTGGCTTTTACAGAGAAACCGAGAAAAGCAAACCAGAAATGAAATAAAACAAACAAGTGCTTTTACAGGGGCAGAGTTTATTGTTGATCATATAGTATATCCGCATCTCATAATGCAGGATGAGCCAACAAAAAATTGTGTTAAATAAAAATATTTTACAAGACTTTTAAAGATTTACTCATAGAAAAATTGGTCTTAAAATAAAGAAATTTTGTTTAATTATCCTAGTGCTCATTACAGACAAAAGAAAAATAGCAACAATCAAATGAAAGAATGATTTGAGTGGGCAAAATTAAATTAATTACAAATGATGAGAAGCATACCAATTTTTCTGCCTCCAAAAGCTTTTTCAAAAAATTTATTCTTCGTTCATACTCTGCATATGTTTCCACAGGAGGGCAACTAAAAGAAAAGACAAAATAAATATTTTTTAAATTGCGAATTTTAAGTTTTAAATAATATAAAAGATAGAAAAAAAAAAAAAGCATAATTATTGGGTAAGGGAATAAGTTTCCGCAAGTATTTGAAACAAATTAGTCATGTATTTAAAAAAAAAATACAAAACGAGTTTATGCCCCATTGGAAGCAACAACTTTGTCTCATCTTTCAGGTAGTAAATGGACTCCTCGAAGAATCAGGTGCTTTTAACTCTACACCCTTGTGCAAATTAATCAAAACGAATAGTTTAAAGTCTTTCGGGGATCAGTTTTGTTTTGTCAAAGCAAGCATGAGTCATCTCTAGTTGTTGTTTTTTCTTACTAGATATTGCCACCAGGAACTTATAGAAATACTCGATTGTTTGATACCGCAAGTTTACTCGATGCTCTAAGTATCTATAACTTAAAGTACTCGATATTATCAAAATCTGTATCAGCACATCATTACTCCCCTCGAAACCATAAAACTTTTATCCAGGATTTTTTTTTCCCGATTTCTATTTCTGAAAAATTCCACTGAATGGACTAAAATGAACTACCCTGTGTACCTGAAAAGGAATAACTAGCAAAGTTCATAGTCACTTGATTTTTTTTTTTTTAACTGTGGTATGTGCATAAGCCAAATGTAACTTTTGAGGGAATTTTTTTGGGAGGAAAATGAGTTCAGTTTAAAAGCGAATATATATATATAGTATATAAAATTCAAAGCTTGAGAACACTGATTAAAACTTTTACATACATTACAAAAGCTGCTAATTCAGACAAATTACTATTGCCAGCGCCGGCTTTAGGGTTTTTGGTGCCCTAGGCAAAAACAAATTCTCTAAGACAACTTTAAAAAAAAAATAATAATAAAATACCCATTACCTTTCCTTACCTAGTAATTCGTCTGCCTATGCTAGTAGCGTGCAGAAGTACTAAACTTTGATTTAGTTTATATTTTTAAATCCCCAAACTAAAAAAAAATCCTCAATTATGCGCCCCCTCAAATTCTGCACCCTAGGCGGCCGCCTAGGTTGCCTATATGGACGAGGTTGCCTAATATTGCCTGATTATTGCACCATAAATATGCTTTTGGATAAGCTATTTTATACCTTTACACTATAAGATCTAAGGTGAATTGACAAATAATGGAGAATGTTTATTCTCTTCTAGGTATTCCCCCCATCATTTAATACTGTTCGTGTACTCAATTTTGGGAGGAAAAAAATTAATTTCAAAACCACTGTTCTGTATGTTCTTTGATGATGATTACAAGATTGCTTTAAAGTGCAAATTTTTTTTTTCCTTAAGAGTTTATAATATTTGTGAATTATTTTATTAAATTAAATAGTTACTTTGAATAATAATAAGAAGAAGAAAAAAAAGAAGAAATGCAATATTATTTATAGAAATTATTATTAAGTATTTCTTAAGTTTACTTCAAAGAAATGTTTACCTTGGACTATGGTGCAAATCATTCAATAGTTCTTCTAATGCTGTAACATACTAGAAATTTAAAAAAAACAATCTTTGAATTTCTAGCATTATCTTCTTTTTAGAGCTATATATATAAGGCATTCATAATGATTGTCAGGGTATGAAAGTCATTTAAATTCATGACTATGATGAATGGGGTCAAGCATTTGATGAGAGCTCCCTTCATGATTCCAGCTAGCATCTATCCAATTCAACTGACTCAACTATCACAGCAATCTAACATTTTATTACAAAATCCTGAAAACTGAATTTTTTTTTCACATCTACGTTTCTTTGTTTAACCATATTAGGCATGTGAGACTCTCACAAAAGCTTATGAATACCTTGTTTTTTTATCTACTTGAATCATAAGTCAACCTAAATATTTAAAGATTAAAAATAAAGAGCATAAAAAATTTAAGAATAGTTCTCATTTTAGTTAAATTAAAAATTTTAAATAAAATCTAAAATATATTCTGAAGAAATATCAGTTCCCACAGCTATTTATAATTGCTCTAAAAAACATTAACCAAAAATGAATAGGTCATTTGTATAGACAAGGTTATTCAAAAAGATGGAGCAGAATTCAAATATTTCAAACAAAATGTAATATACAACGTTCCCACTGTGAGCTAATCACAGTGAGTAGACAGCGTTACTAAACCATGGTTAGCTAATTAATGAAACTTTTCGGTTGCACTGCAACCAAGCGAAATGACAGCGAAATTACGATGGGTGCAGTGATCATGGAGTAGAACATTCGAAATGTGCTTGTATATGTAGCGGTTAGGTTTAGCCTTCTAGAGTCTGAAAAATTTTCTCCCCAAACATATATAAGAGCTTTGATTTGTATCAGATCATTCGCTGCTGCACTTTTGCTTAGCCAGCATGCTTTATTTTCCTACTTCTTGATGCTAACCGACATATGATGTCATTAACCAGGTTTTTGAAACTGAATATTTTCCTTAACAAAACTGAATATACAGTTTAGTAATCAAAGCAGGCCGCGCAGTTCTTCTTGATTGTGATCAAGAGGTGACCGTGGTTACTTTATCGTGATCAAGGTGTAGTGTGAACATAGTATAAAGAACAAATACATTCTGCACTTCATTGAAGGAAAGATTGAAGTTTTAAAAGCTGGTTTTTAAAGTTTTAAAATTGAAATACCGTATAACTGTACTCTTAAAAGTCTGCATATGAAGTTGTACAAGTTGTGGTTATTGCAGACACTGCATCCTGGCATTTGTGAAATAAAATTAGAATTTTGTGCTGCAAGGATACAAAAGAGGGCAATTTTTCCAAATGACTATTTTTTTTTTCGAATACATCAACGTTTTACCTTTCTGGTGAGGTTAATCGGTACAATGCAAGCAAAGCAAGTTCTCCTGTGGCGTTGCTATTTTCCAATATACAAGAAAAGCAACTCTATTTGGCTTTGAAAGCAACATCTTGACGGGCTTAGAACCTTCCTGCATCCAATGATCTATTTCATTTATTTTGGCAACTTTCAACATGGTAGTATTTTCTCAAACAACCATTGCTCATGTGTATCAAAAAATATCCAAAAGAAAGTTCTATGATCAGCAACACTCTTCTAAACACTTGCAGGAACTGTATGCAGAGAACAATTTCTGAACACATCCAGACATTATCCAATGTCAACAACCATAACAGATGTCAACCTCTCTACTTTCAGAACATATGAAAATGTAGTGGCTACAATGACAAAATAATCAAGTTTCGTGTAATTTTGACAATTGGATGAACATGGTCTGATAATTCAAGCTTCCTCTTTCAGTTGGGAGTAGAGTGCGGGAATGGCATAAACTGTAGAGACACTGAGTCAATCTTGCTTGGTATAGACAAACATGCTGATGGCAAGTCTGTCATAATCTCTGAACATTTTAATGGGAGAAGTCTGGTTATCCGACATATGCAGACAAAACCCTGAACACTGTGTTTGTGGCTTCGGTGTTCAATCCAGGACACAATCTCTTTCAACATGTTAATCTACATGCCAAAGGATTACAGTAATCCCCCGCATTACGTAAGTAATGTGTTCTGTAAACCTTTACGTAACTTGAAATGTACATAAGTTGAATATATAAATTTCTTAGATGTAAATTTGTAAGCAATTGCAATATTTATTATTGTTATCAAAATATGTATACATATACAACATATAAAAAATGAATATGTATTAATAAAGAAAATAAAAAAAAAAATAAAAACCCACTGAAATAACACTTTTCAAATAAAAAACTGTCTTGTGAGCACTAATTTGGCTCTATAACGGAAGATTCGGGGCTGAAGACTGATAGCTGTGAAGAGAAACGTTCTCTGGCAAATTCTACTTCTCTCAATGTAGAAGGCTGAGGACAGTCGGGGCCATTTGAGTTGTCATCTTGACATTGCTGTGGGTGGCTTCACAGAAACATGTCTAAGGTAGATTGTGTGATCGAACACTTTTTTCATCGTAGATGGCTTTGTAGCTAGACCTATCGGCGTGGATACGGCGACTAACATACTCAAAGATTCTGAGTTTGGATTCATCGATTCTAATTTTGCTAGCACTATATCTATCAGTTAAATGCTTTGGCTAGTCCCTTTGTTCTACGAGGGGTCATCAAAAAGTAAGGTTACAAAGCCTGCAGTGAAACGTATACATTTTATTTCATACATTCAATACAACCAACTTACAGTGCATATATTAGGTTATTTTTCGACAGTCTCCATATCAATTTAGGCACTTGTCGGTTTGTGGGATGAGTTTGAACATTCCCTCCTGGTAAAAATCCTGTCCTTGCGTGTTCAGCCAAAAAATGAGACCCATGCCAGGAGGAAACGGCCAGGGACTTCTCACCGAGGGCGTCATCCTCCTTCACAACAACACGACTTCATACACCCCAGAAGACTACCACACTGTTGAAGCAGTTTCGCTGGGACATCATCGAACACCCTCCCTACAGCCCAGACCTTGCTCCAAGCGACTTTCACCTCTTTCCTCACTTACGGAGCACCTAGGAGACCACAGATTCGCTTCAGATGAGGAGGTGAAACACTTCACGACAACGTAGCTGAACATGCAAGGACAGGATTTTTACCAGGAGAGAATATTCATACTCATCCCACGAACTAACAATTGCCTAAACCGATAGGAAGACTATGTCGAAAAATAACCTAATGTATGTACTATCAGTTGACTATATTGGTTGTACGAAATAAAATGTGCATGTTTCACTGCAAGCTTTGTAACCTTACTTTTTGATCACCACTAGTAAATTTCACTGTCGAATTAGGTTGATTCATTTCCCGAGCTATTGTTGATTTAATTTTCCTGTTGCCATATTCATATGAAATATTTTCAACTTTTCTTCTAAAGTAATTGCAGCCCTTTCTTTTTTAGATTTATTACCAACGCATTCTGTTTTGCGTTTCGAATCCATTCTAAGAGAAAATAAACAACGAACACAAACGGTTATAATGTAGGGGAGAGTGGGGTTGATTCGGACAGGGGTTTGGGACAAATCGATTTTTTTCATTCGAAACTATTCGCACGCTACCTAAAAAATTATCCCTAGTTGGCAACACTATACAGATTTTTAAAATCTATTCGCCAGAACAATCACAACAAAGTAAATAAGAAATAAAATTTGTCTTCGGAAGTGTGAAAAAAAATTTTTGAGGTAGGTTTGTTCGTAAATTTGTAGAGAGGTTATACGCGAAATGTTAACAATTTATTCCTGAGGGACAGTACCATAATTAAACTGTTGCAGTTTCATTTCGGCCATGTGCATCGTTAGGCCTTATCAAGGATTTATTTGATTTCTGGCATGGTGGAGTTGATTCGGACACAACAAAGAGGGTTGGTTAGAACTTACAAAAAGAAAAGAGGGTAAGATCTGCCTTCCAGGGAAGATATGAAGTAACCACCAGAAGATACAGAAAGTCAAAGTAGAAATGTCATGTATGCTAGTTGGTTTGGTTGGTTTATTTGGTATTAACGTCCTTTTCAACTGCTATGGCCATTTCAGGACGGCGTTATAGGGGCCGCAAATTTTGCCTCACAAGGGTTCTTTAACGTGCAGCCGGCAAATGACTACACGGAACCAACGGCTTTACCGCCCTTCCGAAGGAAGTGCGTGATCTCAGGATTTTCCCCCTGAAAAAATCCTCGTCGTCCTCGGCCGGGGTCGAACCCGCATCCTCAGGCATCAGAGGCGATCAACGCAATCACTGAGCCACCGTGGCCAATCACGTATTCTAGACCTGCTTCTAAATGAAACAAGGCTGCTAGTCAAGTGATTGTGATTTTTTATAATGTGATAATGTTAGGCAAGTTGTGATAAAATTTTTGTGCTCTTTTGATAATAAAGTTGCCTTGTATTTCATTAAAATAGCGAAAAATCAGTTTATCTGAAACAGCCCCGCGACAGTCCGAAGCAACCCTAGATGTGGAGTTGCTTCGGACATTGCAGATATTCTTTAAAATATATAAATATATAGATTATCGTGTGACTACTGGAAAATCACGCGTACAGGTAAGTGACGAAAGGTTTAGAGTACAAAATATGATATACATATTCAAAATTTGATTCATGATTAACCCACAGGGAGAAAAAATTTGATTTTCATCCAAACCAATCCCACTCTCTCCTACACAAGTGACTAAACTGACCACACCAAGCATATCTCAACATTTATTAATACCGTAACCTATCACTGCATGTATTGCTGTAAATGACGAGCGATATACAGTATGTACTGTAATGGATGATGAAAACGAAAACTGGAAACATTTAGTAAGTTGGGGGATGACTCTAATTTAAGTAAGTCAGAGTGGTTCCAGAAGTTCGACGTGTGTAGCCTTCCATGAACTGTGTAGCCTTCAGATCTTAATCCTGCAAAGCTTGTGTGGAACAAAAATTGAATCGGTTGTGCTGACGTGACAATAGCCATCCACCAATTTGCAACAGGAGTGATGTTATTCTTCAAGCATGGACTTCCATGCAAGATCTAACACGGACTTAGGAAAGTGTATTAGTAGTCATTTGGTGCATTCGCCTAACATTTACAGCTGTTAGCGCTGCTTATGTCAAAATCACCTTCCTGTTAGCTCCCTTTGACTTGTTTGTTTTTCTATCATCATCTACTTTTATATATACGTTAAGATTACATGTCGGGGTCCTGATCTAGCCCACTGTAAGGTAAGCGGCCCCCCGCCCCCCCAAACCTTCTTAGCAGGGAGAAAGTGCAAACTTCGGAGAAAGAACAAAATCAGCTGTAGAAAAAAAACAAACGACTAAGTCGCATTTTTTTCAAAATTAAATATTCTTAAAACTTACTTTTTCTAGTCGCCAATTAGTATTTGGCTCTTTCGTCGACGTCATTCTCTCGCACTGAATTAAAAGTCTACGAAGATTAATTTCTATTTTTGAAATCATGGTTACTGAGTTATTTATTTAAGGACCACCACTCACAGGTTCTTCAGACTCGTTAAACTGTTGGATTTTCGACCAAAATTGTTATAAAATGATCTACAGGTGAAACGCAGTCATTTCTATTGATTAGCATCTTGTCGTGTTTTCACATCAATAAAATCACCTGGGCGAGCATGATTCTCAATGAGCGCAATGTTTGCTCTTTTTGCCGCTAGGTGCGCTGATGCTATTGGCGTTCCAAAATCGGTTTTGTACAGTTTTTAATTAAAAACTTGTCTCGATTTAATTTTTTTTTCTGATATAATGATGACGTCCTTTTCATGTTTGATCCTAATGAGAATTTTGGATTACATCAAAGTTTATTTTTACATTTACAACGACTATGACATAGCGGGTAGATGGTATTTTATAAAAAGGACAGTAACGATGGGGACGGTTATGACAATTATTAAAAGTGCTATCACTAGAATGATTCCTGTTGACATTCTGGTGTTAAACATATATATAAAAAAAAAAAAAAAAAAAATGACGATTATTGTGCTATCCGTACAGTGCTAAATTTTCCTCTAAAGATTGAAGAAAAATGATTCAAGTATTAGCGCTTCGATTAATAGATTCAAGTCGAGGTTTGCCAACAAAAAAATTTTGACTTTTTCTGTCAAGACTAAGTTGGTCGCAATGGTTTCTATCGATTATGAAGTTTACGTTTTTGAAGTTACGAATCGTATCCTCCAGTTTATTATATCGTGAAATGCAAACAGTATGAAACGTAAGATGGAACGATTGAAGTTGCAATTTGATACGGCGTTGGTAAGGCCATATCTCGTCAGTAGATCAACATTCTTCGAATAAGTTAACCTTAAAAAGAGTTAACCTTCAGTCAAACTCTTTTAAGGTTCTATTTAATTTTTATTCTTTTTTTAAAAGACGTTTTCCTTTATTATTGTTAACTTTAACAATAGCTTTATTATTATTATATTTAAATTGCCCTCGTAAAGTAGGTAGCACGAGCTAACGACAAACGGGCTTGCACGTAGAATGATGTATCGCCGATTGTCTCGGATTTAACAACACAACCGAACGACCAATACAACAACAACAAAAGCTACGATTTGACACTCGGATTAGGAGCAGGGGAAAAGTGTAACGCGTACGTTACAGCTGACATTGTTCGAGCTTCATGCCAGGGACAAAGCAATAATCAAAAAGTAAGTGTCTCTTTGTAATTTTATTGGTTAATCTCTAAACACTCGGATGTACTATTTAATTGTCAGGGTAAGCGAAAGTGTCTACGATTGAAATGGAGTGATCGATTATTTATCCTCGGATTGTTGATGAGGAACACTTGATATTGGAATTTAAGCGATCAACATTAAAACGTTTCTTATAGCAAATTATTTGCTACAATGTGTTAAAAATAAGTGTTTTTTGTTTCTTTTCTTTGAATGCATTCGAAAATATAATGTATTGAACGAATACAATACCCGATAGTAACGTAACTGAAATTTTTTAAAGAAAACCGGAAAGGGAAGATGGTGGTGGTGGAAATACTGGTCTTAACGGATATAGCTGGCCCGATTTTTATTTATTTTTAGCTTTAATAAGTACATAGCTTATTATGATTGGACATTAGGTTGAAAACATATGACAGGCTACACTTCTTATTATCAACAGTTTAAGAGAGAGAAAAAATCAAAAAAATTCTGCAAGTGGTAATTTTACACCGCGCAGTTCGTGCAAATAACGACTAGGGCAGCGTATTTTAAATGTTTTCCGCATTTACAATAAATGGCTAAATGCCTATAATCTCAATAAAAATCTAATTCAAATTCGTGTTTCACACGATAACGCCTTAAACTTTATCTAACGAGCCCTTGATTTGAAAGGAAGGTGGGAGAGAGAGGGGGGGGGGACGCTTATGTCAAAAAACATTCAAGTTCAACACGTTTCTCTGAAACTAGAAGCAATTTACTTCTGCTTCTTATTTGGTGACAAATTGTAAAATATTTTTCGTTGATACTGAATTTCATACTTTCACATTTTTTTGTTATAGTTTTGATTTTTTTTTTTTTTTTTTTTTTTTTGACTTCACTGCATATCAAGTTCTCTGCAAATTAGTCCAAGTTAGATTATGTATCCGTTTTATCATCCGCTACTACGGCATGAAGCCAATGTTGCCAATTGGTTTGTTATTTACGTCAAAACGGTCATTAAAATGATTAAAATAGGCTGAATTTCAAATTGAATGCTACCCTAAGCTCCACCCATAGATCGATTTTTTGACCATTCGGAGAAATGGCATGAATCACGAGTTATTGTGTACTTTGCCCAAAGTATTAAATTTTAAAGATGTAATAAGAATTGCATCGCGTAGTGCATAATAAAATTTTCTTTAAATGAATCGACCAAATCATCATTTAAATTAGGTGCATGTTCAATGGATGATTAAATCCAACTAAAAAATGGCCACACATTAACATTTCATAAATTTTATGGTCCTAGAAAAGTTATTTAAAACAAAAAATGAAGATGTCGATAATCACTAATGTGAAGCCTGTCTATAATGACCACCCATCGAACCAAGCAGAAGTGGTCATCTTCATGAATCGCAACCTCCTTTTCTAAAGTTAGTACTGTAACTTGAGACTCCCTCCCTCACTTCCGACTTTTTTAAAGCTGTATAAAGCAATTGTTGTGCCCAAACTTCTTTTTGCTTTATGGATTTGGTATGCTGGTTCGAATCAATGTACTAATTTTACAACAAAAGTTAAACAGTTTTCATAAGTTTAGTTAAAAACATTTTTTAATGCAACCGGTAACACGGGCGATACCAAATATTTTGATATTTCTAATATAGCTTGTAATGTTTTTTTTTTAATCTGTTAAGTGATATTTTAAGTGGAGATATCTGGGCACCTGACATTGTTTCTGCGATCGATGTTAGACCCCCTACGAATACTAGATCAAATAATATCTTCAGTCTTAAACATAAATGGAGGACTGAAATTAGAAAGGTCGATCCTGTTTTTAAACTCGTTAACAATTTTAAAGACATTCTTTTAACTAATAACGTTAACATTTATACTGATTCTCATAGATCAATCTTTTATTAATTTTTTTTTTCTCAATTAATCTTCATCCTTTTTCTTTGTTATTTATATGTTCTTTTGTTATATGTTTCTAAGTTTTCATTGACCCCGTTTTTGGGCTTTGGCCCGTTGGGGGACAACACGCGGGTATGACCCTTCGGCTTCTCGGTGGGTTCATTCCCCGCTGCAGCTGTTGTTGTTACATTATTATTATTATTATTATTATTATTATTATTATTATTATTATTATTATTA
>JAHWFO010041828.1:343519-375763 GCA_023313115.1 Rhysida immarginata | reverse complement strand
TTCCTCTCCGACGGGTTCACCCAACTAGCCACGCGTTGGCGCAATGCGTGGAAAGGGATGGGGACTGTCGAAAAGTGAATAGTGCATTACATAGAGGACAAATGTGAGTATAAGATACAAAAAGAATTTTGAAAATCAGTTAACAAGTAAAGTTACAGCCATGGAGACCTTATTTATCAATCGCCCCTCATAATAAATTTCTTAAATAAATAAAAGCAAAATAAATAAATAAATAAATAAATAATAATAAAAAAAAAAACCCACCCTAAATGAGATTTAAATTTATGAAATGATAATATATCTATAAAAATATATGAAAGAATTTATAATATATGAAACTAATACAATTAAATTTATGAAAGTATTGTAACAATGATTAAATTTATATAAAACCCATGTGAATTTATAAATATATCAAAACTATATTAAAATGTAACAAAACTCTGAAAAATATATTTAACAGAAAAAAAACAACATATGTAGTATTAAAAGCCATTAAAATAAGAATTACAGATTATCAATGTATATCAAAAATTTATAAGATTACAGATGCATCTTTTTATTCGTTGTGTTTGAGATGGTATGGGTCAATTAAATTTGTTTAAAGTTAATTTCTTTGCCCATCTTCATTATATTGTATCGGAACCATAGTGGCTGAAATGAACGTCGAGTGCCGTCAATAGCATTTGTTTAATGAAATCGATACCATCGAAAGGCCAATCTATATTATACTAAAATACTGCCATGTATATATTAAAAATAAACTTAACAAATAATATAAAATGCAGGATTCTCCCCAGGCCCTTTTGAACTGGCAGGCCACCCGGCTGAATATACGAAAAATTGCACACCACTGCATAATATTTTATTTGCCCACCCGGTTATTTTATCTTTTCACCCACCTGATAAAATTTTCTGAGGAGAACACTGAAAATGTATTTAGTGAATACCATAAAATCTTGAATACCAGGCTGGGTATTCAAATACATGCCGGTCTCGATTAGAAGCCAGTTGGGGTGTTAAAAATATATTAAATGCCTGGTCTTTTTCGGGTCATCGATATAAATTCCGGCGTTTTTTTCCTCACTTTCAGATTATTAAACATCTTTTCATGCTTATGCCTTCTCATTAATCGCTTCATTTATCCCATTCTAATTGCAACAATCCCATGCTGCCTTACCCTTGCCATTTCTGCATATAAAGAAGTTTTTGGTTCAAGAAAAGTCAGGGAATTTTTTGTAACCGGGAAAAGTCGGGGAATTTTACGCAATCTTTTAGCTAGACACCCTGTTAATTGGGAATAGCCCTTAATGCCTGGTCTCAATTAATCGCCAGGGGGGTCTGGACTATTGAGATAAAAAGATGCCTGGGCCTGTATTCAAGATTTTATGGTAATAAATATTGATTAAGTTCTCCTTTATTCACAAATCAATATCGAAAACAATGATTTTTTTGCCACTCTAAATCGCTCTGTCATTTTGATTTTTAAACGATCGTGGGGGCCATGGAATGACCCAGCCCCCTGTGGGCACCCTTGGTCGCCATTCGGTTACCTTTCAGATACGCCCCTGGTAGGAGAAGGAGATGGGTGAAAGTTGCCTCACTAATCTCGCATCTCGCCTTCCTCTAGTTTTAAAACTCGTCTGGATTACCAAGATGGCTACACCCAGTAGGACTATCGCTTTGAACGATGATTTTTTTAATCATGTTTGACAAAACATGTGTTCGATTATGTGGGTTATCAATATATTTCGAAAATTCCAAATAAAATATATTTTTAAGCACACCCTTTTTGTATTTTTTTAGGAAGTCGTATAATTAAGAAAAAAAGATAAACGTGTGGTAGCGTGCTTATTTTATTATGTACTATTTTAATAATTGATAATGGAGAAGTGGGTGAAAAATTGTCAGATTTGTGAATTAATTAAGAGTGTATAAAAAAACATTTATAAAGAAAAAATAAAGTGTCAAAATTTCTTTAATCTTTAATATTATAATTAAGTATAAAATGATTTTGAGTGGCAAATAATTTATTAAAAAAAAAAAAACAAACAAAAAAAAAACGCCCTCGAAAGGTAACATGACAGTTGTTGGGCTTGGTTTTTGTTATGTTTGAATGCCTGAGATTTTTGTATCATTCAAATGGGAACATAAAATCTGAAACGACATTTTGGCGTTATGTAGAATCCCGTTATACAGAGGGGGCACTGTAGTCGATTTGTAATAGTTGATTACTTTTACTTGTTTGAGGGGATGCACGTCTATGATCAGACATGATCACATGCATCCGTTGGAAAAGTTTTGGAAAAAATTCTAATGAATCTAAATGAAATAAATTACTATTTCAAAAAAAAAAAAAAAAAGACAAATTTTTAATATTTTTGGAAGATATGACACAGCACTGTAGCTTATGACTCTTTCCGGTAATGGCTTTCATTATCTACTTCACTTTCGAATATCTGCACATGGTTTGCAACTTTCAAAACTACTGCTATTATTTCTAGGTAAATTTATTTCTTACGATTTTTGAAATTATCATATAATGCCCGGAGAATGTTCATTTAATAACCTATGGTTAGAAAATGCCGATCACGTGGCGTGGATTCAGGACGATCTTACTGTTCATCGTGCTTTTTACAAATTAAATGGTAAAGCTTTTGGCATTGGAAACGTGGGCGAAGCTGCTTTGCAAAGCCACATGAAGGGCAAAAAAAAAACAAAAAAAACATACAACTTGTTTAAGCAACAATAATTATCTAATTATTTACATGTACTTTGAATGGATGACAATACAAAAAAACATTTTTGACGGATCATTGTGACTTGTAATTGCGATTTTTGGAAGCCTTGTAAAGTTTCCTGAAAAGTCTCAAATAGTTTTCCATTTAGCGATTTTTCAGGCATTATGCCGAAAACTGGTCTGATCTGATTGGTTCCGGCACTCTGGAAAACATTTATCGCTCTCTCAGGGCGTGGAAAAAACTGCATGCTCTGTTGGCCTTATAATGTTTGTTTAAATTTCGCAGAAACCAAGATGGTGAATGAGAGAATTCTGGCTGAATAGGAACATAATTGCGAATATTGCACTGTGGCAAATGCTTTCTCACTGTGTCCGTTAATTTTCCCACATAAAATATCGACCATGCCGTTCACATTTTGAATTTATTATCGTATCATTTCTACTTAGTAAATAAGTGATGCACCAGCAGTGTTTTCCCCAGAAAAGTTTTATCAGGTGCGTGGAAGGATAAAATAGCCGGGCAGACAAAAATTAAAAACAAATAAAATGTTATGCAATGGTCTGCAGTTTTTCATGTATTCAGCCGGGCGGCACGCCTGTTCTAAAGGGTCTGGGGAGAACCCTGACCAAACTTTTAAAACCTATTTATTAATAAATTCACGAGGGAAATATGACAACAATCCGTATCGGCTAATATGATTCTCCTCTGAATCGGCAAAGACCATAACCTAGAATACATAGCAAAATAGAGTGCACCTGATGGGCTAGATCTGAAAAGATGCGTGGGAAAAAATGTGTAACAATCAAAGTTCGCCAGATCTTGAAAAATCACAAGAGAAGTGAAAGTCGCTAATTGGAAAACAAGAGCAAGTCATAAAAGACACTACAAAGTTTCTAAATGGAAAATTGGTTTAAACAGAATTTTTCTAAACTGGAATGAACTGGTTTGAATACAGAAAAAAACGGGGAGCATTTTTTTTAAAAGTGGTGTCTGACAATGTTAAAAAAAAATGCTTATATAGTAAGTGGTATAATTTTTTTTCTTTTCTTTTTTCAATGTAGTGGCTGACAGTGCTTTTAAAGCCAAAGACATCGGAATGAGGGCACAGAAGAAAATTTTGAGCCGCATGGCTAATAAGAACATAGCCAAAGTTTTTATCGACGAAACGACCGGAAGTCTTCTCGATAACTTACACCGTCTCGCCAAGACTCACGGAGGAAACAAGAAGGAAGCCGACAAAGTTATTAAGAACATAATAAAAATCATCATCAAAATAGGAATTTTGTATCGTAACGATCAGTTCACTCGGGAGGAGTTGATGCTAGCGGAGCATTTCAAGAAGAAATTTCACTCCGCCTCAATGACGGTGATCAGTTTTTACGAAGTGGACTTTTCGTTCGACAGAGTCTTTTTGTTGCAGATCTTGAACGAGTGCAGATGCATGCTGAAACAGTTGGTGCAGAAGCACCTCACAGACAAATCTTTAGCGAGGATAGACAACATCTTCAACTTCTTCGGGAGCACTACTTTCTTGGAGAAAGCTTTCCAGCGAGACGGCGAACACAGTGAAGTTCTGGCAAACGTTATCAGAGATATGCACAAGTTAATGGAAGAAGGGGGCCTGTGACTTATTTTAAAGAGATAAGAACAACCTGTCCAATAAGTATTTTGTGACTTTGCATTTAATGCTGTTATTCTATTTAAATATGGCATCATGTTATTTTGAATTATTGCAAATATTCACCTTTATTTGTATTTAATATTTATAAGAAAAAACCTGTTGTTTCGTTAATTCTTAACTGCAATACTTTTTTTTAGCATTCTCAATCCTAACCTGTTATTTTTTTTATTATCACTTTTTTTATTTAAATGTTAAACTTCACATTTCTGAATAACATTTTTAAAAGCAATACTTGAATAATTTTAGGAATTCTGAATGCGGTGAACTTTTTAAAAATGCTGTGATTTTTATTTTAATTGTACTTAATATACGAGAGATGTTCATTAAGTAACAATAATCACCAAAAGAGAATACCATTAACACAATGAATTTTGATAAATGAAAGTGTCTCTCTGCACATAATCTCTACCCATACTAAAACATTTGTGCCATTGATGTACAAAGTGGCGGATGCCTTTGCTGTAGGAGACCTGCATCTGACTGTTCTGGAAATCGTTCACCATAGAAATTACTTCTTCATAGTTATTGAAATGCTCCCCTGCAGGAGATTCTCCTTCTCGTCTGCTGTTTGTGTCATTTACCTGAGGTAATAACTGATTTGCAGAGATCATGCAACAATTAAATACAGCGTGTCGCTTACTTTGAGTTTAATTAGTTCCAGGAAGACGTTAGAGTTCTGAATTGTTCAATGTCTAAATCAAATTTTCCCAGACTCTCCTAAGCAAGACTCATTTCAATAAGTTTATAGCTTTTTCAGATTGCTTTAGTACTTTTTCACAAGCATTTAATCCATGTTTATAATGTGTAAAGTTACAGAACAGTTATAGACGGTGATCAGATTTTTTTTTATGTATATTTACACTATGTAACCAAATACGGAAGTTGTTTTATAGCTGTTTATGGCTGAATCCATTAACCAATCAGAAGTGCTTACACGAAGTGCTGTCCTAAAAACTGTTATCATCCTTGTAAAAACTGCTTCAATATTCGTTTACTTTCTTTTAAATATACAAAAATTGGTAAATGTGTATTTTAGTATACCAAGACTCTTACTAATTCGGGATTCATTAATACTTACGGAAAATAAAGATAAAACTTAACGAAATGCTAACGCACTAGCAGGATATACTTTCGATATAATTTCTCGTGCAGATTCAGATTTATCCGTTGCTAAAATGTTGGTATCTGGACTGCTACACTGTAAGCCAACATCTTAAGCCCAGGTCTTACAGTGCAGCGGGCTTAAGATGTCGGCTTACAGTGTAGTGGTCCAAATAACCAAATTTTTAGCAACTGATAAATCTGAATTTGCATGAGAAATTATATTGGACATATATGCTGCTAGTACGCTAACATTTTGTAAACTGAACTGTATCCATCGGGGTTAAAACTCTTAATTCTTGTAGGCAGTTTTGTCGCAGAACAATATACAACTGCGACAAAATGGGGATATTTCTGTATGTTCAAAATTCATCATAATTACGATTCGTATGTGGTTGTTTTTCTTCTATTTTTGTATTTAAAAAGATATATGCATGATAACTAGTATTAAAGAGAAAATTTTATTGCTTAAATTAGTATCCCATTAAAACGTATTGAAGATGTGATGATCGTGTTATTGTCATTTAAACATGTGCTATTGAAGTGGGGCCATCTGTCACGGGCAGTGAAATCTTGGCTCCCAACATTCGTGACTTAAAGGGGCAGCAGTGTATTAACGAATCCTGAATTAGTATGAGGCTTGGTGTACCAAAATATAAATTTACTATAATTTGATCAGTCTATAACTCTAAAGTATTTGTGAAAAAGTACTAAGACAATGAAAAAAGCTATATTATCAAATATACATAAATTAAACGTACAGAATTTAATGCCATAAAAAGAAAATAAATCAAATACTCAAATAAGATGAAAATCGCATTTCCACATACGTGGTGATGTTCCATGTGGCCAGTAGGAAATAAGAGAAAAATTACAGTTTCAAAGATGCTGACTCGGAGAATACACGACGTTATTTGGGTACACAATCCAGTATACTCCATAAGAATACTCTATGCTTTACGAATAAACAAGTGTTCTTAGTGTCATTTCTAAAATGCTGTAAATTTTTATCATTTGCTTCACTTCAATCTGATCCATATGCTATAATCTGATTGGCTCCACTCTCTTCATTTATTTATTTATTTTACACTGGTGGAAAGTTAAAAAATTTAAAAAAAAAACAAACTGTTATATTATTTTCCTATTTTTATTGTGCTATTTTGTTATATGCATTATTTTTTTGTAAACATCTTTAATATTGGCACATTTTTGACGTCAAGAAAGCATGGCTGATGAATCCCTATCTTTTATACTGTTTCCTCTGCAAAACTAAAATAATGCATAAAACACAAAATGGTAAGATAATAAATTAACAAAAGAAAAACAAAAATCTTTTCTGTTGCCTTTTTTCCTGGATTTATCTCTTCCCTTTTATCACTCTTTTTCCTTCTGGAGTATCTTTGAACTTAAACAAAACAAAGGTGGTTAATGCCTCTGGGAAAATACGCAAACAGCAGCGGTGAAACTGAGTTTAGGTGTGAGGTCAGGACAATTGTGGGGTATGAGAGAATTTGAACCACCAGTCTTTGCATGAGATGTCTGTTGTGCAGAATGAGCGGGAGCGTTGTTGTGCAATCTGTGGCATTCTTTCTCGATTTCATCTCCCACCTTAGTTAATAAGTTCCGGTAGTATCAGCCCAGTGATAAGTTTGCCCATAATCCATTATATGATGGTCTGTACACAATTCGGAATTCATCAGAGAGCAAAGGCCACCTGCTTTGTTTTGATTTCGTAGACTCCTTGTTTTTACGTCACCTTACCACTTTTGTCATCTGATAGTCCTTTCTTTGTATACCAATGCAAGGTTCTTGTGGACTTCTTTTGCATGTTTTCCTTTTGCATTTTTTCCTTTTAGCTGGATTCATAGTTTGTACCATCTTAGTTTTCTGGCCTACGGGTGGCGATACGGCATACATACCAAGCAGATAGCTTAAGGACCAAAGATTTCCCCATAGCGAAATTTTTTTTGATATATGCTTGCTGTTTATTACTAACAATTATTACTTATGAACATTTCTCGTACTGTATATATTCATGTTATTTAAAAACGGTGCAAATTTTGTGTGATCACTTGTACATTGTAAACTTTCATACTTCACAGCCACTTTTTTTTGGTTTTAAACTTCAGAACTATTGAAGCTGTTTAAATGTTTCTCCTTCACTTATGTCATGAAGTTTGCTCAATTTTATTTTTCATTATCTTTTGATACCACTTTTTCACATGTTGATTGGTTGAAATTTTTATTCAAACTTTGATTTGAGTTTTTAACCTGCATTAAGCCAAACATCCATCCAACATCTTTTATCCGAGGGGGACATTGCCATTAATTTTTCCAGTTCCTCTCTATAAACTTCACACCACTGGATTTCACGTATTCAGCCTTGTAAGATTAAAGGAATTTGAGATTCACTATCAAACCATATCAAAGTATATTTTACACTTCACCGACGAGTGCTTCAGCGATGTGAAGACTTTTAAGATTTTGTCATCTCGTAGCTTGTGAAGCAGAGGTGCACCAGTTTTGAGAGTCGTTGCCATAATGCCTAAAAATTTTGCTTTGGCTCCTAAATATTTTGAAAGAAACTTTTAACTGCTGTTCTTCGTTTTCATCCTTGCTTAAGTGTTTCTCGAGATTTTTGTGTATACACTTTTCTATGGACGTAAAAATGAACAAAATGGACTGGCTAAGTGGATCGGAATGTAATATTCTGTTTCCAGAATTAATTTTGAATAATACTATAGATCAATTCTGTTACAATATTATTTATTTTACACTTCAAGTTATGTTTTTAAAATAAAAAATAAAAAGTAAATAAACGAACAATAATAAAAGCATTATATTGACTAATTATGTTCACATATACAGATTTTAATGGATTTTATGACTATTTTCATAGTTTGTAAAAGAGTTCACTTATATTCTGCAGATCAGATCTTGAACTTCCATTTAAACTTTTTCCTGTACACAACGTCACGTTGCATCATCAATTATATTTTTCCAGACCAAAATAACTTGGCATTCCTGCCTTCAAGGCTGAGCGAATTGAGAGTGGTACTCTACCATGTCGGACACCGATGCTGAATCTCCTTGGAAGAAGTTGTACGTCTCGTGCTTTCACAGATTGTGGTGCATTACTTTTTGAACGCTCCTTGTAATTCATGTTGTAAACCATTTCCCACGATTGGAACAGAAATTACTGCAGCACAACTGTGTAAGGTCCTTCTTTGGAGGCAGTAAGCAGCTTCTTCCGGAAGTGGTCGAACAGCTTTTTCCGAATTTTGTGCAACAAATTTGCTCACCCTGATCCAATTCCTCTGAAATAGTGTCAGATTTTTTGTGGCAAGTTTGCGCCTTCGAAGCTCTCTCTTACACAATATCCAGAAGTGCTCTATTGGACGGATTTGTGGAGTTGCGGATGGGTTGTCCTGACATGAGACAAACTGAATGTGGTTTTTCTCAATCAGCAAGCGTGTATCCAGGGCATAATGTGCTGTTGCCTTATCTGGCCAAAAGAGGACTTTGTGGGTTTGGAAAGTCTTCAACCAAGATATTAGCACGGGTTTCAGAATTTCATTTCTATATCTGTTACTATTCATCGCCTCTTTCTTGGAGTCCAGCACAACTGCCTTCGAAATGTCATCTTCAGATATTATGGCGTCCCAGACAAGCACCTTCTTGGGGAGGTTGGTCTTCTCCTGCAGTATAGCTGCTTAAGGGATGGTATAATGGAATAAATGGAAGCGGTTTAACTTAGGTGAATGATGTTTGGCATCCTTGCAATACATTAAATAGTGAAATTAATCAGTTCAGGCAAGAAGTTGAGTTTGAATCACATCGGACTCGACTTCTCTGAACTGATTAATTTCTCTGGTTTAATGTATTGCAAGGACGCCGAACATCATTCACCTAAGTGAAAACGCTTTTAGAATAGGGTGTACATCTTTATAAAAATTTGCGAATTATAAGTCTACTTTGGTAAAACACTCAAATTATTTTCATATTTTTCACTCACAGAACATTTAGGATGTGGGACAATTTCACGTTTTTTTAGGTCTGTTCTGGGCATTCCGGGATATCTGGCAAGCCTGTATGTTATCCACATATTTGAAAGAACATGGGTTCTCTTTTTAACCCTTGATCAGGCCTCTTCTACTGTTGAGGGGAATTCAAGTTTTACATATTATATAAAACCAATAAAATGACTTCAGTATACGTCTGTCTCTTTCTCCTATCTCTGTCTAACTCAATTAAAAAAATAATAATAAGTAAACATCTAAAACGAATGCCTGTGCCAAAAAAAAGAGATTATCTTATTGTTGCTATTATCCAAACAATTTCCGAAGATTGTATGGGATACATTTTTCACCACAGATGACAAGACAATCTGCCATAAAAATTTTGCCCTTAATGATTTGAAAAACAAAAAGAAGTGGATTTTTAAAAGACAACAAAGTAAACTGTGTAGTGGTGATCCATGGTAACAATACTTCATCTATTCCTGGTCTTGGGTAATGACCGAAAGAGTGCGATCGTGATGCAAGCAGCCAAAATGAGATTCCCAAGTGTGGAAGGTGGTACCCTACTAAATGGAGTGAACAGCAGCACAATAAAGAGTCTTTAAGTGTTGACCCGCTACTTATCCACATTGAGAGGTTTCAGTTGCTTTGGTATGGCTACATGGTCTTCCTAAACAGTTGCTATTTTTCAAGTCAATGGGTAAGAGACCAAGAGGTCGGTCTAGAACTAGGTGGCTAGACTACATGGAGAATCTGGGTTCGAGTCACTTGGTTATTACCATTGAGGACACGCACTTGATAGTGGAAGATCATAAGCGCTTGATGTCCTCCATATGGCTGCTGCCCCCGCAGCTTTAAAGGATATGAAGGTTGAAAAGTAAGTAACATTTCTGGATAATCTTGCCATTAATGGAATGCTCTTCTCAAAATCCTCCCTTTTCAGACTCTCCAGCACAGTCGTCGTTTCTTCTTTAATCTTCTCTATGGTGACCAATCTATGCCCTTTCCGTTTAATTTTCCTTACAGATGGTAATGTCTGGAGAATTTCTCAATGTTCTCCTCAATTTTCTCATTCATTTTTAGAATTGCAACTTGTCACAAAGCAGGCCAGTGTTGGTACTATATACTGACTCTTATAAGGGCCATTTAGCATTTATTGCCATCTATTGTTCTTCATTCCTGCACAAACGCTTAAATTCAGAAACTTTGACAGTAACAACTCTTGGTTGTTTACTTTTCACATCTTCCCTCAATCATATTAGGACTTGTATTCATTCTTATTGAAAAAAGCAAGTTAGCATGGACGTATTGACTTGCTGAACTATCTTTATCTAAAGTGAAGTTGGGCTCTTCTATTGGGATAATTGCTGCTTAGTTTTAGGATCATACCCTAAAACCCAACTTTCATCACCAGTGATGACCTTAGAAAAAAAATCTAGATTTCCATGTGTTGCTTTTCTACTGATCACTCAACAAACTTTGCCACAATCTTCTCACATTCAATTCTTCACCCAAAATTTACCAACACATTCAACAATAGTTTCACAATGTGCTCTTGAATAGTCTGCTTATGATCTTTATAATCGCATCCCATATCATAATCAACTGATATTCAGCTGCTTTCAAAGTGTTCGAACCAGCCTTGTCTGACAAAAACATCCCCACCAAATGTTTTTGTGTTTCTGCAGCCATTTTCCTAAGTTTAAAAACCAATCTTTTGATGCAAAAAACTGCTCTTTCACATCATCCATCACAAAACGGCAACACAAACCAAATCAATAAGGAAGTGCTGACCAAAATAAAGTGACCCTCTTTAAATCATGGCCAAAGTAAGTGAAGATAGCAAAGTTATTAGGATCTTCCTTATTCTTGCCGTTGACTTTCAATATCGGATTGCTGACAATCTTCTATGGGAGGAAATTACTTTCGGCGATAGCACGAATTCCTTTTAAAGGTGCTGTTGAAAAACTTATCTACGATTATTTTTACTTTTATATATTCGTTTTTACAAAATGAAACAAGATATTTTTTAAAACACTGAATTATAAAAAAATTCTCGTCTACTTCAGCGGCGATTTGTTAAAGGGGGGCCCCCCCCCCCCCCCATAGAATAAGATTTAAAATAAAATAGCTGCTTTTTTCTGCAATTTTGTAGTAAAATGCATTTTTCCGCACGTTGATGTCAAATTTCGCGTACAAGTTTGAACGCACTTCGCTTCAATTTTTCAACTTCAACTAAGATTTTTCAAAGAACTCGCAGTATCTTCCTCAATAACCGGAATTAATGAAGAACTTATCCACCGAGTTGGTGTTGCCCTCTTTACTTTGTCATCAGGTTACGAGATACATCCTAATAAATTTGATAATTATGCCTTTGAAACCGTCAGGTTATATTTCAAAAAGTTTGCCTAGTTCAATATGCCAGGAAGTGTGCACAAAACTCTTATTCACAGTTCAATATTATTATCAAATGGTTCCGATAGGCCAGCTTTCAGAAGAGCCACAAGAAGCAAAATCTGAAAAGTTTTACCACACTTTACCAAGAACCGCGTGCAATGAAGATCTGCTCAATCCCCTTCTTGTGACTTCAGATCCCCTGATTTCCAGTTTGCGAACTCTGCTCTCAAAAAAAATAAAAAAAGACATTTGTCCCCACCCCCTTTATCTGTTCTTGCATTTATCTAAAGACTTTGCAACGTTGACTCCAGCGGATGTGGAAGACAGCGATAGCGACAATTAAAATTTGTGTCGAAGCCAGAAAAAAAATTCATTTGATTATTACTTTTTCTAGTTGTTAATTCTTATTCTCGAGCAATATGCTATTACTTGTAGTTGATAATAAATGTTTTTAAAGTTGCTTTCTTGTTTATATAGTTTATTGAAGTCTTCTTGTTTGCTTACCCAGGCCAGCGAAATAAAATTCTGGGTACGGCCCTGATCCCAGGCGATCATTTTTTACTGTCTAACCAGGGGTGGATCTTACTTTCATCCATCCCTGATCTAACTTGTTCAAAAAAATCAATACTTCTGCAGTGTGATAATCTGACAAGGGAATCATAGAAAACCAATGTGTGATTATTCAAAAGCACTCGATTAATAGTGGTTAATGGTTTTATATATTATGGAATATAAATGAAAAAGTTGCAGGGCAAAATAATTTTTTTGTTCATTAATAGATATAAACTGCAAAACCTTGCTAAAACCTATAACAAGAATGCACACATCTCAGAATGACGGCAAGTGAATATTAGCCTATTAGTCTATAGAGAGTTTTCATGTGACGTCGCAACAATAAGGCGGCCATACTGGTGCACCAGCGCGAGCGCAAATCCTACGTAGACAAGAAAGCACAAGTGGTGCACCAATATGGCGGACAGCTGACGTCATAGCCAACTAAAAATACCTAAAAACGTCGCTATGGCTGACGTTTGATGACGTCAATGAAAAACCTCTATACTCTGTGCAATAAAAGAAAAAACTGGCACCACGCCCAGTTTTTTCTTTTATTGCACAGAGTATAGGTTTTTTTGGTCTACCTTTCTCTAAGAGTGAAGGCCTATGTGTTCGTTTCAGAAACTCAATTTTTTTTTTTTTGCTGAAATCGACTTAAAAACTCATAATTCGAAAAGATATGTTGAAATTTTGAAAAAAAAAAAAAAAAATTCCGTCTGCACATATGTGACCAATTTTGTGCAGCTAATTCCTCTGAAACGGCAAATAGCAGAACCAAATAAAAATTATACATACTTAGAGGGTACCTTAAATTGTGCCTTTTATGTCAATTGGGTAACCCTTTTTTTGGGATTAATTTTTTTCTAAAAATTATAAAATGGCTGTAGCATTCAAACAAGCGAACAGAACTGAATTAACTCGACATGTACGTACTCCTCTCATTAATGTTTTTTTTTTTTTTGTAAAAGACTTGTTTGGCTGTGGTGAGCCGTTTTGGAGTTATTGACTATCCCCTCCCCCCAGACCCCACATCAATTTTTTTTTTAAAAGAAATACACACTTTTAGAGGGGGGTCCTTAAAATATGCATTGACGCATATTTTTTTTTTATGGAAATGGCCTAAGCCTTTTTAGAGAAATTAATTTTTTTTTTATAAAAATGGAGAAATGACAGTTGCATTCATTTCATCGCCCCAAACATAATGTAAACGACAAGAAAAATACAATTTTCTTTTTTGAATCTGTATCATTATCTCATGGTAGGCCTGTGCGAAAGTACCATTCCGCCATACAAATTTATTTAATATTGAAAAATGTTATGTGAAACATAATACACTATAGAAATGAAGAATAAGATGATAGTGGTATGTAATCATACTTAGAGCACCACTGCATCATTATGTGTGTTTACTGTCTTTTCTATGTGCATTTGTACAGTATTTTCTATACAATGTAGATTTTCATCACTGTATTACATATTATAATGCAATAAATGAAGAAATTACAATTTGGTTTTGTATTCATGCTTGGTTTATTTTTTCTCATCTATTTGGATTAACCCAACAACACTGCAATTTTTACATGAAAACCGTGCTACACTCCAGTCATCCTAAGAAAAAAACTCAAAGTCAACTGAGTATTCTTAGAATGGCTGGAGTGTATCTACTGAAAAGTGGTTTTGCAAAATTTTCCTTAATTTTTTTAAAGGTTTATTGAATTTTTGTACTTCAACATGTCATCTGGAGAATGTCTAAATAATTTCTTGTCTCATTCTCTTTATCTTTGCCTAAGTGTTTTAATATTGGTAACTAATGAACTGAACTTTGGTCCTAGCATATCCCTATTGAAAGAAAATCCAACAGGACCAAATGTCTAGTAAACATGGTGGCCACAATATTGGATCAAACTTCCCAAACCATGGATGAACCAATAAAATTTCCCGACTTGCAATGTAAAGCTCCAACATGTTCCGGTAAATGTTTACTGACATGATGGTTCCATAATAAAAAGAAAGATCCAATAATCTTTCTATGCATTAGATTGAACCAAACTCCAAGAGAAGGTTTCAAACTGTGTAAGTTACGTTGCAAAACCAAACCTACCGATTCTGATAGAGTATAAAAAATAGACAAATATGTACAAAATTTTGCATGCAATGAGCCATAGGTAACGGATATATTTAATATCAAAAATTAAAATTTCGGACCCACATTGCTGCTGCGTTGAGGATGTGCTGACAATTCATCTTTACTACACCAGCCCACAAACAAATTGATTGATTGATTGATTGTAATCCAATACGTCCATCCAGGGCCTGCATGGTCAGAGGCCGACGAGTTGGGTCCCTGGATGGACCTGGATTAACGACTGCTGTAAGACGGTCGCAGCAGCCGGGGGGGGGGGGGGGGGTGAAGATCTCTCACTGATGGTTGCCCATCCAGTGACTAGCCGTGCCTGCTGTCGCTTAACTTCCCTGAAGTTGTGTTCAGTGGAAGCCCACCATAGGCCACAGCCTCCCCCTGTCTTGTCAGGGATTCTGCCTCCTTTGGTTTCTTACTTCCTGTAAACTTCATCAATTATATTATCAGTATAAATCTTTTATTTTTGGTTGTGCCAGAGTCTCTTCATGTTTCTGCAATATTGATCTACTACAAATTCTTTTCTTCAATGCTTGAACAGTGACAATTTTCAATTTGGTAGAACTGTCGGTTACCTTTCCTGGTTGATGGAATATTAGAGGGAATATATCATCATTCCCATCTTTTTTCTCTAGGCTGCTTTCTCCAAATTCTGTATATCTCAGCAAGATATGCTTCGGGAAGTTTCAGTTTGGCTATTTAACAGGTGAAGGATGAGAAGTGGAGCTACTGTGACTAAAGCTCAATATTCTCCACGTAGTCCCTCAAAGTGGGCAATATCGCCCCATAGGGTCATTAGAGGGGGCATCGGGTAACAAGTGGGAAGTAGGGGGGACGTGATACATGCAAATGATATGCGGCTGTGATTCAGTTGTGTGAGCTTATGTAATACGAGCGCCATTTTTTTTCAACCTCCGATGGAGCATAAAATAAAGATGTGTGAATAGCAAAATTAGTTTTCGACATAGTCACTGTAGAAATCGAGACATTTGTCATACAGATGGACGAATTTTCCAATACTCTCTTCATAGAAGTTTGCCGCCAGCATGTTAAGATATGTCTCCATGGCGTCTTGAAGCTCTTTCTTGGTGCTGAAGTGCTGTCCTTCCAGACCTTTCTTCAGCACTCAAAAAAGATGAAAGTCATTCAGTGCCGGATGATCAAACACTTGCCATTGAAATTGCTCAAGAAGCTGTTGGGTTACCACTGCAGTATGCGTAAATCAAAACAATTTCGGAAGAAAGCACGACTCTTCTTTCAAGAAAACAGCAAGCCTCATGCCAAGGAAGAGCTTCAAGATGCTGTGGAGACCTATTTCAACATGCTGGAGGCAAACTTCTATGAAGAGGGTACTAGAAAACTCGTTTTCTTGTATGAAAAATGTCCGAATCTTTACGGTGACTATGTTGAAAAGTAACTGATTGTACTTGACTTCTGGTAATAAAATCATTTTGTTACTCTCACTTTTCTTTATTTTATGCCCTATCGGAAGTTGAAAATAAAATAGCCCTGGTAATTAATTGTATTGCTGACGATAGTAGCAAAAAAGAATTTTTAAAATTTATAAATCCTTTCACTTCTATAATTAAATAATGGTGAGAGCAGTTTATTATGCAAGCTCTTCACAAGATACCAACTGCCCTTTTGATCCATTGTTCTATCTCATTCCCTTCTTCCTGACCAGGGACTTGCCCGATCCCACGATCTGATTCCCAAGAGAATCTTTTTTATAATCTCCTTAATATTTGCAGAAACCATAAGATAAAGGGTTACTATATTTTGTATAGGCTGAGGGCACGTTCATAGAAATAATTTTGAGAAGCATTGGTCTAGCGACCTGGTTCTAGGCCAACCCTTGGCCTCTTACTCATCATCTTGGAAAATAACTCCCTAGGAAGACCAGTTTGCAGCGTCTAAATCACATGGCCATACCAAAGCAACTGAGATTAAGTAGAGTCTCAACACCTTCTCCAAATAGAGAGGTCTCAGTATAACATGGATGCTACAAACTGGTCTTCCTAGGCAGTGGTTATTTTCCAAGCCAGTGGGTAAGAGGCCAAAGAGTTGGCCTAGAACCAGGTGGCTAGATTACAAGTTCGAGTCACTTGGGTATTACCACTGAGGACAAGCACTTGATGGCGTAAGATTGCGAGCGCTGGAGATCCTCCGATCAGGCTGCTGATAAAATTTTACGGTCATCTTATTTTCATGCTCTACTGAATGCATTAGTTCCAGTTTTGTAATGCACTTACAAGACTCACAACATTCCCTTGTAAGAAAAGAAAGCTTTAAGAAGCAGCCTATGTAATGCTTCCATGTTTCTACGTATGATTTTTTAACAAGATTTTAATACTCACCCATATTATTGCAATTCCATAATCCTCAACACCAGATGGCTTTCTAATTTAGTGCCTAAAACATGTAAAAAGACCCAAAATTACAGTAGAGACCCTTTACAACTTTGGGATCAAAGATGTCTTTAACCACGTTAAGGGAATCCATGCTTGTTTCTGCAAAAAAATAAATTTAAAAAAAAGGGGGGATCCAACCACATACGGTTTCATATCTGGATAATTCATGCTGTAATGAGCTGCTTTATAATGAATAGGTTTCTACTATACATTTGTCATTGAAGACCCCAAACACATGCAAACATAAAAATTAACAAGAAGGAAAAATGCATACACGATTCAAAATATAAATATGTCGTTTATTTTTTTTTCTGTTTATAAACAATATTTATATGAAATGTCTCCATATGTAAATAGAATAAAATAAATATAAAAATAAGAATTTGAAAGGAAAAATCAAAATTCTTACAGCCACATGATAATAATAAAAGCAATAAAAATTTATAAAAAAAAAAACATGAAAAAAAAATAACACATTTTGCAAATTATGATCCCTTAATATCAAGAATCGAGGAATAAATGTCATTAAAGGAAAATAGAGTTGTAAACAATGTTTCCTTCCTTTGTTGCAATTTTAAGGAATTATTGGGTTTTGTTGATAATATAAAAGGTGAAAAAATTCCCATCTCCACATTAAATTTACAAATCAGAGGCACAATCATTGTCTACATCTGCTGTTCCTATAGTTTATTGTTTAAAATCATGTTCTTATAGTTTAATAACATCAAATAGAAGTTTCGAAACAAAGTAACACTTTCAAGGAACGAAAATATTTTTTTTTTTTTAAATTTAACCACACACTGCATTATCACAGTAGCAGCATTGGATGGAGGGAGGGTTAGAGATATTTCAAAATAAAATAGGAAATTCAAAAGATGATGATGATATCATTGCAAACAAGCAGAGCATTAAGATAATAAAAAGCTGCTTACATACTGTATAAAGAGCCTAAGGAAAGTGATTTTCATTCCAGTGCACTAAATGATTTTAAACACTCAACTTGCTAAAGAGTACAAAAGGATAAAACAAAGTGAAATGCTGCTGCCAAGAATAATAATCATTATCATTTGCATAAATCATAAAGTCATGTATTTTTTTAAATAATAATTCTCTCCTCAGCTCACCAGCGAGCTATCCTATTGCATATAAATACGTGAAATTAATAAATGTACGTTATTTTCTTTTAGGAAAGGCTGAGCATTCATTTCAAATTATGAATATTTATTTTCCAACAACAATAAGAATTCAAAGACAAACAAACAACAAATATTCATAATGTGAAAACTTAAAGTACCCCCCCTGTAATATATTAGATATACATCTCATGCAAATGCATCCCAGTAAATACCATACAGTGTAGGCTAAATAAAACATTTGTGCAGAAAAATAAGCTTTATCTTAAAAACTTCTTATTTAATTTGTTACCCTCTATTTTGGGTGAGGATATGTCAAACCGCATAACTCATGCACACAAACACGCATACACACATACACATGCACACTTAAATCCCTACTACCCTTATCCCTTAACACATGAGAATCTAGATTTTCAAAAATTTATAAGTAAATATGTTTCTCAAAGAAAAAATTATATTCCTACTAATCAATATACCAACAGCTGAAATTTTAAAGAAGGGTTAATAATAATAATATTTGTACCTACATAGGAAGAGCTGTTCAAACAGTAAAAGATATGTTTATGTATCAAGGAAATTACATGAAGGAAGTTGCATGTAATTTTGCCTACATATTATTATGCTGAATACAAAAATCGTGGTTTAGGGAAGGAAAAAAAACCCCAACAACAAATTGTTTTTCCAAAAAACTTATAGAATCACCTGGAACAGATATGATGAAAAATCGATTTCCTGTTATATTAAAATTTGAAGCACTCTACGTATCACTCATTAAAGATATAGAAAAACAAGAAAGGAAAATTTTAAGAAAAATCTTTGGCCTAGTATGCATAGAGGGAATATGGATGAAAAGAAGCTCTCAAGAGTTATATAAATATCACAAAAAAATTCTGAAAGCATCGGGAAATGCGATTTAAATTTTATGGATGAACCATAAAAGCCCAATTTGAGGCCCAGGCTTCTGTTTATAAAAACAATCATGATCTATGGGTCATAATCAAGACAGGCTTCTATTCAAGACCCAGTATTAAGAGCAATTCCCAAAAAAATACCACTAAATTTTGACATGTAACTTACTGGGGGGGGGGGGGGGGGGGATTAAAAATAAAATTATAAAGTTTTACATCATAAACTACAGAAATTTGCTAGTAGAAAATATTTACAACATACTTGTATTAAATTAAATAAAACAAATGACTACAAGAACCAATCGGGAAGTATTAGTATAAAATCAGCTGCTATTCAGAGACTGGAGACAATTTTGCCAGTAGATCGGGCCTTTATCACAGACTGGCTTTTAACTAAAATTTTTAGATAAAATACCTGGCTTTAAACCGAGAGAGGCTTTAATTTACGCCCTAGCCTCAAATCGAACTTTTACAGTATCCTGATAATGAACAATGAAAGACTGACCAAAAGGATTCTTAATCTTGACCTATCATTGAAATTCAAGAACAACTGGCTCATTGAAACTCCAGCAAGTCAACGTGACAGAAAAAAGCATACAAGATCGATTTAAATTCAAAACATTGATTGATAAATACCAATTTGCAGATAAACCCAAGCTAAAAGCCAACAAAACTTGACGACAGAAGAACGGAGGAAAAACTATAGCAAGAGTTGAAGAGATTTCAGCAAGAGAAAAGCGCAAAGGCATCTGCTAAATAAGTTCAATTGTGCACCTAACTGGCATAACAAAGGGGAAAAAAAAAAAAAAAAGCTATGAAATCAACACTAGAAACGTGATACCACGCCTCCCAACAAAAACAAAGTCTGGCATCACATGCCACTAAACGCAATAACTATAGTGTGATTAATAATATATATTACTAATGATTAAGCACTGCTGGGTGTAAGCATTAAGCATTGCCAATGACAGTGATGACCTCCAAGTGACATCATAACACTCAGAGGCTATGATGTACCATTTCTTTTAGAACCAACTTTAATATTTTTTTTAAAAGAACAAATAAACATAATTAGGAAGAATCGATATCAAAATCTTTATATAGATCACTTAGACTGTTAATTTTTATTTTATTTTATTTTATTTTTTTTTTAATTTCATGCAACTTCCCCATTGTTAAACAAATATACAAACTTAAACAAGAACTCATGTGGTAAGAGAAAAGAGTGAAGTGTATTTTAAAGTGAAAAAAATAATATTTTTTAAATATAACTACAACAGAAAATTAAAAAGAAAATTTGTGCCTCTGTTGTCACATAATTAAAATAACATTTTATAATACACAAGAATTAAAATATTAAAGCCGCAATTTAACAACATTAACAATTTATTTTGTTTTTTTATTAGCAGCAAAAAAAGAAAGGAAAAAAAAAATTCTCTTACACATATATAAAAAGTTTAATATCTTTTAACCGGAATAATAATTAAGGTCTATATCCTGTATAAAAAATGGCTTAGGCAAAGGCAACAAACCTGATTACTGCAGTACCTAGTCAAGTTTTACATTAAAGGATTTTTATAACTGCCTTTAAACGTAGTATCCAATCCCTACAATAATGTCATTTAAAAAAATTAAAATTAAATAAAACAAAAGCACCTATTATTAAATAATCAAGCAAATCAAGCTAAATTTCTTTAATGTATACATAGAAATATGAAAAAAAATATATTCAACTTTAAAAACATTTTTTTTTTTTTAATTTTGCAATTATTTTGTCTATGTCGTGTAGATCATTTAAAAAAGAGCAAAAGTGCTGGAGAAATAAAATTGCAAGTAAAAAAATTCCAAGTAACAGGAGTTTTATTGTTTCTTTTGTTTTTGTTTTGTTTGTTTTTTATCTAAAATTCAGTAGAGCAATTTATAAAATCATTTATTTATATTTTTTAAGAAAGACTTCGTAAAAGTTCAGTTTTTTTTTTTTTTTGTTGTTTTGTTTTTTTTTAATCCCCCCTTTGTTAGTTTCTATATATTATTTATTATTTATTTTATTTGTTGCTAGGAAATACAGAACGAATTTTTTTCAAAATGAATTCTTTAACAGGTTCGTAATATTCCCGCCTCAGAATGACAAGCTCGGGTATTTTACGCACGTCGCTTAAAAGTTCTGAATTTGATTCTAAGAGTAGCAACATGAAACAAGAGAAAAGCAAAAAAATGAAAAAAAAAGAAGGGAGAAAAAATCTCAAATAGATCTGTTTCCTTGTGGGTGCAATATCAAAATTTTCTGCTGGTGCTAAAGATGCATATGATTTGTCTTCCTGATCTGATGAGGGAGCGTCGAATCGATCCCGACAATGATTGGAGTCTATGTGATTTCTATAATCTAAATTAAAATATTCTGGGAAACTATCTTCAATAGTTCCTGTAGGTGAATATGAGGATGGGCCTAATTCTTGATCCTCTTCGACAGGTTCTAACATATCATCATATGAGCTATGTGATAATGGGAATGATTCATCAGGATGATAATCTTTTGGCAGTACTTCTTCGTCTCTACTATAATGTCCTTCTGACATTGGTGTGGAATGACCAGGCCGAGTTAGAAGAGTAAACCCTGGAACGTAAGAGAAAGTTAACACTTGCAAGATCTTCTTAACTGTATACAGAGCGATCCTGAAATAGTTGCTCAAAATCAGGGACTGGATTAGGTTCATCAAAAGGATGAAAAGTCCCATACACATTAGTCCAAAAACGCATCTTTCAGGAGTTAAGTGCATTTAAGTATCACCTTCTAGGAATAACTACAAAGGCATGCTGAAAAATAATGCTTCCTAATTTTTTCGTATTACTATTAATATAGTTCTGAACACCAGCTGTCACAGATTCTACTCAGTTAACTTTCCAGCTTCATTGATACAAGTTTTGTATATCTGCTGCTAGAGAGCTTTGAATTATCATCTGAAACATGGTGGCTTGTAATAGAGTTTTTAACTGCAGAAAATTTGCCACCAATAGACATTCATCGGAGATTGAAGGTTGTCTGTGGCAATCAATGAGTCAACTTCAGTATGGTGCGATGTTGATCTATTTGTGCTAGTCATGAATGTGGTGCAACTCTCAACCTGTGTGGCAAACGACAAAGTGGAAGGCCATGTACTGCAACTGATGATGCTCATTGGAATCATGTCAAGGAACTCATTAGAGCAAATTGTCACATGACCTAGAAATAGCAGTCAATCGAGTGTGGCATATGATAGGAGCATGTGCAGGCAGTAATTGCAGAATTGGGATTCTGGAAACTTTATGCATGATGGGTCCTGTAAATGCTCTTTCCTGACATGAAACAACAGATTGGACATTAGCCAACAATTGCTTCTGCACTATCAACACGAAGACAGTGAATTCTTAAATAGTGTCACAGTTGATGAAAGCTGGGTATACCACTTCAATCCCAAAAACAAGAGAGCTCTGCCACAAAGACTCACTTATGCCATCAGCAGGCAAACTCATGCTTACACTCTTCTGGGATATTCAAGATATGGTGGATATGGAATTCCACCTAAAAGCACTATCATAAATTCTATAAGGTACTGTGAAACCCTAAAAAAAGTTAAAGCATGAATTCGACGAGTTTGTCCACATATGGAGTCCCTTCTACAGCATGACAACGCTCGTCTGCCACTAGTGCAATGATAAGACAAATTCAGTGTCTTGGTTTCACTATTGTTGATCATCCTCCATAAGTCAGACCTGGCGCCATCCGATTTTCTTATGTTCCCAAAAATTAAGAAACATCCGAGAGGGCATCACTTTGATTCTAACGATGCAGTGCACACCTAAATGAGGCTGTGCCTTTTTAATTAATGTGCTCTACAAGCAGCTTAATCGAGTAATTGGTTGTAACAATTGAAGTCCAAATTTATTGTTCAAGCATGGCTGCAATGCATTAGTCTAAAGGAATTTTTGAGTATATTCGAGAGTCTGTGGTTAGACAGAGGTAAACATGTGTTTTTGTTAGCAGTGGAAATTTTCATCCACTTCTGTAAATAAAAATACAAGATTAACTGCTTAATGCGTTGTATGTATTTTTGGACTAACGTTTATGGGTACCTTTTTCATCCTTATGATGAGCCCAATTCCAATCCCTGATTTTGACCAACTATTTCAGGACCACCAAAAATTGATAACAAAACTAGCATTATAAAGTGAGAGTTTTGTCTCTACAAACCATCTTCGGCATCTTGAGAAGGCTGAGATTGAGTAGAGCTGGGTTTTTGACGTAAAGATAATGAGCGTAATGAATTTCTAACAAATTGAGGAGGCTCTCTTTTGATCATATTTGTATCCTCAAGAATTTCTCTTTCTACTCTTCCACTGTAAAATATAAAAATCAATTAAGTCATAACCAATAAATCAATTTGAAGTTAAAGAAAATGCATACATAAAAATTTATTTATCTGACTTTTAAATTCTTGTTTAAGTTCATGCTGTCAGCAAAATTATCTGCAATGGGTCATCAAGCTATCAGGTGTGCAACTTAATTATGTCAGTTATCTTTGAGATGTCATAATTCCTAAATCAGCTGTTGGACTTTAACCTTTTTATGAGTCTGAGGGTAGACGATGACATGATCTTTATTTATGCATAAAAATAAAAAATTTTTGTTCATTACTTCATGAGCTAAGTTACTCGGAAATGTAGCCCAACAAGGTGCATATTCATCACTGCAAACTTTCGGCTGAAACATCCAGGTTCCTGTGGGAAACATGCAGAGAGGCTACTGCAACTGGAAGAACTAGTCAAAACTGTTCAGGGACTGGCAATGTTCACTTGAAAGATGAGGAGTGCCCTGGTCAGCCAAAGAAGTTTTTAGATGCAGTCCTCTCTAAAGACATGACAGATTCAAATAGAACATGAAGAGAGGTACAGAATAACTCACCAAGCTGTCGGACATCAGTTGCACATGCTTCAAAAAATCTAAGCTGCGTTAATATATAGGAAATGGAAGCTTGTGGGTAGGTGTAATATTCCCTAGAAGGAATAATGGCAAAGGGACTTTACTCAGGACCCTAACCTTCAATTAATAATAAGAAATGGCCCACATTATAAAGAAGACTTTTCAATACAAGTTAAAAAACTGTGACTTTTAAGCCATCCTTATTTTACTTCGACGTATTTCCGCCAGTACATCAAAACTAAATTCTCTATTTTAAGATGAAATAAATGGCGATGAATAAAAGAAAAATTTTAAGCATTAAATTGTTCTGAATAAATGATTCAAAAAGCTCACCTATATCGAAATTTAGACCCCCGTGAAAAGAAACTTCCTCCTGTTACAACAGATGGAGCTTCAGAGGCAGTTTTAAGCCTTAAATATAAATAAAAGAATATTTTTTGGTAAATAAAAACCATAAATACTAAGAAATGCAATTAATCAAATGACCCCCTCAAATTTTTGGAAAAACTAGGGGTAAAGGCAGTTGTGCTCTGAAAAGAAATTGGCAGAAAAATGTTTATCTCAGCAATGTTATAAGTAAGTATTATAAGTATTATATCAGTTCCTTCATCAGCTAGATCCTTCGGGCAGGGTAATTCAAGCTGAAAAAGAAAAAGGAAGAACATCAGTTGCTCCCAATTCCTGGTGCAATGATTTGACGAGAAACGCACCCCTACATAACAGGAAGTATATACATGTTATTTCAAAGTTCACAGTTCAATGATTGGATCTGCATATACAGGGTAGTCCATTTAAGTATAGACATGGAAATATCTCGAAACAAAGCATTGTACAAAATAATGTCCAAAATCAAAAGTGAATTACTTCACAGGGGAAATTCACTAGCCAAAAAATTACTACCCCTTGTAAGGGGAGGGGGTAATTTTGAAATCTTGAATAGGAACCCCTATTTTTAATGGTATATTCAGATTGTACACAGTATTCGAGAAATGTTTTATTCTTGGTCTTTTTTCAATTGATACAACCATTTAGGAGATAGAGGCCCTGAAAGTGTGGAACTTTTAAAGGTTTGAACCCAATTTTATCGATGAAGACAAAGAGGGTGGGTCTTGCAGCCATTCTTATTCTACTTTTTGATAATCTTTAAGAACACAAAGTCAGAATTTCAAAAATTCAAATTTTTTAGTGCACAAGCAAAGTCTTGGGGGGCAGCAGTCCTACGGAGGCAGACTCTGTGCGTGTGTATTGAAAAATACTGGATTTTTGAAATTCTGATTTCGGATTCTTAAAGACTAAAAAGTAGAATAGGAGAATGTCTGTAAGACCCACTCTCTATCTCTGTCTTCATCGATAAAATTGGGTTCAAAACTTTAAAAGTTCCACACTTTCAGAAGTTAAGCATCGCCTAGCACAGGTATCACTGGATGGTTGACCATCTGTGGCATGCGATCTTTACCCCCCCCTCCCTGTGCTTCGGAGGGCACGTAAAGCCGTCAGTCCCGGCTGCTGCTACTATCTTACAGCAAATGCGGAAAGCAAGGGGAAACCACTGCATTCACTTATCCCAAGAAATCTCCTGATGGCCAGAGTCAGGAGGGCGTATCAGCCTATGGGCTGAATACACCAAACACACTTTCAGAGCCTCTATCTCCTAAACAGTTGGATCAATTGAAAAAACACCAAGAATAAAACATTTCTCAAATACTGTGTACAATCTGAATATACCATTAAAAATAGGAGACTCCTATTTAAGATTTCAAAGATTTCACAAGGGAGGAAGGGGGCTAATTTTTTGACTAATGAATTTCCACCCCCCCCGCGAAGTAATTCACTTTTGATTTTGGACATTTTTTTTCGTACAATGTTTTGTTTTTGAGATATTTCCATGTCTACACTTAAATGGAGCACCCTTTATAATAGTTGCATTTCAACCGCAAGTAGAACTCAATGGAGTCGACATACAGTTACCAGGCAACAGGATTTCCTTGAGCAATGCATGTACAGGGAAGGGAGGGGGGAGGTGTTATTCAGATACCGGCTAATAGCATTACAAAAAACGGACTCTGGCATCATGCATGCAAGTGTAACATATGCATTTCCAGACATATTCATAGGATCATTTTTGTTCCTTGTCCAGCCAAGGATTCTCATCTCTGAGTTCGTCTCAGTTATAGTTGTCTACCAAAAATTTATTTTTTGATATTTATTAAACACAATTTATCTTCCAATTAAATTCTTATTTATTTAGACATAAAATGCTATAACAATGATAGTTTAGTTTGGTTTGTTTGGTATTAACATCCTTTTCAACTGCTATGGTCATTCAGGATGGCGTTATAGAGGCTGCAAATTTTGCCTCGCAAGGGTTCTTTAACGTGCAGACGGCAAACAACTACACAGGACCAACGGCTTAACTTCCCTTCCGAAGAAAGTGCGTGATCTCAGGATTTTCCCCCTGAAAAAATTCTCATCGTCCTCAGCCGGGATTGAACCAGTGTCCTCGAGCACTATAACAATGAACTATGTATTATAGCATCTGTAGTAATGGCTGACTTGTTCCATATGGTAATGGATTTTATTGCAGTAAAAATCTAGCAACAAATTTTATCCACAAATTTATACATGAGGGACATTAAAAATTATTGATTTCAAATGCACTTGTGAAATCGATCTAAACTTGTTAACCATTCTTGGACTAAAAATAAAAATCAATTAAAAATTGATATTAAAAAATTATTATATCTGATAAAGGGTAATTATAGAAAGGTAACTACAAATATATTCTAAAATAACTCCATTCAGATGTATTAATACCTGGTACCAAATTCAAATTATATCAGGCCGACCTGATTATATATAATTAAAATTTAACCTTTAATGTTTTGCTAAAATAAAATTAAAAAAAAAAATTAAAAGCATTAATGCCACTTAGAATTGCTGATCATTATTAACAGGATTTTTTCTTCTAATGTTAAAAATGCATCACAGAACTACTTTTTATGGAAATACACTTAAATACAAAGTTGATATATGAAACTTTGCAATTGCCTATTTATCTTTCCCGTATATGTGCTGTCTGCTGATCTGCATGCCAACCCTTTGGAGTTGAGACAATTATAAAGTTGAAGGGAAAAGCTAAATATAGTTTATCTGGAGATAACACTTCAATGATGGCGGTGGAATGAAGTAAGAAATTAAAGGAAAAATTCCACGACCTGATATCAACCAGAGACTATGATGACTTAAGGCATCGCTGTTACAGCCAACAATATATGGTAATTACTCCCAAGATAGTTTAATGGGATTTTTCCTTTCATTTACTACTTTATCTAAATTCATGACTTACCTATAATAAAAGCAATTTCATGTTTTCATTAATAATCAAAATCTTAATACGGATTTGAATTATTTAAATTCTTTTGTTTGGATTCAGCCTGAAGTTGACAGAAGCATACATTCTCAACTGTGTATCTAAGCTCTTCTATTATTTTTGCGATATGGAGAGTCCTTATTGATGAAGTTGATGGAGGCCTTGCAGTACATAGCAGGAAAGAAAACGCACAAAATTCCGATCGGTTTCGCCTTTTATTGCTCACTTTGTCAAGAGTCCAAATGAAGAGGCTATTTGCTTATAAACATAATATGGTAGAATAGTCAGTGATACAAAATAAAGAGGCAATTCTATGTTGATTTCTGACTACTTTATATGCATATTTTGTTTCTTTTTGTCCTTTATTTTGTTGATTTCTGACTATTTTAGGGAAATTTATAATTTTCTTTGTATTTTTTCTATCCTTATTCATTATTTCCATTATTTTCCCAATTAGTCCATCTAGATTTTAATTCAAGTAGCCTCTCAAATTTGTATGTAGAAATGTTTTGATTTCATTTTTGAGTGAAATTCGATTATGATGGGTTTTCTTGTTTTGTTTTGTCTTTTTTTTTTTATTATCATGTTCTTAACTGAATGCGGAATAAGAATGTCAATGCAAATTGGTCCCTATATGTTATAATTTTTGGGATAAGCTTTATATATGATGAACTCATGATGTGGACGACAGCTTGTTACGATTTATGAGTTAGGCTTTGTATACATCCTAATTTGGATAATAAGTCATCAGAAAACACCAACAGATATCTAACCCATGACTTCCTATTTGTTAGCATTAACCGATTTTTAAATTCTACAATAGTTATCAAATAATTTGAGGGGGATATATTATAAATGTTAATTAATTTATTTAATTTTATATATAATTAGTTATAATATTTAATTTATTTAATCTTGTATATTAATGTTTAAATATGTTTTACCTTTTCATAGTTTTTTATTTATTTATTTTTTATTTTATTTTTATTATCATTATTGACTAATTTTTGGTTTTAGTTCCTCTCCTCCCAGGGTTGTTTGTCCCCCTCCTCTTTATGGGAAGAAGGATCATCTCCCATTTAGAATTTCTCCAAGTCAGCAACTTCCCCATGCCAATAAGCCACTCAACCAAAATAGTTGAATTGGGGAGAGAGATTGCATAAAGATAGACACATTACAAAGAAAAAAAAAACTATAAAAATATGCATTAACATCACAAATAAACAAAGTTAATGTAGTGGAAATTTAATTAAATTATCAAAATCGATGAGAAGTGAATATGGCTCTCAACAGGAATTTGTAGCTACAGCCTCATGGTCGTTTTTTTTTCGAAAAAGGGACACTTGCTGCGGTTTTCCAAACTCAGCCCACTATGATCCAATGAAGAATTAGCTGGAAGAGCAGCAAATTTCTGTCCTAAAATGGCCTGGAATTAGACCAGATACGAACCAGAATATGAAATAGAAAATTTTCAGTGCTTACACCAAACAGCATAATAGATTTACACGATATAGTGCAAGATTTACAAACGACCACGAGGTTGTTTTGTAACTTCTCATCTATTCCTGATTATATCCTTGGCAACAATGCAAATATATTGTTAAGAAATTGTAGAAAATACTTTGCCTATATACTACATTGTAGAAGTAAAAGAACACTTCAATCTATAGTTTTCTTAACAGATCAATTCAACATTATAAGGAATTTCTTATGTTTAAATTGATATAACAATTCCACAAAGAAATGCAATACATGTACAATGAAAAAGGCACACCATAGAGAAGTAGATTCTGAATGTATTTCTGTACTGGGCATGTATAATTAATTTCAAAAAAATACACATTTCCAGTAGCTGAATATAAAGGGGATTTAGTAAATAGTAGGCCCACCATGTTGAGCAATATATTCGTTTACAAGCCTATGGCATTGAATCAATGAGTGCTCGAATACGGTTCTGGCATATTATGGTTCAAAGTTCATCTTCATCTCAAGCATAAATTTGATGTCCAATCATGTCCCACAATTCTTAATGGAGATATATGGAGATTATGCTAGCCAAAAAATCATTGGAACACTTGCAAAGCATGCTATTATTGCCTCTAGATTTGCATTCTGTGATCATCATTACCGAGATAGAAATGAGATTCAATGCTAAACCCCATTGAATGACTCTAGTTAAACAGTATTGCACATGTACTATTGGTTAATGTTAGGGAAGTTTTTGCAAAGGCTGCCTTGCTTGCAAGCGTACCTCAGACAATTTACAATGAGCTGTCCTTGTCGGTATTGGGGGATCCTATACAGTATTTCCTCTACAGTTTAACATTGCACACATCATTTGTGCACTGTCACATTCATGTACGTGCTCCAGTCCCCTTATATGATTCACATTTCGTTCTTCAGACCCTCTCTCCAAATTCAGCTAATGGTTGCTGCATTCAGTTTCTGCTGCAATACAACAGACACGCTATACATAACTCTACAGTTAAATGTCAAGTAAAGCCTCCTGTTACAGAAAACTGTTGTTGATACCGGCATTTTCATTTCAGTTTCATTCTTACATAAATAACACAATACACAATCACTTTTTGTAACATTGAGAGACCCTCAAAGTTAGCTTAACAGATTTTCTGTCCCCCTCTTTATTAATCTTTACAATGACATCAATGACTGGAAATTGCAGAAATTTGCATAACCTATTTCTTTAAACATATACTGAAATTTTTATGGTGCTGCGACAAAATTATTATCGTGTTGCATTTTCTGTGATACTGGAGCAGAAATATAATTTAAGATATTAGAATAATATAATTAGATATAGTTTCCCCAATAAAGAGTTTTACAAATTCAAGTAGAATCTGAATAATTCAAGGCTTGATAGTTCAAAACTGATTACCAAATCAAAGTCAACCCTTGAATTTAAATCTTGATTTAAAGTTTTAAAAGAAAGATTTTGATTAAAAATAAATTCCAATCTTCAACCAATGTGTAGAGTTCATGGTGGTGGAATGCATCCACCAACACGTCTCCCCAGATCATCCTATGCATGTTCCATTGGTCTGGAGAACATGCAGGCCACTCCAAAAGGTGGATGTCTTCATATTCGTCCAGAAAACAAACCTATGTGGATGGGTGTTGTCATCTACATAATGAAAGTCTGGACCAAGAGCATCCCTGAAAAGTTGCATTTATGGTGACAGACATTGTCCCAATCACCTGAGCATTTACGAATCCCCTCTCAAATGGTGTACGAGAGCCCTCATGATCCCTTTCCACACCATCACACTAATACCCTCATATCAGTCTCGTGTGAGGTTGTCAGGATTGACCTTGCTTCCAGGTTCTCTCCAGATGTGGCTCTGTCATGAATCACACTCCAAGCAGTACTGGGGCTCATCAGAAAAATTGATATACATTATGCTTCTATCCAAGAGGCCTTCGTTGCAGAGAAGAAGTGTGTGTTCCTGGCTCAAGAGGATGCACCTCATGCAGGTCTGCTTACATGCAGGTTTGTCTTGATAGAATATCTTGTGTTGCTGCTGCCAGCTCCCTGGCAAGATTGCTTGCAGTGCTTCATCTACTCCATCTAGCTGTTAGAGTCAGGTCTTTCCAGGTATGGTGATGCCTAGACCTTCTGGTGTAGAGTCGAGCAGTATTTCAATCCTGCTGAAAACATCTCCATATGCGCGAGAGGACCCTGGTTGACACATAAGGGACATGGGACACCCTGTATAAATTTTAAATTTTGGACAACTGGCATATCCTGTTGGAAGTAGGCTGCAGCATATATGCTTCCCATTCTGATTTTGATCTTATTTATATATTCACTTCCAAACATTTTAAATTCAGAAGCACTCATGTACTTTTTCAAAATTTCAACATATCTTCTCGATTCATGAGTTTTTAAGTCGATTTCAGTGGAAAAAATTTTTTGAGTTGGGTTGGACGAAAACAATAAGGAGACTTGTTTACCTTGAATTATCAACATTCTATTGCAAAAAGTGAAAGACCTGTGTCTTTATTGGGAAAATTAAGAGCATAAAGGTGTCTACTCACGTAAAGAATAACCTCTGTTCTACCGCACATCGCCATAAATGTCGGCATGCAGAACCCGTTGGACACTTAAAACCCACTGTATGTTTTTTCTGCAAAAAGATAAAAAAAATTTTTCATAATTTTATTTAGAGAATTTGGCCAGACTATTCCCTCCGTTAAGTGATCACACATACCGTATAACCTGAAGTAAACGTAGGTTATACATGAAGTTTACTCAAAAAATCTGCGTCTGTTCATCACTGACCTTTATTCTGGAGTCCTGTTGGACACATTCAACACAAATCCCATTAGAATTCATAGAAAAAAAAATAATACATACGTTTCAATGCTTAACTGTGTGCTCTTGGTCTGGCCCATAATGGAATTAGAACAAATTGAGTAAAACGGAGGAGGATAAAAAAAAAAAAAAAAGGGGGGGGGGGGGGGAGAAAAAAAAAAAGAAAGAAAGAAAAGAAGTGAAACCTGCACTTTAAGGAAACGAGCAATAAAAAGATAAAATTTTACTTACTTCATTAAACATTAGATGAATGATGAACATCTTCCCTTCATAATTGAGCTTTTGAACATCTAACCTAGAAATAGAACAAAAAACAATCTTACAAACATATTTAAAGACAATAAATGGTTTTCAACACTATGAGCCTACTCTTTATGTAGATACATTAAAATTAAGCGATTCAGTTTACGGTTAGCATGAAACTTTTAATAAGCATATAAAAAAGATTACGCTTTAAAAGTAAAGTACAAAAAAAATTGAGATAAACCACGTTTGAGA